>WEIU01009825.1:20291-86994 GCA_013389925.1 Aegithalos caudatus | reverse complement strand
GGAGGTCGCTCATCCCCACCTGCGAGCCCCGGGGCCGGTGAGGCGGCGGTCGGGCCGGGGAGCGCGGCGCAGCCCGGGGAAAATGGAGATCTCCTTCCCCCGGTGCGCTTAGGAATGCAGCTGGGAGCCCGGGAGGTGGGTGAGGGGAAGGCGAGAGCCTGGCGTGTGCCGCTGAATCTACCTTCCTTCAGCCAGGGAGAGGGAAATGGGATGTTGTGGGAGAGGCCGCAGGAACAGGCTGCTCTCAGCCGGGCTGTAGCAGCGACAACAAACAGGTGTGGCCGGGAGAGCGCCCGGTGAGTGCCGCACGCAGGTCACAGCTGCCGCCCCTCCGCCTGCTGAGCACCCAAACCCCCGGTGGGAATCGCAGCCCGTGTTTCCTGTCCTGGGGTAGCACAGAGGTTTGGTGTTTGGACCAGCCGTGCAGCGAGGGAGGAAGGAAGGAAGGAAGGAAGGAAGGATTTGTGGGCTCCCAACTTACATCAGTGTGGAAGTGGGATGAGCTATAGGGAGGTTGGTCTCCTCCCTCTCAGCACTGGTTGTAAGGGCTCCTGGGAATGCACTGTGAAAGGTTAGAGGAGCCACGTTATGACACCTCACTGATGTGCTGGTCCACATCTTTGATAATAGGGGAGGCTCAAGCTGTGTAGCACTGTGGTAGCAAAGGAAATGTTCTGGAAAAGAGATATTTGTTTTCTTTTTTTTTTCCCCCTCCACCATATTTCATCATTTCATTGATTGGATTCAACTGGATGCTTCAATATTTTTAAATAATCCTTTCTTCAGATCCCTAGTCTTACTTTGCCATGGGAATATTTCCAGGGCTGCAGAGCTCCTACACATGGCACATGGGCAGCAGGTCCTGGCAGACACTTCACAACTGCTTGTTGTTATCAGAGATTTAAGATAGGAACACAAGTGCATGAGGCAGCCTTGGGTCCTGTGGTGGAGGTAAATTTGGCAACGACAGCTACACACTGTTGTACTTGCACACTTCATTAATAGCTCACTGTGTCTTGTGATTTTATTTTTTTTTGTGTCTAGGATGTATAAAGGTTAAGTGCCAAGCGCCAAAATGAGCGTGACTTCGTGGTTCTTGGTGAGCAGCACTGGCATTCGCCATCGGCTCCCTCGGGAGATGATATTTGTTGGCAGAGATGACTGTGAACTGATGCTCCAGGTAACGTGGCTTTTTTTTTTTTCTTTTTTGTAATTATTTCTTCTGAAGATGCAGTAGATGTGCATGTAATGCTGGGGATCCGTAGAGATGTTTGATGCTTTCTTCAAGTGACACCTTTTAAAAGAAACTTCCTCTTTTTATCCTTATTCTGCGTTTCCCTTGAAGACTTCATGTTTGTGACAGCACAAGTGAGGTTTTCAAATTGCCATGTCATCAGATGGATAGGATCCGTAGTGGTGGGAGATTAATCAAATAGATTAACTGTCTTGATGCTACTAGAAGCAATAAACAAAGACATACCATTCTGTCCTGATCTGCGATTATGCCGCTGTTTTTTTTAGCTTTTAATACATGCGCTGTTTACATGTGATTTGAATGCAGGCAGGGTTTTTTGTTTACCTGTTTTTCCCTTTAAGTTTGATTAAATTATTTATGCTGGTATTTCTCAGTTGTTTTTATCATGGTAGAAAATACTGATGTTTAGCAGAGGAAATCTGTTTTGGTGGGCTGAGTAGGCTGGTGACCTCTTCCCAATGTAATTGTGTTACTTGGGCAAACTTTCAGCTTCTGTTAGTACTTTCCATACCAGCCTGTGTCTCTGCTGGACCTAATCCAGCATGTCTGAAGTGTTGACTGTGGTCTGATGTTTGACAGCATAATGTAGTAGATGTCACTCCAGACAAATGGAGCTGGAATCTTGCAGAGAGCTTTTGACAGGAGCAGTTTAGCTCAAGAATTTGTAGAAGATCAGAATTAAATTAGTGCTTCTGCTAGACCCATGCCATGAGTACTTAAGCATACAAAAAAGGGTCTATTGCACCTGCCCGTGCAGGTCCCCCTTTTGCTCCTTTGTGAAGGTGGCAAATATTCCTGTTGATGGCAAAATTAGGAAGCTGCTTGCACAATGGAGACTCCCTCCTCATAATTTCCACTGCTGACCTGATCACAGGTATGTCCCAAATGCTCTGCCGATGATCTACTGAGGAGGCTGCGCTTGTAGCAGCTGCAGGGAATTTGTGTGATATCTTAGGTAGGAGGTCTGTTCAGAGAGGTAGAAGTTCTTGTAGGAGGTGTACTTGAAGGGCAAGGTGCTGTTTAGCTGTAATAAAGTGTCAGTGTCCACGGGAGGAGAGCTTGCAGTGTTTGTCCTGCTCTGCCTGCTGGCAGTGAGTGGCACGGCCGTGCTGCGGTGGTAGAGTCAGGAGCTCCCGTTCCACAGCAGACCATTTGTTTGGGTTCTCCCATGAATCACACTATCTCTTATTTCATGTTTCTACATGTCTGGCTGGTGAGGCATGTAAAGGTGAGACATTAAAAATATCCTGATATTTGCTGTATGTCTGCATTTGGCTGCTCAGGAGCCTGATTACCATGACTTGGAGGGAGAAAACACACAGTGGCCCTGGTTTCCAGAAGTGGTCTGAGTTTTAGGCTGCTCATGTTAATATCTTGTGAACTTGAGGGTTGTTGTTTTATTTTGTTTTTTTTTTAACTCTCAGCTTTCAGTACTCTTGACAGTCACTTCTCAAGTTGTGCATTCTAAAATAAAAGTACCCAAATACCAGTTATGCTTAAAATGAACAGCTTGTTTCTCTGGTTGCTTATGGGGTATACTGGATGTTGTGGATTGTGAGCTACTCCACACCAACCAAAGTATTTCATGCTTTGGAAGTCTGAGCTGGCTTGTCAGTGTTGCTTGTGGAGTACTCAACCTTGTGACACACTTCATTTGCCATGCACTTTTCTACAAGGTAAATGAATGGAGATTCCTGGAGGAGCCAGGAATATCTGTGAAACAGTTGTATCTGGGGACTCATAGGTGGTGGGTGGTATTAAAAGAGGTTTCCATTATTTCAGCAGAGTGAAGGCACTGGATTGTCTATAAAAGCCAGCAGCTTGTGTTCATGGGATGAGCTTCATGTGACCCTTTATAAACATACTGTTCTGCAGTCTCCAGTAATAAAGCTTTTTCTAGGCTCACGTGTAAGGTCTTGTTTTGAACAGCACAGCACATTCTTTTCCTAGCTATTTGCTTATAAAGATGTTTTCCAGAGCTACCTGGGGCTCCAAATGAGATGGTTGTAGTAAGACTGAGTGCAGAAGAGAAGCTGTGAACAGAGAGACTTGATATCCAAGCAGAATTGTATGTGAGCAGATGGAGGATGAGATCTAAAAATAGACTTTTTCCCTACTGTGACTGTCCATGTCACAAAATCGTTGTGCAGACTGGCACAATCATTTGTCTTGGGGGAAGCTTAAGAAGCAGGGCAGTTATCAGAGCAGATGGACAGAGCTCTTGTGGCAGTTGTTTGCACCTTGTAGCATTTCTGTGATACTGACTCTGAAACTGTGTATTCACTGCATGGTTATTTTCCATATATATTTCAAGATACTGGCATTTAATCCTTTAAAGTGCACAGCTGGGAACAGACTGGCAGTGACTGGGTGACCTGATCAGTGTTTTTTCATCTCTAAAGCTGTTACTGCTTATTGATTTCATCGTGATATGGTTTGTGGTTCCCTGTTGAGACCACACGTAACACAGTGCTCAAACATACAACACAGAGATAATCCTTGTCCTGGAGACCTGCAGTCTTGCCTTTCTCATTTTACTGTTTTAGGAGTGTCTTGTCTTTGGATATTTTCTTGGAATGTTCTGTCTCAAGGCATCAGATCTCTAAAACAGCAAAAAAGGATGGCTTTGTCACCAAACAATCAAGCTTTAGTTTTGTCTGGTTTTCTTATTTCATAATACATAATACAATTAGTGGATTTGCTTTCTGATTAACAAAGAGGTGAAGAAACAGAGTCTTTAATCTTAAAATTGAGTAGGTTTGATACTGGGGAAACATAATCTACCTTGATATCTTCTATACCTACTAAGAGGATTAGAAATATTTTAAATGTTTTTGCAGCCCTCTAAAGCTTCTAGTACAAGTAAATGCGAGATTTACATTGGGTTTGAATGTTAATGCATGGGTGAAAATGCCATGAAGTGCAGCTGTAGCTTGGCATACAGTGTTGCTACCAGAGCCAAGAGCTCAATTCTGCTCTTCTTCTAAGAAAAGTGCTTGATTTCTTCAACAGCCTCGCTGGTTCCTTTAGATAACAATCAACAAGCTGCAGGATTGTGGAAATCTGGACCTTCTCTAACTTACACTGGTGTGGATTTTTAATGTGAAACTTGGAGGTGGTAGGAAGTAATGCTCTGAANTTAACCAAAAATAAAAGCGTTTTGGGACCATCTTGAAAGAATTTTTTCCCTCCCCCCAACATCCTTCTTGGGGAAATGTAGCTGCCATTTTTATCAGCTTTGATCACTGGCTTAATGTAATGGATACTCAGGGGACAAACATTTTGCAAACTCAAGAATTTCACTTAACCATTAAAACATTCCCCTCTGCTCTTAAACAAAACATTTTTTTGCCTTTTTGTGAAATGTAAATATTTAACAGAATGGAAAGCAGTGTCATGGTTTCCCTGTTTTTGTTTGAGTGTGATGTTTACTGGAAAATTTGGGGAATAGAAATGTTTAAGCAGTGTTCCTCTGAGTATTTCCCTCCCTGTAGAGTGATGCTCTGGGCATGTGATTGTCCTGTGCTGGGTGAGTTTGCACACGAGTGTGAGTTAAGCAGGAATAGGTGCAGGCAGCATGGTGCTTTCTGTTTTATGCCTTTATCTTGTATGCCTTTTGAGGCAGCCTGACATTTCCTATCAGGAGACACTGCAATTGCTTATAACTGTGCTAAACTTTGGAGCTGTTTGGGGTGAGATGTATTTTCCAGGCGTCTGTTTTAGGCAGTGTGTTCTGGATGCCATCATTTATCTCCCTTCTTTGGTCTTTGCTGTGAGCAGCTCTGAGAAAAATGCTATTTTCTTCAGGTCAGTTATTTAAAAATATATTTTGCCTGTTCTTTGAAGTTCTGGCATTGTAGTAGAGCTGGGTCAATGAAGCTTTTCAAGAGTGGATGACTAGGTTGGAGACAGTGGTTTGTTTTTCTTTTTTCCCCTTAATCAATAATCTAAATGTGTTTGACCAAGTTCCAAACCTTTGAATAAAAGCTGGAGTTTGAATGTGGTCAGCAGGGACTTATTTGATAGTATTGCTTTAAGTAATTTCATCTGGGAGTGGGGTTGGCAAGGGGATGGAGTGGAGAAGTGTCACAGGTTGGGCAAAGAGGAACTGTGTGCAGGTATTCACAAGGCTGGAGTGTAGATGTAACAGCAGCTGTGCCAGATTAGATCAGGGTACACCTAACCTGGCATCCTGACTCAGTGGTCAAAGCAGCTGTCGAGGAAAGGGCAAGGACAAGCCAAGAGTGTAATGATACTTCCAGAATGCTTGTTCAACCTCTTCACCTGTGTTTCAGGAAGCCACAGGTCACATCTTTGCATCTAGTGGTTGGATTTCTACTCTATAATGCTTTGCCAAGAGATGGAGATTTGGCCAAGTGAGGAAGTACAAGGAGCATTCTGTTTGTGCAGAGTGAGAGGAGGAGCAGCAGGAAAAGGGGAGAGGGTGGTGCACGTAGGGCAGAAGCGGGCATTGCAGGATGTGGCTGCTGAGCAGCATCGCCCTTAGGCCTGAGATGGGTCAGGACTTGCTATTATTCTGGTGTCAGGAGAGAGCTGTGAAAGCTCCTAGCCAAGCATCTGTCACTGGTCCAGATGGGACTTTGCATGCTGCTTATGATACCAATTAGTCAGTTCAAGTGGTAGGGCCTTGTGAGCTGAACATACAAGTTCGTTCTGGTGAATCACATAAAGGTATCAATACTGCGTTTTTGTCTTTTTAGCTTGCTGTTCAAAAGACAGGAATTACAAGCATTCTAGGCACTGAAGGAGTATTCTTATGGCTGCTAAGTCAAGTGTTTGTAACTGCAGAGCAGTTACAACACACTAATGTGAAGGCTGCTGAAGGCTGCCTGTGTAATGCTGCCTCTGCCCCTGTGTACACAGGCATGAAGATGCAATCTGTTATTGTGTCGTTCCTGGGTATTTTTCCCCGCAGGATCTGTTCTGTGTCTGGTATGCAGGGTGCAAGGCGTGCTCCACAAATAATAGAGTGCAAAGATGAGCTTTGCCTGTGTGTGACATCTGGTCAAATTAAGGTTTCATTGACCCTGATGTATCCTGCCTTCCCTGGGCCATATTTGATAATACCACGTCTCTCCTATGTAGTTTAGTAAGTGCATACATAAACAAGTGCAAATAGGTGTGGTGTAGGTTGTCTACAGAGTTATGCTGGCAAGAAACAGATGGTGAGAACTTGGTAGATTATCTTTTTCTTGGTCCTTCTAGGTGGATTCACTACGTGCAGAAATTATATCCCTCCATTGCTCACGTATTTCCAGCACTGGGAGCTCCCAGAAGAAGCCATGAGGAATCTCTGCTGGCTTTTGTGTCGGGACCTCCTATCCCATGGAAATGCAGGGTTGAAGTGGGAAGCTGTAGTCGGGACAGAGTGATGCCCCACCCATGCTGGTTTTGCTGCAGTTATCCGGAGGGTGTGAACAAGCACCTAAGTTAGTCCCTGGGTGTTGGAATTGCCAAGAGTAATTCATTAGGTGTTAAAAAGGAAGTAAGTGTCTTACAGAAGAGAATGGATCTAGCCTTGGGAAAGTGCTGCTTTTTGACAGGTAGTGTTCCCAGGTGCTGGGACAGCAGCTGTGGGAGGAAGGATGCACATCCTGTATTTCCAGGCCTAGAGTTGTTTTTTTGGCTCTTCCTTGTCTCATTGTGTTCTGTTAATGTGCAGTTGATGGGAGGAGGTTATCATGCCTGATGACATACAGGTGTGGGAGGCTGGAGGCATAACAAGACTGGCAGACCTGGGAGGGGAGTTCATTCCTGGAGGCAGGATAGGGAGAGAGGTGATGGTGGCACTGAAGGGAGGTGGTTATTAGCATTGAGAGGGTTTCATGCAGCTGGCAAGGTGCTGGAAGCCTGGGCTGCCAAGGGAGGATTTGACCCACTCTGGTGTGGGCAGAGAAAAAAGGGAGGTGTATCTTCCTTCTATCCAGGCATTAGCAGCTCAGCTGCACTATAAAAATTCAGTCTTATGTCCCACCTAAAACTATGCTTTTCTATTCCTCCTGGGTGGCTATGTAAAACAAAGGGAAAATCAGTGCATCTGTGGGCAGCATGCTCCCTGCCTGTGGTCAGGATCTGATCCTGGGTCACTTGAAGCAGTTCACTTTGGGATTGGGGAACCAGCAAGCAAAAACCCATTTTACCCCTAAATAATGGGTTAAGTTTTTATGGGAACCGTGCCAGCTTCCAAATCCCTTTGCCAAGCTGTGGGGATTACAGTTTCATTTTCCTGGGGGATTTCTCTCTTTTGTTCAGTGCCTTATTTTTTGCTTGAATACTCAGGCCCTGGTTCAGCCACAGATCTGCAAAGCCCATGATTTTGGCTGCAGCAAAGCTGAAGGCAGGAGCCTCTGCAGCCTGGGAGCTGTAAAGCAAGTCCAGCCCCAGGATGAGGTGGCTGCACTTGCTGAAGAGATTTGTCTGCTTAGGCAGAATCATTAGAAGCTGGCAGCACTTGCCCCTGGGAGCAATCAGACTGCCACAGGGGTGACACACTTGCAACCAGCCTGGGGCACGATGGAGCATTCACTGGTATTCTGGAAAAGTACTGAAGGGGCCAATGCACACAACGCTGTGAAATGCTTTGTGGTGAAAGAGAAGGACCCAGTGTTCACATCTGTCATTAAATGTTACCCAGCTTTGTACTTTTGAGGAGAAAAATTCACATTTCAGGCAAGAATGCAATGGGATTTTTAAAAAAAAATTTTTTGTTTGTTTGTTTATTTGGTTTGTCTGTCTCCATTCTAAAGTGGGACACCAGCAGAGGTTTGTATTTCCTTACTGGGACACTTGTGCAGAGCACAGTACTGGCAGAAATGTAACCTGTTCACTATGGAAAGTATTTGAGCAACTGTTTTATTGCATGCTGCCACCAGAACGCTGCAGTTATTTTGTGCCAGAAGTGCACAGCAGACTGCAGTGAGGAACAGGGAAACTGCTCATGTTTGTTTATTTTATCTCCAATACCACGATGCCTCGCGGCACTGGCAGGGCTGAGGTTCAAATCTCAACCCCAACCAGTAGGTTTTCATCCATGGTAATTCTCCTGAGAAAAAATGAGCATCTGTATCTACACAGGCAGCTGAGCTGTGTCTGCTCCCCGGCCCTGTGGGGAAACACAGGCTGTCTGGCTGTGTTTTTCCTCCTGCCTTCCTAAGCAGGTCTTTTTGCCTTGTGCATTTTGCTTGGCATCTCTTTAGCTCGTGCTTTCATCCCAAGTGCCCTGTTCTCTGGATCAGACCCTTCACCAAACACAAAGCTGTAGGGTGTGTGCAGCTCACGTAGCCAGAGTGTGATTTATGCCTCTGTGGAGTTTCCTGCAAGCTTTTGAAGCAGATTTTGCTGATTTGATGATGTGTGCAGTTTTGAGAATTACAAGTGAGCTGCCTGGTTGTGTGGCTGCTTGAAAAGGCTGGTGATCCAAGGTGTTGGTACTGTGGGACTGTCAGACCCACAAGTACCATTCCTATGTTTTGGAGTATCTGCTTAATATGATCTTGGAAAAAGGAAGAGCTATATATAAAGTACCTCCATCCTCAGTTACATGCTGTGTCTGCATTTTGTCTACTAGGTATTTAAAACATGATGCATGGTAGATAGTATGACAGAAAAGCAACACAACCTTACATTAGGAAGTGATTTGAATGTCTGGAAATTCCAGCCCTGGATGAGGGCTGAGTGTAGTAACAAATCATTGTACATGTTTTCCCTGCAGAGAAGAGTAAATATTCTTAATCAGAAAAGCACACGTGTTTTCCTGAGAGTTGTTTTCATTTGATAACAGGTCCAGTGTTGGGGCACGGTGAGAATGCTATGTTCTTCCTTCATTTCCAGCCTCTCAGAGTGTAGCCTGATCACCACTGCTTGAGGACACCTCCCTTCCTTCTTTTCCCCTTCTCAGCCTCCTCTGATGTGCTCCAGCTCTGGTTTGGTTGTTTGGATCTCTTACCCACAGCTTAGGACTGCTGCTCACCCCATCACAAGTGCTTTTCTGGTGAAACAGATTAACTGCAAGCATATACTGGGTTTTTGGTTTTTTGGGGTTTTTTTTGCTTTTGACATCTGGATATAGGTAATTGAGGATTCTTATTAGCACTTTATTGGAAATTCTGTGGGATTTTTTTTTTTTTTTTTTTTTTTTTTTTTTTTTTTTTTTTTAGACCCTTTTGTCTACCTGTGACAGATCAGGCTTCCCTTTGGTTGTGGATGTCATGTCTGATCAATAAGCAAGACTCAGTATTTGGTGCCTGTGTGCATTTAGGCTAGAAGCCCTCTTACATTAGTGATTCAGTCAACTTAATTGCAGTTTTTCAATTTATAGATGCCTAAAATCTTTCCAGTGAAGTTGCAGATGGCTTGGAGCTCTGCACCCCTGGACAGCTCTGTTATGTGTTGACTCAGGCTTCTTAAATCAGTTTCTGTGATTCAGCGGGTCACTCCTTAGAAACCACTGGCCTGCTGGGCTGAAGTGACTGTCTTTGGGCTCTCAGCTGTTACCAGCATGGAAACTGGTTAGTGTCCTCATGAGAAGTGGGATTGAGGGAGCCTGCTCCTCTCAGGCAAAAGCACCATCAACCCCTGGGTTGCTGCTGTCACTGCACACAAGAGCAGTTTATGTTAAATGTGACGGATGTTGAAATAAACCACACCTCGGTTCTCAAGTAAGAGTGACCTTTGGCAAGTCTGCATCAAAATAAATAAGGTGTGATTTTAGTTATTTTAAATTGAGTTTCCTTGGATACAGGCCCCTAGGAACTCCTGCTGCCAGTTCCTGTGATGTTTGCTAGCTTAACATAAACAAAACTAAGAAAATTCCTCCCTTATCCACAAAAGCATGAAATTTCACAGAAGTGCAATCTGCGTAACAGTTTGCCTTGTTCCTGATGTGCTCTTAAAGAGAGGCTGAGAAGTTGTATGAAGACTGTGGGTCAGATTTTGCATGTTGTTTGTACAGCCCCTTTTGCTTTGGGCTTTCTTGAACACAGCTGAAGCTTCCTTGGAAAACAGGGTGGCATAAATTGGTTCCTTTGCCGACCTCTTCCTGCATTTATGGAGGAGAATATCATGTTGCTAGAATACATGTCTGCTCCCCTGAGATGACCCTCATCTGATTGGGGACCCCTAAGTGGGTGAAGTCAGCTGTTGTAGAACACAGCAGACCAAAGGCTGTGCTCACTTACATCAGGGTCAGATGCAGGGCAAATTGAATTTTTCAGAGACAGCTGGTTCCCAGAAATAAACTTCTTTTTAAGTGACCTGTGATACTGATCTGATTTAAAATCATGATACCGGATCTGCCCCAATCTTTTGTCTGGGTTAACTTTTTGGGGTGAAAACCTTTCTGCCCTTGGAAGGGGACTAAATGGTTTATTCTGCCTTTAGAATCTGTTAATCTTTAAATGAGCCTCCATAATGTGCTGTAAAAAGCTAAAGCAAACAGTGCTGCACCAGTTAATCAGCATTCCCTTGTATCTCATTGGGAGCAGTGACATTCACTATTTTGTGTAGCAGAGGGATCACAGGGAAGACAGACCACTTCAGTGCTGTGCAGGCACTGGAATACATCTGTGCATGGTGGTCTTTGACTCCAGTGGCATGAAGCAGAATACATAAATCCCCATGGACAGGGAGAGGGGATGGTTATACCCCTCTGCTTTGTAGGTGAGGTGTGGTGAGCCCTCCAGCAGCCCCAGTCCAGAGCAGTGCTCAAACAGCCAGATTGTTGTGGGGACAGACTCTGGGCTCAAATCCCTCCAAAGGGTGTGAGGGACCATTTGACAGATCAGGAACAACCCCTGCTTGTATGGCATCAGCTGCTGTGATACCTGAGGCTGTGCCTGGAGACACTCCTGTCCTCAGGGCTGTATGCTGAGGTGCAGGGCCTGGACACTGTCCCTCAACTATCCTTACCTGGACCATCCTTACCTTGCCCTGCACACACCTGCCACAGCCACTTGGGTCATTGAGAAATGGACTGAGGGGCTGCATCTGGTGTGGATAATAAAAGAGAGAAGCAGTAGCTTCACTGCAAATGCTTAAGACCTGCCCTGCCTTGAGGTCAGGGGTCAGACACCAAGTGTGGGGATGGCATGGGGGTGAAGGTTTGTGTGTGCCCCTCCTGGGCACGCATTGCTGTGTGTTGCTTCTCGTGTTTAGTGCTCAGCATAGCAGGAGGCACAGGTGGGGTGTCCCCCAGCCACGTTGTCTCTGCCTGTCCCATCTCTCTTTGTGTCTTTGGACAGGTGGTTGCTGTCTGAGCAGCATCAGTTGGGCAGCAAAGCATGAAGTGTTCCTTGTAAGTCCAGCAAGCATGTGGATAACTGTATTAGTGAGGGAGCTGGAGGCATGGGGCCACTTGTCCCTGTCCTCACGGCCTCTGCTTGGAAAGACATGTCATGAATAGTGTGAGGGACACTGCAAGGTGGAAGGGCAGTCTTCTGGCCAGGTATGTGCTTGCTTCGTATTGGTAGTTCAGAGTTATTCTAGAGGATGTGTCTCCTGGGCTGATGGATGCTCTGCAGGGGAAGGAGATGGCATTTCTCAGGTGTTGTAATACTTCCCATGTGCTTGACATTGTCAGGGCCAGAAGAAATTCCTGCAAATAGTAGCAGTTTGTGTGGAAAAAGGCTCTTTTGTTTTCATCAAGGAATTCCCTGAAACAATCTTTGTCTCTGCATGCTTGCAAGAAGCCAGAGAATGTCTTGCTGAGAGCGGTGCTGTGGAAACCAGTGCCTCTATACTTGGCAAAAGGGAAGGACTTTCAGCAAGAACTTGTTGGTTGGTGCCCAGGAAGATGAGGATTAACTGAGTTGGAGCCTGGCTGGTCTCCTTGCTCTGATAGCATGTCCTCCCCTCCCCTGGTCTGAGATACCAGCGAGGTCTCAGTGCTGTGTGTAAGTGCTGATAGCGACTGCTCCCATGGTCTGCCTGAGGTCAGCTTCAGCAAGGATTCAAGTTACGAGAGGCAGCAGGTCTAAATACAGACAGTCTGGTGTCTTTATAGCTGTAACACACCATATTTCAAAGTTATGCATAGATCTTGTTCTAGCACGTCTTCAGAAGTCTGACACGATGTCTGCTCAAGTGTCACATTCTGTTTTGGAGATAAGGGATGTTACTTGTGCATTGTGACAAAGCCAGTGGCACCAGATCTCTGTCAAGTTCAGTGTTCTCAAACGCAGCTTACAATTTAAATTTTCCTCGAGTTGCTTTTTTCTCATCCCAGGTTTACTAACCTCTCTATAACTTGGAATACATCCTAGAATTTAAATCAATTCCAGGACAGAATCCTGGGAACAGTATAAATTTTTGGGAACAAGTTTGGTTCGGAACTCAAGAAATTGATTTTTTTTCTTTTTGAAAAATAGGAAGATATGATCCCACATAGGAGCACCCCTAGTGATGAGGCCATTGGCCTCAGCATTTGAGAAATGAAGCTCTTCTAGCTCATGCTGGCTCAGATCCTGGCCCCCAGGCTTTCAGTTTGACTGGTTTTGTTCAGTGTGTATTGATATAATTTTCTGAAATTATGGCATAGTCTTGACAGCCTTCAGCAATTCTTTAAAAACTTTTTCTTTTCCCTTCTCCATGCAAATACCATAATGTCTTCAAACTCTGCAGACAACCATGGACGCATTTACTGCTTATCTTTCAATTATTTAGAGTAGTAAATAGTATTTAACCCTTCCTGCTTTCCCCCTCTGTCCCCCTAGCCCATGTCAAGGCAGTTGAATGTCTCAGTGTTGCTCTAACAGTGTCTCTTTGCCTGACCAGTCTGACGCTCACTGTGCTTCCCTTGCCAGTCCCGCAGTGTGGATAAGCAGCACGCTGTAATCAACTATGACAAGGAGAAGGATGAGCACTGGGTGAAGGATCTGGGGAGCTTAAACGGAGTAAGTACCAACCCTCCCAGCTGGCAGGGGGGCTGTGCTGTGTCTGCAAGTGTTTGTGTGCTCGCTGAATCCTGCTCTCAGACCCTTTTGGGTCACTGCAGCTGTTGGCGTGGGTTAAGCCAGACATGCATAATTATTTGCAAGGCCCGAGGTGGAGGTCGTGTAGAATCTCATCTTGGGAGGGGAAAGCCTTGGTGAATATTGTATTGCTTTTTCCCTCTCTACTGGTGTCCTTGCAGAATGCTTCAGGGCTCACAAAATCGTAAAACCTCTTGCAAAAGGGGAGGAAATAAATTCAGTTTCATGGTTGGGATGTTAACTTGAAATTGGTGGAGATTCTGGAGCAGCTGTTCAGCATGAGCAGGGTGACCTTTTGGTGGTTTGATTGTCAGTGCATGGAGTGATTTATGGGATGATGAGACATTTAATTTTGTTGGGAGAAACTACTTAAAACCACCTCTTTTTTTTTTAATAAAAAATGCTCTTTTTCCTGCCTTGAGCCTGTTTGGTGTGAAGACTGAGGAATAATGTGAGCCCAGAAGAGAGAACTGAGCCTGACTAAATATTAACCCTCTCTCTGGTTTGACTTATGCAGTGGTGTTAGACACCTGAGTTCTATGATACTTAAATGCACCATTGTTGTTAAAAATGTCCTAATGTCATAGAATGCCTCTCTTTTGGCAATTTCTTCATACAAGTGGAGCTATTCCCCCATTGGAGCAGGCCTAAGCTAGATTCACATAATTGTCTTCCCAGCGGGGGTTTTACTGCAAGCATTGTTTTGGACTTAGAAGCCCTCCACCATCACAACCACAAAATCACAAGATGAGCCCAGAAACTTGTACAAAAACAGTGGCTAAAGCAGCCCTCAACCATTCTGCCTCTTCTGGCATCTGAACACAGCAAGAATGAGTGCTAATCCTTCTCAGCCTAATAGCTGAAGGCATGGAGTCCTGCTGAAATGGGAATATTTCCAGTAACTGCTCTGGACTCTAGCTGGATCCCTGGCTCAAAAGCTATGGTATTTAACTCATGGTGGCAAAATAGCAGCTGAAGATTGTGCTTGCAAGGGAGGGAAGGCTTCTACCACTAATTATTTTCTATCTTCACCTGCTAAAGCATATGAATTTACAACATTTTAATAGTAGACTTAGGCTTAGAGAGGCAGTGGAATAAAAAGGAGTTACGGCAGCACCTGTCTTCTGCAGCTGATCAAACACTTCTGTTGAAAAAGACTGCTCTGGCCAAACCAAATTTTGCATGCAAGAAACATACCTTTATTTGAAAATTGTCACAAAAACTTGCTTTCACACCTAAAACTAAAGAAATCACTTTTGAGGACCTCCGTTTTAAATCCATTTTCAGAATTTCCTTTTATTTAGTATTTTAGTAGTCAGCAATGCATTATATGGCTTTGCTGGATAATCTGATTCATATTAATTTTCAAAATGTTTGTATTGTTTTTATTATAATGTTCAGGTAATTCTGCAGTCTCCATTCAGAGGTTTTTGTTTTTAAGGGCAGCAGTTCTATCCAAATTAAGTGTTTTACTGAAGTTACTTTAAATACAGTAAACATGGACAAATAGGTAACTATCATAATGGGTTCTTGCAGACTTTTTTTGAAGAAAATTCAGCAAACAATTATTCCTGTTCCAGATGTGACTGTTGTGGGTTTTAAATATTAAAAACTTTAATGCAAATTGGAATTCTGTGCCTTTTAACTAGCTTCATTGTTTTTATTCTGAAATTACAGGCCTGTTTCCCAGCTCTTGTGTAGAATGCCAGGAAACTGGGGACTGTTGTCTGCTGAGGTTCTAGTTTCCTGCTCTAGCATTTATTTTTCCTCTGTGGTTAATACTAGGTCTTATCATGCATGTTTGGTTTGGCTGAGGTGAGAAGGCAGAAGGAAAAGACTGTGCTGCAGTCATGAAAACATGTAAATTCATTTTCTAGCATAATTTTGTTTCCTCAGCTGCGTTTGCATTAATGGCACAAAGCCCCAGCAGCAGGTTCCCGGTCTGAGAGGCTGGGTGAATCCCACCTTGCCAAGTAGGGTAACTCCTGGTGTCTGACTGCCTCAAATCCAGCTGTGGGAGTAGCTAATCCCCATCTCCAGGGCTTCTTCAGCCCCTTCTTATTTTTATTTGGCCCAGGTCATTGCAAAAGTACTTGGTATTTGTGAAAGATGTCCATGCATGCTTGATTTGATCCTCCGTTGGTCTGGGAGAATTGTTTCATAGTGGGTCCCCTCAGGAAGCAGAGACATCAAAGACATTTATTCTCAGCTCTGAAGCTGTGAAATACGTGTCTTGCACCTTTAGAAGGATGTTAGTTTCTTTCAGCCCTGATTAACTGCCTGAAGCATGGGAAAAAGGAGTGTGTGAATTTTTAGCAGAGGGGTTTGGTTATCTCGGACAATGTGGCCTCAGGTGTCACGGTGATGCTGCTGCAATTTTTTTTCCCCATTTTCCTGTGCATTTTCATTTCCCTTTCCTCTGTGATAGGCTTTGCTTGTTAAATTATCAGGCCTTGGGGCTGACACCAGTCTTGTTTGCCATCCAGCAGAAAGCTGATTCCTAGCTCAGTAATTAAGAGCATGAGTTGGAACGGTTTGCTGGTTGGGACGGGTGTAGGAGAGCCGAGAGCATTTGAAGTTCCTAACTTCAGGCACCTCATTTACCTGTTCAAGTCGGGGACCAAAATTGCATTGGTGCAAAGGTAAATCTCCCTAGAGGTCCCTTCACAGCACCTTGCTTTGAAGCATAATTGGGGTGCTCTGACTTGCCCATGGGAGCGAGTTGCTGGTGTTGATTTTTCCAGGGAGCTTAGCTCCTAGCTCCTGACTTGGTGCTGGCACACTCTGAGTACGTGCAGTGCCGTCAGCAGATGGACATGGGTGCCCTCCAGGAGCACCATCCATCTGAGATCCATCACTGCTGTCCTCAGTCAAAGCCCATTCCTGTGCTTCTCTCCTGCAGACGTTTGTCAATGATGTGAGGATTCCTGACCAGAAGTACATCACCCTGAAACTGAACGATGTCATTCGCTTTGGCTATGATATCCTTTCTGAAGAGGGCTGGGACTCAGGCTGTGTTTGGGTGTTGTGCTGTTGGCTGTATGAAGAGGTACCAGAGCTAATTGTGACTACTGAGTAAGGTTTTTGTTTTGCCTCTTGGAGCCTTTGGATGGTTCATAAGCTTGTGTTTCTCCACCATGAACTTGAATCAGAGCACATTAATCATGATGGTTTTTCATTGGACTTTGGATCAGGCCCTGCACTGGCAGAACTGACTGTGGAAGTGCCTGTTCAGCCTCCTCCTAAGGAAGGGTTGCATTTTTATTTGGGTGGCAGCTGTAGCTGGTACCAGCTGGGAGCAAACATAGTTCATATATTTTTGTATGAAATAGCATCTTCCTATTTTTTTTTCATTCAATTTGCCTTGTTTTGTTAGTCATTTTACCCAAATGCTTTCTTTCAGACAATTTTCAGGCCTTCAGCCTTCAACATTTTGCTGTGGAGCTTGTGGCCAGACCCTTGGCTCTGTATTGATTAAAGTTTGACTGTGCAAATTGCTTCTGCCACAAAATGCAAGAGTAAATCTCTCTTTAGCAATAGCACATTTCACCTCTAGCTGGGTTGCAGTTACTGCTTTATTTACAGACCACAAATCCTGCTGGTGTCTGCTAAAATACCTTTGCTTTCATCCCTTTCTTTTTTATCCTGATGTGACAGTATGGCTGGCTATGAGCATGGATGTGACATGCCTTTTTGAGCCTGAAGAGCAATAGTGGTAAGTAGAGGCTCCTGTTGCTGTCTTTTCATTTAATCTCATACTTTTTTCACTTTTTTTCAGATGCTTCTATCTGCCAAACTTTGCCCACTCAAGCTGAATTTAGAAGTAGCAAGTGTCTTCTGCAGGTTGTTTTTTTTCTTTTCTGGGGAGATGTCAGTTAAAACAGTCCAGACATTTCTGAGAATAGAGACTAAGTTTTACCATTTGGTGGGAGCAAATGTTTGGCTGGAAAACTCTTGTGCATCCTTGACCCCAAGGCCACATTCTTCCACCTTTTGCTGTCCCCATGATAATCCATTTGTGCTTGGTCATGTTTTAGCCCTTGAGATACTCCAAACCTTGAGCCTTACTGGTCTTCCAGGGATCTGGTACTTCAGCTCTCAGCAGTGACAGTGCAGGAGCACTCACTGTTGGAACCAGGATTGCTTAAACTTATGTGTGTGCCATCCTGGATCTTCAGGAAAAGAGGGTTTTCTGGGCCATGCATCATAATTTGGGTCTTGGTCACTGTCATCTGGGATCTTGTCCTTAAAGGTGGTGTCTTGCTGCATGTGTGATGAAATCTGTTACAGTCCCACGGGCAACCTCAGTTGAAGCTTTTCTTGACTTTGCCAGTGTTTTTTTGGGTTTTTGTGGGTTTTTTTTATGTAGCTGCTTGTGTGTGTTCTGGTTTCTTGGTGTGTGGGGAAATGCACTGGAGATTTGCTATGAACTCTGCTCCTGGGAAGGCAAATGGATATTCAAGTGAAATGAATGATTATACCTATGAGTTATAGAATTTACTGCCCTCAACAGGAAAATTTTAAAGATTGTAGGTTTTAGAGTAATCTGTGTACTATGGTATCCATGGCAGCTATAAGGTCTGCTTTGCTGTTTTGGTGCCCCTCTGTTTAGCAGAACTTTCTGTGCACACTGCAATCAGCTTGGTGTGGATGGCAGCATCTCCTGAGATCTTGGAGTCAGCTGTGTCCCTTTGCACGAGAGCATTTCTCTTTTCCATTTACAGTTTCACTTACAGGCTGTGCAGAGTTTCCCTGCTAGGCCAGTATCACTTGGTTTATTTTTAGTCTAACATTTTCCATCTTTCCTTTTTCCTCCTCTTTGCTTTCTGCTGTGCTGATTGGGTTGTTCATGATGACATTCCAGATGCCAGNTTTTTTTTTTTTAATACAGCATTGCTGAGGATTATTGCCTGGGCTCAACCATGTGAATGCCTCCCTTCCTAAGAGGTCACAGCAGCTCATGACCTGATTTACTTTTCATCTGGAAAACTGCAGTGACTGAAGGGCCTTGCCAGGGCAAGAGAGCACCATAGTCCCAAGCATTTGAGCATGGAGCTGAACTCTACTGCTCCCTTATCCAGCATGTGAGACTGGCCCACCTTGGCCAGGATCCTGAAGCCACCAGCCAGGTGGAGAGGATCAGGGTGTGAGCTGAGCTCAGGCTCTAATTGCTCCCCCAGGTCCTGCACAGGGTTACTGGTGCTCCTTCAGGCTTCTCCTGCTCAGGTCTGCTGCCCCTCAGCTGTTGTGGGTCTGGCCAACAAATGTGATTGTACTCTGTCTCACAAACTGCATGACAAAGACCATGCTGGGCTGCAGCACAGGCAGCTTCTACTACCCTGGGAATTTTAAGACTTTCTTGTTTTATGATCCTGTTTTATTTCTGTGACTAAATGCTAGATTAATCGGTCCATTCAATTCCTTTGTATTTTCCTTAATGAATTCTGTACATTCAAATATGTATGTCCTGGAACAAATTCAACACAAAGTCCCAGAAGAAGCATTAAAGGTAAGAGTGGCTGGGTGAAGTGCATTTTTATAAAAAAAACCTTTAGGTTACTCTAGTGATGGTCAAGCAGAGTGAAATATTAAAATATTCTTGATGGCAGTGAAATGTTTCAAAATGTGAGGCTCTCCTTGGATTTGGACTTAATAAAACCCTCCTTTGAGGTGAGATACATTTCCCAAATTTGAGATACATATCTCAAATCTGATCTCTCTTATCCCTGTGCTAACATGTAGATCAAGTTCTTTATGTTTCATGACTGCCAAGAAAAAAAGGGTTACTTAAAGCTGTAACATGTTAAAGAATAACCAGCAAATGAACTTGTGGGTGAAGCGCAGCAGGACTTACTCCCTCCCAGAAGTGGAGCACAGATGTCTTTTTCTGAGCACGGTGACTTATGCCAGCTCCACCACACCTCCTCAATCAGGCTGAATTTTGCTTAATTTATTCATGTGTACCATCTCATTTTTGCCTTCAAGCTCCCAATTTTTACTTACTGAACAGTCAGTCCTCTTAGGAGTGAGGTGTTTTTTTAAACACTGTTCAGTAGCAGGTAAGAAATATTCAATCATCCTCTTGTCTGAGGCAGAAGAGCAACCCCCTCTAGGCAAGAAAGCTATAATGTTCAGCTGTGGGACTGGGCTATCAGTGCCATGCATCAGCTCTTGGCTAGCAGATACTGCCTTCTTAGCCCTGGTTATGAGTTTAGGACTTGGCAAGGATAGGAAATCTGACAGCTAGAACTGGGCAAATGATTCATTGAACTTACTCAGGGATAATCTGGATGTGTTCACCCTTTTATTAAGTTACTTGTAATAAACCAGCTTCTAAACAGCTCATTTACTGTGTTAATAGGGAACCTGTTTTAAGGTAGAATCACTTTCCTAACTGGGGAGAGGGTTTGGAAAAAAGTAATTAAAATAGATTCCAGTTGCTTTTGCTGAATAACTGAAATACTACAGATGAGTGCCCTGTAATAATGTATATGTTCCTTTAAGAACAAAGGGGATTTCAGGATTTTAATCCTGAATGGAAAATGGCCTGAGTTCTGATTCTTCTCAGTTTATTCTTTAAAGGATTTTCTAATTAGTTATTTTGCAGAGCTAAGTCACAGTGACCTTCTTGTGTACTAGAATTGTCACTTAGTGGCTTCCAAATGGGCTATTTCTCCTGTTCTGTAGCTTCTACTCAGGTGTGCATGCATCTTGTTGAAGGACACAGCTGCACAGGAGAGTTTTGGGTGATCTGTTGGTGGGGAAGAGGGGTTCAGTGCTGCTTGTGTCTCTGCAGCATGAGAAGTACACCAGCCAACTGCAGATGAATTACAAAGGCACGGCCATGAAGCGGGCGGAGCAGCCCATGGAGCACGGTGTCTACACAGAGTCCCCACAAGCAAAGCTGGAGAAAGGAGAGAGGAAAGCAATTACAGGTACCTGCTTGGGAACCAGTTCATCTGGATTCTGAACAAAGTGCTGCTTGAGCCCTGTGCTGGGTTATGATTCTGACAGTAGAGTCTTGGGGGTTGTGTTTGAGAGCAGTTCTGGAAGGATCATCTCTCTAAACTCCCGGACAATTCCAGGCTCTGGGTTTTTGGAAATTCAGCCTCCAAAAAAATCAGCTGGTGTGATGGCTCCTACATGCCTTGTCGCTGTGTGTGTTCTGGAAAACCTGTGGGCAGAGCAGGTTTGGTAAGTTCTCTGGCACCTGTCTGGTCTATTTTTAATTTCCTAATCGTGCGCTGGTGTTTGAACAGAGAGGGTGACTCAGAGTAGAAAATGTATAGCTGCTGTGGCTTGGTGCTGGCAAGCAGGCAAAGAAGCAACAAGCCATTTCTTTCACAAAGCCCTGGATGGTTTTAAATGGCTGTATTTCCTAACGTGCCAATATGTGGGATTGAAACCTGCCAAACTGGGAGATGTTGGCTTCAGGTTCGCTGTTCCCCGGCTTCTAAACCTTTTCTATTTGAAAAATTCCTTTCCGTTCTCCATTTTGTTACAACTGCTGCCTTCCTGCAAAGATCCATTGTCAAACTTGGTTCCTCTGTGTTCCCCATTATGGTTTGCCAGGACCTCCCCAGCAGTCTTGTGTCACCCATTTCACTAAAATTCCTGCCTCTTGTGTGTGCTATCCTGACAGGTCTCTCTCCCCAGTTCTCCCCAGGTCAGGTATCACTTAATGGCTTTCTGGAGCTTGCTGGTGCATGGGAGGAACAAATATGGTTTTAAAGCATACTGGTGACATGACTACCAGTGGTGGTCTTATGGCTTCAGGATGGCAGAGCAATTGGGAAAGCTTTAGGGTTTAGCAGGGAGAATTGCCCACTCTCTGTTGGAGGAAGAATCAGGGAGGAGAATGGAGGGAAGGGGGTGGGCAAGTAAAAGAGTAAAGTAAACATCTTGGGTGAGTTTACCTAGGGATAGGTATGGCAGCTTTCTAAAAAAGTGTACAACTTTGGGTAAATCTATTAAGGCTTCATGATAACTAATTGGAGTGTGTTGACTGACCATAATCTCCCATGTATTGTCCTTAGGAAAATCCCCCTAAGCTGACATAGTGCACTAAAACAGTGTAATGTTCCTCCCTGGTCTCCTTGCTGTCTCCAGCTGTGTGGGGAAGCACATGCACCCGTGTGCCCAACTCCCATTTTTTGCACCAGAAAACCTTTCTTTGTGTTGCTTTGGCTGTGGCTGTGTTTGGGACTGAGCCTGACAAGCGTGAACATAAAGGGATGGAGTTGTGGATGATTAAGTGTGACACTGGGGAGGTTGAGAGGAGGTGAACCCCACTGGGGGAAGAGCTCTCCAGCTGCTTTTGAAGGGGCAGGAGGTTCTTGGAAAGCTTTGCCATTAATGGGAACCACTGTGTTTGCTACTGCCTGCTTCCATGAACACTCAGTCTTTTATTCTTGCCACCTTCCAAAATACACTCTCATTGATTTTAACCTACATAGTGTAAGCAGTGGATATTGGGAACACCTTCAAAGCCAGGATGTGCAGTGACTCTTCAGCAAGGTGACCTGTTTCTCTCGCCTGTGATTCGCAGACCTGCATTATGTTCCTGTCTTCTGCAGTGGGCACAGACCAGAGGTCTAAGGCAAAAGAGCTCTGTGTTCTTACTGGGGACCAGCACTGAAGTATGTCACATGCAGTGGGACTGATGGGCAGAGCTAAAAAAATCTGTAAACTGCTGCTAACCCCTCTGAACGGTAGAGGAAATCAGGGCTTTTTGTTTGAAGTATTTTGCTGGATTGGACTGAAGCCTGTGGAAGCAAGAGCCTGAACATTAAATCAGTCCCTCGCTCTTCCAAAAGCATCTCTGTCACATGAGCAGAATGATCAGTGAATCCCTTTCTCGTCTGTGATGTGAATAATTCACCTTGTCCTCAGTGCACACAGGCACTGTTTCTCCTTGGCTGCTGGAAGGAGTGGCAGCAATTTGAAATGATTAGTGAAAAGAAGAATGTAGTGGTCTTAGGGGGAGTGGGCTCGCTTAGTGGCAGCAGAAAGAGGCTTAGGGAAAGAGCTGTTTTGCTAAGTCTGTAGGTATTTAGGAATTTGCATTGACTAATTAAAGCAAGGTCTGGGCTGACAAAGGCCTTTAGAAGGATCGGTTCCCAGGGCCCGAGTGGAAAAGGGGCAGAGGGAATGCAAGCTTTCAGGGAAGAGGTTTAACTAAACAATGTGAACAATTAGAGCTGCTTAGGAATGGGAGGAGGTGAGGGGCTGAGGATAAAGAGATCCAGGGGAGCGAATAGGAAACAGCCAGTTTAGTCTTTATGCTGTTGAACTTGCAGCTTTTGGGTGTATATTGCCTGTAAGCAGAAAATGATCAGTCTGTGAAATGTTTGAAGCAAGGAGCTTGGTTAATTCCATGGGTTGGTGATGGTTATGAGTAAAAGTGTCCACAGTTCAGCTAGTTAATGCTAAAAATAGCTATTAGCTCTCAAGTCTAAAGCCTCAAGTGATCAGGAAGCCAGGTAGAGCCTTGAACTGAGTAGATTTCAAGACAGTCACAATCCCTATTCCCATCTGTTGCTACCTGAGTTGAGGTATTTGATGAGATAAGCTACTTTGTGGTCTCCTGTTCTCAACACGTAGTTAAATCCTCAGGCTGATCTTAATTTTTTGTTTTTTCAAAGCTGTCACAGGCTGATGGGACTGGGTAATCCTGAATCTGATGACTAACCTGTGAATAACTGCTTCAGGCCTAAGTTTCCAGGGGTGGAGGCTGCTTGCAGCATCCACTTGAAATGGGCATCATCACTTGCAGGGGTAGGACCAATTGGAGGAGCTTCTCCTGGGATCTGTGAAATAGATTTGCTCACCAGGTCAGCGTCCATCATTAGCAAGTCCTCTCAGCAGAGTGGACAACTTGAAAGTCTTGCTGATGTCCAGGGCTGAGGTCAGCAGGCAGCGTGGATGCAGGCAGTGGGAGCTGTGCCCAGTTGTGAAGTGGTTTCCATGGTCTTTGGCTGCTTTCCCCATGAGATCATGGCAATAGCTATTTAGACACACAGCTCTGCCCTAGCCTTTAATTTAAGGGAGTGGTGTTATATCTGCTTCTTTTGCCTGAGCTAGAGTGGTGGTAACTGCAGCATGTTTAAGGTTTGACCATGTAATTGATACATTTGTGATCATCAGCCTGATTGGAAAGTCCCTGGGATTCATGTATGTTCACAGCAGGTACAAAAGACCAGGGCTTAGATTAACCATGCACATATGAAATTGACAAAGAGTCAGAGAATTGCTTTATGATTATTCCTTCTAGGTCTGAATTCTCTGTTTTGGAGAGGAGTTAAAAAGCAGAGATGTAAGGAATTAATTTTAAAATGTTGCAGCTAGATAATTTTTTTCCCTAAGGCCTCTGCCACAAGAAACCTACTATGCATCTTCTGGAGATGGACATTATTGTTATTAATAATGAATCAAAAACAGTTTGACTTAAAGCAAGCTGGATTTCTCCTGCTTTTGTTACGACTTGCCATAGAGAGCTTCAAAGCTGTGTGTGCTTCTGTGAGCAAAGAAATTTGCTGTTGCTGGCTGTCTCTCTCTCATGATGGTGTGAAACTTTGTGAAGCTTTGGGCAAAGCACAGTCCTCAGTCCTGTTCTGACCACAGGGGACACCTTCAAGGGAAATCAGACCCCTCTGTTTAGTGGGAGCTGTGTGCTTGTCTTGAAAGCTCTTCGCCCTGCTTGATGATGGAAAGCAGCTTTAACACAATCTTTCTCCTTTGCCTTTCATCACCAGGACTGTATTTCTGGTTGTGTCTTTGTGTTCTGTGTGATTCACTTCTCCATAAATACACCCTTTGTATTGACATGTCTCATTCTCTCTTTTGGTGCCTCTCCTTCAGATGATCAGTAGTTCTGTATTAATTTAACAGGCCACATTTTTGTCAGACTGTTAAGCAAATGGACTTCCCTTGTTCTGTGCTAAAACAGCCTTCATTTTTCCTTTTGAGTGGCTGCCCCAAAGACTGAAATCCAGGAGCAGAACGTGTGTATGTCAGTGGTCTTCCCTGTATTACACCATCACCGGTAGCTCAGTATTTATCTGGCTGAGTGCTTGTGCTGACCTCAATTCAGTTATCAAAAAGGATGGTTTTCGGGCTGCCTGCCTGAATTGACGAGCTAAGAAATATGTCTAAATGAATTGGCACCATCTGGGCAGCCTGGCACGGAGTGGAGAGAGGTGGTAACGAGCTGCCATCAATTGGAGGAAGTCTCACATCATTAAAATGACTGAGCAGTTCATTTTCATTGGTGTTCCTCCCTTCACTGCTGACTTGAGCAAGCCCCGAGTTGGTCTGCTCTTGCAAGAGCATCCATCTTATATAAAACAGAACAGACAGGAGGTGGCTTCAGGGTGCTTTGCATGTCTCAGGACACAGGCAAACATGCTGCTCTGGATGCTGCAGGTCCAGGTTGAGGTTGCTACCTAAAATGGATCCCAGCTGGTGAAGAGCAGAGCCCGCTGGCACAACTGCATGTGTAGCTGCTCCCTGGCCCACTTCTGTCACAGCCATCTGTTTTAGCTGCCTTCCCATCGTGCTTTTTTCTTCCCCCCCCCCCCCCCCCCCATTCCCTTTTTCTACAATATTGTGTTAGAGCTGGAGCTGGGAGAGGTGTCAGTTGTGCTGGTAAATTAGAAGGGACAGAAGCCTCTGAAACGAGCAGGGCAACAGATTCGTGTAGCTCTTTGTGCTGGTTTTGGCTGGGGTAGAGTTAATTTTCCTCACGGCGGCTGGTGTGGAGCTGTGTTTTGGATTTTTGCAGAACACAGAGTTGTTAATATAGAGATGTTTTTGTTATTTGTGAGCAGGGNTTTTGTTATTACTGAGCAGGGCTTACACAGAGCCAAGGCCTTTTCTGCTTTTCTGCCACGTTGGTGGGGAGATTGGGGCTGCATGGAAGGCTGGGAGGAGACACAGCCAGGTCTGGTGACCCAAACTGAACAAAGGGATATTCCAGACCATATCAGTATATAATACAGGGGAAGAAGGAGGAAGTGGGAGGGGATGTTACCTGTAATAGAGTCCTGATTTCCTGGTAGATGGCTGAACACCTGCTTGCCCCATGGGAAGTGGTGAATTCCTTGTTTGCCTTTGCTTCTGTGCACGGCTTTTGCTTTCCTTACTAAACTCTCTGTTTCTCCACCCATAACTTTTCTGCCTTTTACCCTTCTGATTCTTCCCCTGATCCCACTGGTGGGGGAGTGAGTGAGTGGCTGAGTGGGGCTTGGCTGCTGGCTGGGGTTAGACCACAACACTCTTCTGAAGTCAGAGAAGTTTTACTCTGGCTCAGGATCTGTCTGCTTTCAGCAATAGCCAAGAATGACAGTGACTGTGTCACTTGACAATGTTATTCAAAATGCTAATTAATATGAATGCTCACTGGAAGCATTAATTGGTCTTACAATATTGAAACTGTCCCTGAATAGCAAGATACTGACTCCTTAGCTTTCCATCTGTGCTTTTTGCAGTTCTAAAATGAAGTTCCAGTTCATTGTGGAGGTTGGGAGAGGAAAGGAATGAAACACCACACACAAGTGTGCAGGTTTGTCACAGATGCTGTAACAGGCATTGCAGGTGGGGCCATGTGAGCTCTGTCATGGGGCATGAGCAGCCTTCTGCTGCTGTGCAGTGAGTGCAGTGCAGTGACTCCCACCCTGATGGCCCCAGATCTGTGCACTCTGAGCAGCCTGATACACTCTTTTTAGGTGTTCCTAGACCTGCCCTGGGGTTTTGACTTTGTGCTAGCTTTTGCCAGAGGGGCAGTTAGGGTAATTTCCAAGTACCTTTTAGGGCCCAGGGAAATTTGAGACAGCAGAGGAGCTGGATCATTATTCTTTATAAATACTTTTATTTCTCCCTTCAGCTTCAGTTGCAATCCCAAATTCCTCATCAACAGAAGAGGTCTGACCAAAAGTCTGACTTAATTCCCTGGTTGCCTTTTCCCTGTAGTAGAAAAGCTCCTGACCAACAAAAGCAGAAGCTTCTCAGATGGGACACAGATCTTTGAGTGGTTTCTGGGAAGACTTCTGTCCTGCAGGATGGGTGTGAGCTCTCTTAGCTCTCTTCTGCCCCTCTGGACACAAAATTGTCTTGGAATAGATCACTGGCATCTTGTAGACTAGGGGACCTTCAGGATCCCTTTGGGGCTGGGATGTGCTGGAGAGACAAGCTGTAATGAGGCAACTCCTTGCAAGCAGTAACAGCACCCATCCTTGGGAAAGGTGCTGCTTGTGCAACAGTTGAGTGCAGGTGGTCTTTGCATTTCATCTATAGGGTAGTTGATCCCTTTAGGCATAAATTACCTCAGACATCACTGGCTCTTGCTAATGGATTTGTGTTAAAGTGTTGATCTCCTTCCTCTGGCTTCCCTCAGAAAGCTCCTGGCCTCTTGGCTGTCAGCCCTAAGATCTGCACTGCATGTCAGAGGGTGCCCATTGTGTGCCCAAAGTGCCTGATGCTGGTGGAGCAGATCCTGCATGGGTGGGGTGGGGTCTGATGGGCAAGTTACAGCATGAAAAGAGGATGGTAGGTGTCTGCTAGGCTGTGTGACTGAAGCTCTCAGCCTAGGAGAAACCAAACTCTACCCTGCAGTAGGGTTCACTGACAACCTTGTGAATAGGTTTTTTAATTCTTTCCCCCCCTCCTCTCTCTCATGAGTGGTTTACCCATCATCAGTTATGAAACATATTGCTTGGCAATTCCAATTTATCTTGGTGAGAAATGCTTCCTCCTTTGAACTTTCAAAGGCCGCCTACATAATAGGAACATGGTTTATCTTCCATGCACTCTAGGCAGGGAGGAGAGTAATACTTTCAGCCTCTTTTGATCCTCAGTGTGAAGGGAGACTGTGTGGTTAACTTTGAAACATGAACAAGATCTCTTGAAAAGGGCCTGTGGGCTGCCTCTGTAAAGCAGAATTTTTGCCTGTGGACTGTCAGTGTACGAGCTTAGATATCTGGAATGATCCTAGAACAGAAATATCTGAAGTAGTGGTCAGTGGGTCTGTGTAGCTTTAGAAACAACAGCATAAAATCAGGCTGCTTTTTTGAGTTATTTAATTCTCCTTCCTCTCCTGACTTCCCTTATGCTAACAACTGCTTTCTGTCAGGTCCCTACTAAAGCAGGGGATGCAAAGTTCTGTTTGAGAGCTGCTTTGCACAGAGCAGTGTGTGGTTTGAAAACCACAAGCTGAGCAGCAGCTGGCAGTAGAAGCTCAGCTATGGCTCTGGAGCTGGAGCCAGGGTTTCAGACATGGCCATGGCTGCTATGAGCAGAGGCAGAAGCAGCCTAACAAAACTGGATCTTGACCTCAGCCCCTGACCTATCCTGGTGTTCCTATCACCTCTAGATGAAAGAACAAAAGCTACTTTATTTGCTTCTCTTGAACTATGAAAAACTGTAGTATTAACTGTACCACAGGCAAATTGGGTGTATTCTTTTTGTTTGTTGCATAAACAGCAGAAGCCCAAGGCACTGCCAAAACACAGCCTTGTTTTGTGGGATACAAAACGAGGAGCAGTGGATCAGCTCCACTGTGTTGGTGCCAGTTGATGCATTGAAGCCCTGATCTTTCAGGAAGTGCTCACTCAACAGAAATAATGTAAACCTGGCTCTTTTAGAGGAAATTATCCATGAGAAAAACCTTTGTCCTACAATGATTATGCAACTCACTTGGTGTTTACTATAAGCTTCAGAAAACAAGAGTTTACTGCTTCTTTATAAAAGTGTGAGGAGATGGTTTTACCATTTTTCCTATGTTTGTAATGCTTTGGGAATTTCCTGTTGCAGAATGTGTGTCACTTACAGTGGGAGTGGTAGATAGTGCAAAAAATCCTTAGCCTGGACGCATCCAAGGACATGGTGGGGCAAAACAGGGTAGAGCTAAAGTCTTCCCAGTTAAGGTGTGGAAAAAAGTCTGATTTTCACCTGAATTATGGGTGAGTTGAATGCAGTTTTGTGGTTAGTCTTCTGTAGTCTGTCTTGCCAAAAATCTTCCACTTTGTGTGTATAATAAGGCTAGAAAGGGACAAAATCCAGGGTCTGGGAAACACAGCTATGAAAGACAATGAAGGGAGGTGGAGTTAGTGTCTTGCAATAGAACGTAAAAAGGAAAAAAAGGGTGAAACAAAGAAAAACCTGAACATATTATTATGTATAATTTGCTGTTGTTACAACTGTGGTGTAGCAGGTTCATGGTCTCATCTGGCCCTGCTGTTTTTCCCCTTTTGGCATGCGGTTGAACCTGATAAATTGATGTTTTCTGTGTTTAAGTATTTGCTTATCCTCTTCCTAGAAACAAATACTTACCGCACCCCTCTCTATGGACAGCCCTCCTGGTGGGGGGAAGATGATGCAAATAACAAGGAGGAGAGAAGGCAAGAGGAACATTACTCAGGTAATGGAGGTGACACGGGGTGGGAGAAGATAGGGGACACAAAATTTTGGCACACTTCAGATATTTGCTGTTTGAAGCCATCCTGTTTCAAGACTTTTAATTTCTACTTCTTTATTGTGCTTGTATTTGCACGTTCCTGTGTGTAGGTTGCTGTTGCTGAAACTGGAATAAGGGAGAATTAAAATGTTTTCCCTAAAATATTTGACCATTGGAAACAGCAGTTGTGGAATAAATCACTAAGTTTGTTTTAGAGCAGGTTGTGTAGCTGTATCTTTTATCACCTCATCATCCTTGGGAGCCATTTAGTGTTAACACTCCCATTCTTGTCAACCTGTGTGTATGGAAGAGGCATATTGTTTTCATTTGTGAAGTAAATGTGATGTTTCTATCAAGCATGTGCTCCACTGCACAAAGAAGTGTTTTATTTTAATGCATACACAGTGTATCTGTTCTCTAGCAGAGAGGGGTTGTGGTTAGTAGGCCTTCCAAAGAAGTTGAAACAAGTGAATTAAGTAGTACTGAAAAAAATGTGATTTTATCCTCTTTTTTCTGCTTTTGTAGAGAGATCAAAAGAGATAACCCAACATGAAGAGGAACTGAATGGGAATATTTCTGCTTATAGAGATGCCCAAGAACAATCTGTGTTTGCCTTCCGGAGAGAGCCAAGTTATTTTGAAATTCCAACTAAAGAATTTCAGCAGCCATCAAAATCTCCAGAAACACAGGTCCATGAGATCCCAACAAAGGATGTTGATGCTGTGGTAGCCCCTGTGGTACAGAGTCATGCCTCTTTCACCATTGAATTTGATGATGGTACCCCTGGTAAAATAAAGATAAAAGATCATGTAACTAAATTTTCACTCAGACAGAGAAGACCCTACAGTAAGGAACCAGCTCATGCAGAAGTGATGTCAGCAGAGAGCAAAGTGGCTGACTGGCTTGTCCAGAATGACCCAAGCCTGATGAGAAGGCAGTCTGCAGGAGATGATGTTTACAGTACCAAGAGTGACCTGCCAGTTCACATAAGGACACTTAAAGGTGAGTGAATGTCTTGTCACGTGGACATAGCTCTCTGTTGGTCATGCAAATGCAGCTTTTCTTAATAAAATATGAAAACCCTTCTCCTATCAAGGAGAACTGGACTTAATTATCTCTGCTCCAGATTTGCAAGATGAAGAATATTACTTTAATGACTGCTGATATTTTGAATGCAGCTAGCATGCTCTTTACCTGGCCTTGAAGTCATGTGTGGTGTTGGCTTGGGGACACTAATGTGACTCCTCTACTACATCTGTAATGCCAGCTCAGCAGTAATTGGTTGAAAAAAAGATCTTGATTTTTAAATGTCTCAAATAATTTCCATATGGTCAGGCAGGCTGATAAACACAAAAATTTCAATGAATTTGGTTCTTCTGGCTGCTCCTAGCTGATGGAATGATTTTTCTTTTTAACTGTAGTCCAGAGGAGTCTAAGCATGATCATCCTGCTGTTCTTAGACTAAGTGTAATCATCTGGTAATAACCAGAGCCAGTTGGTTGGATGACAGAAAGTGCTGACACAGACAGAGACTACTGGAAGAGTTGAGATACAAATGATCCCCAATAGAGGAAATTGTTGTGCTTGTAGCAAAAGGTTTCTTCTCCTAACCTAAAGCTTCTCTGAAATCCTGCTCTGTTCAAAAACATCAGGTTTTCTGGACCTGTGTCTTGTGTGTGTCACTGTGGGGAATTCTTTGGGGTTGTTCAAAGGTCTGAAGTAAACTTTGGAGCCCAGTTCTTAGAGCAGCTGGTGGGACTTGCATGATTCTGATGCAACTTTGAATACAATCTGCAAGATCTGTGGTTGCTTGGGTGTCTCTGTTGTGCCATCCCCTGAACAGCTTGGAGAAGATCAGTGATTCCTGCATTCTCACTGCCTTGCCTCTGGAAAAACTATTATTTTGAACTGCAGCTTGAGCTGATGAAGTTATGTTGAAGGTTACCAGACCTGCTTGTCCTTCAGGTCCTACTTAAATAAGAGCTATACTTTGCTTTCTATTAAAGGAACATTTGCTTTGACCTTCCTGGAAAAAACCTCCCAAAACTCATTATATTATGAAGAGTTTTACATATTACACCTCCAAATAGCTGTTTTGGGTACATATTTTTGGGAACCCTGTATGGTCATAAAGTCTCACGTTCAGCCATAGGTTTGGCATGGCACGGAAATTGAACTGCTTTGTTGGCCATTGCTTGGTTCTAGTCCTTCCCACTAAGGGACAGCAATGAGGTGCCCTGTTTGGTTATTTAGGGTCTTATTTTCAGTATACTGTGACTGTGTAATGAAAGGGTTTGTGCTGGGATTTTTTTTTTATGTTATTGTCATACTGGATTTTGTTGACTTACTGGAGAACATTGTCAGGGATAGAAATGTGCTTCAGTGGTTTTGCTTTTTCCTCTTGGAGTGAAATAGAGAGCTGGGCAGCTGTTGCTGTTGAGATGCACAGGAACACTGCTAGAGACTGTCTGCATTTGCCTCTCTACAGTCCATAAGGCATGGAAAGCAGCTGAGGTAATTGGTGTGTAATTTGCATATCAAGAAATCAACACTGGACATTTGATTAAAACATACAGTGTTGATGGCCTGGGGAGTTGATCCACCTCTGCTCTGGCAGGTGTCATTTATCTACGATAGCTGTGCAACGTGTTCTTCTGGCAGGGCTAATTTTGAAGATGTCTTGGAGGCTACTGCTGGCTGCCTACCAGGTTTGGGTCTCCAGGATAAGAAATGCCCACCATTGGGGCTATCTAAGTAACATTTGTTCACTTCCAGCAACAATGTGGTGAATGTAAAGCCTGGGATCAAGACTCTACACAGTGTTCAGGTCTTAGCAGCTTGAGGAGATGTGCATGGTGTTCTGCTGGGGCATCTGTGAGCATGCTGCATGTTTTCCTTGTGTCCTCACCGTTTTGCATTCATCAGAGCTCTTAGTCGAGACCTTTAATTTAAGAACTTTCCCTTCCAAGGGTGAAGCTTATCAGCCCTCAGGGCACAATGCAAAGTTTGCTGGCTTTCTTCATGAATGTATGAGGAAACTCTTCATAGAATTGACTCCTGAGTTGAATGGACCTTGCATTAAATTCTAATCTTTCACAGTTAACTTGATGTAATAAATGGTCTTCACCCATGAGTCTGGAGAACTTGCCAAGTAGGTTTGAGCAGTTTTCCTTGAAACACGTGGTGTTTTAGCCAGTCTATCTTGCTACATATTACAGTCTAGAGCGCAGAGACCTCTTTCCCCGTTCTCCCGATGACAGGTTCCTGGTCGTTGACTGAATCGTGTTGTGTGCCTTCACACCCGTTTCCTTCTCCAAAAAAAGGTTTGTTTTTGTTTTATTTTTAACTTTTTGTTTTAATTTTAACTTTTTGTGTTACTTCAACTTACTTTCTGAGAGTCCTGAGCTAAGGTGCTGAGGGGCAGGCAGGCACTGACACATAGAGACAGTTGTAAAGATGGTTGTTGCTAACATAAATGAAAATAATTGTAAATTTAGCTTAAACTCAGTGAACTCTTAAGTAATGATTTAACCTTTGCTTGGCTGGATAGGATGGTGTAACTCATGGCAGTGTCATGGTGTGATTCTTAAATCTCCAGAAAGAGTAAATAATCCTGCAAATTTACTTTTCTGTTAGCCTCTGGTTTATTTCCCCCTTGTAGAGGAGGGTGACGTGGGTGCTCAGAGAGTCATGTATTTGTAATGCACTGATCTGGTCTTTCATCATGGGGATTTGGTGTCATGGGATGCAGTATGAGGGTTTTATTTCCTGATCCTGTAGAGATATGTCTGCTCTGTAAAAGAGAAAACCCTGTGAGGTGGTCTTGGACTATGGTAATTGGATAGAAAGGCAAAATAATCTCATCATATTTTTTTTAATTGAAAAAAAGAAAGAAACAAAATATTAGGTATGTAAACCTATTTTGCCATTACAAAATCAGAAATGCATGAGGTTGAAAGTACTTCTTGAATTCTTTAAAAATAAATAATTAACTTGGTGGCCAACCAGTGGTGAAAAGTTGGGGTCAGGAGAAAGCTGCCTTCTCTTTTATTTCTCCTGATGGGGATGCAATCCCTGTGCCACACAGATACCTTTGGAGTTTTTTCACCTTACAGAATGCTTTCCTTGTAACTGAAATGATAAATTTCAACTGGGAGGTAGTGACATCAACTGAGAGTTTGAAGGTCAAATCTACACACCTTGTTTCCAGGCAACAGGCACGAGGACGGGACGCAGAGCGACACGGAAGATCCCAAGGCGGAGAAGGAGCCGCCGGCGGGCGGGGAACGTCCGACGGAGCAGACGAGGCTGCAGCGCCAGATGAGGCGGGACCCCCACGAGATGCTGCACAACAAGCAGGCCTTCGTCATCGAGTTCTTCGAGGACACGCCGCGGAAGAAGCGGTCCCAGTCCTTCACGCACAGCGCTCACTCCTCCCAGAGCGACACCGACCCGGGGCTGAAGAACAAGCTGGAAAAGCGCAAGAATGCGCTGCCGGCGGAGAAGCCGGGAAATTCCGTGCCGCCGTCCCACCTCACAGCCCAGGCGGGCAAACCCACCAACAACTCCTGCGGGGCACAAAGAACGAGCTCCTTCAAGAGGGAGAAGACGGAAGATCGGATCAACTCTTCGTCCTCCTCTGCTCCCAGAGCCAAAAGTTACGGGAGCGTCGGGAGGAAGTCGAAAATGGCTCAGGATTTTATGGCTGAGTACTTGCGTGAGACTGCTCAGTCTGGGAAGACAAACGCCGAGAAACCAGCCCCTGTGCCCGTGCCGGTAGCCCCACGCGTGGTTATATCCTCGGAACCAGAGCCTGCCTCTGCTCCACCTCCGGAGGTGAAGTCAGCCCAGGGCAGGAGGAATGATGAGGAAGACAGTGTGAGTGAGACAGGCACGTACACCATTGAGACGGAGTCGCAGGACAAAGAGGTGGAGGAAGCGCGAAAAATGATAGATCAGGTAAATGCTGCTTTTCTGTGCTTGGCCACTGAGCTGAGGGCTGAAGGCTTGGAGGGCCTAAATTAACTGTTGCCATGAAAGGATGCAATTGGGTGCAGCAAGGCATTATAGTTAGGGGTGGAAAATCAACCTGGGTGACCTGTGCTGAGGATGGGCCCCAACAAACTTTAAAAAATCCCATCAAAACAAAATTACAAACAAACAAAAAACCACAGAGTAAAACAAGGCAAAATATGCCCACAGCAAAGAGCTGCTTGCTTAAAAAATGGAATTTGGAAGCAAAAGAGAAAGAGTGGGTTTGCCATCTGTTTAGAGGTAAGGCAACACCTGAATAAAAATCAGGCTGATCCTGCTGACAGCAGTGGCTGGGAGCAGCTCTGCTCTCCAGGAGTCTTCCCAAGCCTCTGCCTTGGCATTGCATCACCTCCTGCCCACTGTTAGGAAGATGGGAGCTGCAGCCCATCACTGATGCATCATCCCATGGTAGGCCACAGGAAATGCCAAGGGCTCGTGCTTACAAGCCTTAGTGGCAGATGTTTCTGTATTTGGCTGTGCCTGATTGGAAAAGGCAGTGCTTGCTGTCAGGGCAAGTGGCAGCTGGCTGAGATAGAAAAGGGTGTGATTGAGGGCAGAGGCAATCCCAGGTGGATCAGTACTTGTTTGGATTTTGTGGAGTGCATGATTGCCTAAAAAACTTAAAACAAACTCCAGGGAGGCTTAAGAAGAACCCACCCAACTAACCAACCGCAGGGCAAACCAAGTTTGGCTGATTTTCATGTTTGAGTCTCATCTGCGGTCTATTATGAAAACAAAACTGGCAAGTTGTTAAGAAGATTTAGTGAAATGTAGTCAGGAGGATGGCAAGGTTTAAAGGAAGCCTTAATTGAACGTGGCTTTAGAGCTTTGTATACAGCGTTTATGAGCCTGGATATAGCTTCTCTCTTTTGTTTTTTATTACATTTGTTCCTTACATCTTGTTTGGAATGTGATTGGAAGCTTTCAGGCCATGGTCACAGCAAGGTCTTAGTCCTGACATTAGATGACTAATTGTTCTGATGGGGAAATGTGAGGGAAAATGCCACAAAAATAAAGATATTTCTGGGGAGTAGTCTTGGCAACCATGTGACTCTGTCAGACAAACTGACCAGCTTCTGGTCCTGACTGTGCCATAGACTTGGTGCAGTGCAGACCTGTCACTTGTGAAACAGTTGATAACTAAACCTCAGTGTTTCTGTCCAGGAAGAAAGAAAATTAATTCTGGACTTGCTTAGGTTCTAAGGTGTCTCTGTTCTTTATTCCTCCACCATTGCAAACACATTTTTTTAACAGCAGTGAGAGTGGAGATCTTCATGGCTGTCTCTGTGCAGCCTAGGTACCCTCTGTGGTGGTATCTTCCTCTGAACTTCTTGCAGTCAAGTGAGAGGAACAAGCCCTTCTGAGGCATGAGTCTTGGTCACCCCCCATAGGAAGGCCTGCTTATCTTCAGGGGGAATCTGTCCAACTGGTTCAAACACTCACCCATCTCAGACATGCGTCCTTTCCAAGTTCTTTGTGGCAGTGCAAGGGTGCTCTGCTCAGCCCACTCAGAGCTACAGTCTGTGAAAGGCAGTGGGGATGGAGCTTTCCCATTTTCTCTGTCTAAATCTTCATGAATTAACTGGTAAATAGCTTTCCTGTCACTCATCCTAAATTTCTCTGGGCTGAAAAGGGACTCCTTGTCAGTGAAAGTTACTGCTGTTAAAGGCAACACCCCTAAATAATGAGGGAGAGAGGAAAGGTGGGTGTGAGTGGAATTCTGTGATTAAGTATATTTAAAGCTGCTACTGTGGAGTACAGAAGAAAATTATTTACATAGTTTGCATGGAAGCATTGGCAAGTGTTTCCGGCCCCTTGGGATCATAGTTTGTGTGTGACTAATGTTTCACAGATTTGGATTTTTGGCTAATGTTTTTCTGTTTTCTTGCTTTTTAATATTCCCATGCAAACATCTTTCAGGTTTTTGGCGTTCTTGAATCGCCCGAATTTTCCAGAATCTCTTCAGCTTTTAGACCAATAATTAAAGGTGAAAAAGATGACTCCGGTTCTCAGCATCTAATCAGTGAAAATGGCACTAGTCAGAAGTCACCCTTGCTCCAGGCATTTTCCTCAAAAGCTGTGAATGGGTCTCAGGCTGAAGCGCAGGTATGGGCAGTATGGGCAGTCCAGGTGGATTTCCTGGGATGGTGGAGATGTAGATGGGTTTTCTCTCTGGATGTAAACGTGATGTGCAGCTTGATTTCCATTTTGAACAGACTGAGTGATGTCAGTAAGAGAGATTTTGTGGCTGGGATTTTGTGTACAAACTCTTTCTGACCTCATCCTCCCCACCTTGTTGTAGATGTCTGCAGCATCTCAAGGGAGTCAGAAGTGGGTGTCAAGATGGGCAAGCCTTGCAGACAGTTACTCTGACTCTGGATCTGTCCCTGGGCAGGGTGATGGAAGTGCAGGTAAGTCTCATCCGACACTGTGGTTTGAGGGCAGCTGAATCTAAACCAGGATGATAGAAAAAGCAGAAATTAAGGGCATCTGTTTATCTGGCTGTAGCTTATTTTCTGTTTTAGCTACAGTAGTTGGGAAGCACAGAGTGAATAGCTCCCAGTGGACTGAAGACAAAAGAGAGCCTCTGGTTTGCATTTTGAAATTATTCAAGAGGTTCTTGAACACTGGGTTTGACATGACTAAAGGGAACCTGGGAAGGAGAAAGCTTGTAAGGTCTTTGGGTGTTAACCAGCCTCAAGCTGTGATTCCTTAGGCTGCCTTATGATGCCAGATGAGAACCCTTTGCACATAGCCTTGGAGTTGGTTCCTGACTTGCATGTTTTTTATATGCTTCACCTCTGGCTGGCTGTGCTGAGAATTTAGGCTGTTCTGGTGTTTGCTGTTGAGTGGCAGGTTTAAAGGCTGGAGATCAGCATAGAAAACTAGATATGGTAGGGGAGAAAGGAAGTCAGAGGATATCACACTCCCACTGTAACTTGGAAGACACCTTATGGACCTCATGGTCCTCTTGGTGCGTGAGAAAAGGAGCAGAGCAATTTGTTGGCTTTTGCAAATGTTTTCAACCTTTTTTGGTTGGAATTACTTGTTGTACCTTCTTGCCATGGACATCTATAGATAGATCCAATAAAGATTAGAAGGTAACTTTGTTTCAGAGATCATTGCCACTGTTTTACACCATGTAGGATACTGAACTCCTGGAGTGCCTGTAATATTACCATAGCCAAATAACCAGTTATCCTGGTATTTAGAGGTGGTATCAGATATGGAGGCCTGGCCCAGCAGCACGGGAGAACTAGGAACACTTTCCATGGGGTGTACCCCTGCTGATAAGCCCTAACATAGTGGGGCAGTGAGCTCTAATTCAGAGCCTCTTGACTATTACAGGGTCTTTCTCCTGAGACTTTGCTCTGGGATATGAGTGTAGGAGAACTTGTACTGTGAAAAACACCGTCTGTTTAGTCAAATGGGCAATGTTGATTAGAATGGCACTTAAAACACTGCATCGCTGATGTCTGATGGCTTTTCATCTCATTCCTGTGGCCTGATTGATGCTAGATGCCAGCAATGTCATTATCCTCCATAATGCTTGTACTGAGAGAAATATTATGGGAGAATGAATCTGACATACTACCTTGAGAAGGGAAGGTGTTGAGCAGGGTGATTCAGCAAAGGAATTAAGCTTAATGCCTGTATTGATAAACCTGTGGGAGCAGGGACCAGCCAGGGCTTGCTGATGTTCATATTACATAAAACCTTAGTTCTAAGCACATCTTGTGAGTGCTTTTTTAGACTTGGACTTTGAAGGACCAAGCTCTTCCCAAACAAATAAATAAATCAGTGGCACACTTTTACAGTAATTGATTCTTTTCCACTTAACTCTCTTCAGAAAGCGGGATACCCCCAAAACCTGGGGAACCAGAAAACTCCGTGCCCTCCAGAACAAGGCGCCTTCTTCCCCAACTCCCACCAAGTGATAAATCAGACAGCCCCACTCCCCCAGTCCTGGTGTGCCAGGAGTCCTATTCTGAGGTTACCAAGAGAACCATCGTGAAGGACCACTGTGTGGAAGCCTACGGCGATTCCAGCAGCCGCCTCTTCATCCAAGAAGACCTGGATCCGGATAGCCTCAGCGATGCCAGCAGATCTGACGATGGCTTCAGCACAGAAAAAGGCAAGAAATATAAAGAGAACAGCAAAATGCTAGAGCAGATGAGGGAAGACAATAGATCAGAGAGCCGGCAGCCAGGAGCCTCCCGGATCTCTCACGTGAGAGCTGTGAGTGAGCCAGTTTCTACTTCGTTCTACATTGGTGATGACAGCAATGATGCAGGGGTTCCCTCCAAGCTCTCTCTGAGTGTGTCCCATGCTCGAGCAGACAAGGACAGCAAGGATCCGGAGTTTTCCTTCAAGTGTGCCGGCACACCAGTTTCTGGAAAGCCACCGGTCAAAGATGTTAGTGCTTATATAAACACGGCTGGAAAAGTTGTCATTTCCCTTAATCAGAGTCTTCCTCAAGATCAAGAAAATGTGTCAGGAAAGGAAATGGCATCTTTTGTTAGACAGGAAAGTTTTACCAAAGATAAATCAAGCAGTGGTGTTCCTCAAAATAAACTCCCACATATTTCAAGTCACCCTCTGCTAAAAGATTTAGAGGTTGTTCGGTCAACTCGTATGGACTTTAGTCAGGACACTCATCTTCTGCTTAAGGACACTGAAACTGCCTTGGCAGCACTGGAAGCCAAACTGCTTGGTCAAAGCCAACAGCTGGAGCCCTCAGAAACTGCTGGTCAGCTGGAGGACTCCTTGTCAGGGGACTCTGATGTAGACACAGCCAGCACGGTCAGCTTGGTGAGTGGCAAAAACGTCCCAGCAAGTGCCCCGAAACGCAAAGCCATTGCAGGCTTGCAGAAGGAGAAATCTTCCTCCACGCCATCCATCCAGGACCAGTGTGGGCAGCCCAGCGCTCGGGACAGGCTGACAGAGAAGCGGAAAACACAAGCACCAGAGGCTCCAAACCGAGCAGAGGCCGCCAAACGCTTCCAGATGAAGCGGAGCGCTGGGACTCGAGGGTCACTTGACTTCACAGATGATGAGAGAAGTTCAAACTCGCCCTACCTGCCGGTCCCAGATGCGGTTGTGTCTGACCACGAGCACTCGGTAACGCGGCCTGTTCCAAGGAGGAAACCTTTCACTCAGCCCACCAAGGAGGACCAGAGCAAAACGACCTCGAACGTGCAGAAAATCCAGCAGGTCCTCACCCGGTCCAACAGTTTATCCACCCCACGGCCCACAAGGGCCTCAAAGCTACGCCGCGCCCGCCTGGGAGATGCTTCGGACAACGAATGCGTGGATGCTGAGAAAACAGCCTCCAACTCGGACGCTGCTCAGGGCACCAAGCAGCCCACAGAGCCAAAGAAGCTGTCCCGGCTGGACATCCTGGCCATGCCCAGGAAACGGGCAGGTTCATTTACAGTGCCCAGTGACTCGGAGACGGCGCAGTCCAGGACGGGGTTTTCGGGCCGCAGCGCTGAGTCCTATCGGAAGACGGGCGTTTCGGAGGTGAGAGCTGCAGCCAGGAAAACTGCAGCCGCTGCCTCTGCCAAGCAGCCCTTCAGCAGGACCCGTTCAAGCAGTGTCAAGTATTCCTCCTCATCATCCTGTAAGTGCTCCTGCTTTATATTTCTCCCCTCTTCTCCTGTTTCTGATTTACAGGCTGCACATGGTTGCTGAGGATTCGTATCACAATATTAGAGATGCTGTCTTGGTGAGTACAGAAGTGCGCATTAATGAGCAGCACGGATGTTGAGGTTTCCTGTGGGTTTGGAGACAGCAGAGCACCCTCATACTTGGTGAAATGCTATTGTGGTGATGTCTGTGAGGATACTACAAATAGCTACTTTTTTTCTCCAGTGATTTTTGGTTTTTGAACAACCAGTTGCCATTTGATAGTTGGCCATAGTTTTGTTTAAAAGATAGAATTTAATGCCTTTCTAGTGCTACAAGAAATTCTGTTGTGTTCTACTTGTAAGATTCAAAGTTTTCTCCCAGAGAACTTAAAATGGTATTGATGACAGCTGATGCCCAGGATGGCAGGTTTGAAGGCATCTGAAAGAGGAGAACAAGAAATAAATGTCCCTGTGTTGTGAAAGCTGTGCCCTTGTTCTTCCTGTAAACGTTAATACAGAGCTGGACACTGCACATTGACTACCTCAATGGATTGACACTTTTGTGTATTTTCACTCACTTTTGCCATAGCTAAGGCAGGTTCACAGTTTTGATTCCCACGAGGCAGAGGTGTGGGGGCTGTATTGCCCTGTAGTTGAGCACTCAACAGACCCTTGAAATACCATAATTTGTCATACTGAAATCAGCCTTCAATTAAGAAGTGGGACAATTGAGATGACAACTGTAGGGTGGTAATTGGTAATGAGAGATTGTCCCAGAAGCCTTCGGTGCGAGTTCAGATCTGTGCCTGTAGTCCTGGACCTGCCACGGATGTGGCAAAGCAGATGGGTTTGCTTAGGATTTTAGGAATGGTTGGTAGCCAAAGGGACAGGAAGAACCCCTTTGGATGGATTTCTCAGTCCTGTTGAGAAGAACACTGTTTTCAGAAGTTCCATGATTTTGTAAGGGATCTTGGAGTACTGGATGTGTCCTTTAAAATATTTTCATACAGCTGAACTATTTATCCCTCCTGCATGCTAAAAATGTTATTTGCTGCTTGTTTTCATTTGGATTGTTTTAGTGCATTCAGCTTCACCTTTAATTTTAGTGATTTTTTTTCTTACACGTTTGTATGTGCATGTAAATCAGAATGTGAATAAGCTAAAAGAGTATGTACAGTCTCTTCTCTCGCCTTTTTTTGAGATGATGCTATTATTAACGTCTTGTTAAACAATAACAAATTTAAAGCAAGATAATGTGGTCACAGTTTTCCAAACAGGAGGTGCTCTTTGCACTCCCTCTGCCTTTGGACCACAGGCTTCAATTCATTCGGAGAAAAATGATAAGTGTTGGCCAGTTCTTTATTTAAATGAATTGGTTTTTGATTTCCACAGTTCTGTAGCAGCATGCTAACACCTTTCCTTGTCCATAGTTGCAGCAGATGATGCTAATCCCTCCTCTGAATTAGTTGCTCTTAAAATACTAACCTCCTAATTCCTTGATAGGATTGTGAACCTTGTGCTCCAAGTACGTGCTGGTGTATTTCAAGCTTCATCATGCTTGCTGTCGTGTGATGCATGTTCCTGTACTAACGCTGTTGTAGCAAACCAGCAGCTAGAACTCCCTTCCTGCAACAAGAGTGACATGTTGTTAAACTGGACTATTGCACTGTGCCATCAAGACTTTTTTTAGCATGATACAACAACCCTTGAAAGCTTTGAGTGTCAAGCCAAGGGGATAAGGAGGCAGATGTGGCTGATATATTCCAGGAGTTCTTAGTGTTTAGCTAACCACAGGAGTTCCCAACTCTCCCAGTTGGAGAAAGTTAATCTTGCTAGTGGAGGAACAGCATGAACTATCTGCCCATGAGACAAGAAATGCCAGTGTATTGTTGGGCCATCTGAAGTAGCTTTCTGTGAAAGGCACAGAAAACATCAGAATAATCCAAGTCACCAGTTCTGAAAGCTAAAGGCCTGTCTCCCATGCTTCTCTGTGTATGTAATTTGTTACTCGGGGTAATTTAAATTATATTGAGGGAGCTGATTCTGATTTCCCTTGGCGTACAGAGATGGAAAATGATCTGCATCATTTTAAAATTGCTGTTCAGTGACAGGGTGACCTCTTGATTCTAAAACTGCATTAAAAAAAAAAAAAAAAGATACAACTCTATGAATTGAATATGAGCAATTTTTTTTAAAATTTTATATATATATATATATATAAATCCTAAGCAAAGGCATTGTTATAGCTATGGGTGACATAGCAATGAAAGAATACTTCTTTCACTATACAGTAATTATCTATAATTTCAACCTGCATTTTACACTCCAAATTAGTTGGTTTTGTTTGTATGATGCTGGCATAATTCACATGTAGTATTTCAGTGCTAGTCTTGGTAACACAGTCAAGTTTTTTGGTGTTGTAATTCTGAATAACTCATCTGGTTCCGTGTTTGGTGGGTCTTCATTCTCCAGGGATAGAAGGGAATGAAGCAGTATCCATAGAGAATGTAGTGAGGCAGCAAACATTGGGAGCCCAGTTTTCAAATAAGGACACCTTGACATTTCCCAGGCAAGGAGGACCTGGGTCTCTACAGATCTGCAGAACAAGCTGGGATAAGTGGGCAGCTTCCACTTGGCTCCAGGGCTTGGAGCCAGTCCTGACTGTGAACACTTTCTTGTAGAGTGTCATTAATGGTGAATTGCGAGGCAGGAGGTGAACACAGGGTGTGGACTCTTGCAAATAACACCAAGCACCACAACTCTTCAGTCAAAAACTTCTCCTCCTGCTTGTACTTGAAGCTAATTAGAAAAGTATCTGCAGGCTTGAAAATTGGGCTCTCTTTAGAAAAGAACTTCTGTGGGACTATGATGAGTCTGAAATGTGTGCTACTTACACACAGAGCTTCTGTGCATGGAAAGCCAAGTCTGTGGTAATAATTTACTACAGTGGAGGTGTTAACACAGTCATTATGATTTTCCATTGGAATTTCCCACTCCAAATTTGTACAGCAAATGGGAGCCATAGAGGGGCTCAACTTTGAAATAAGCTTGGAGAATGTGGTGTTTTAACTTAAGATCTGCACAGAAACTCTCCTTTCCTTGTGCTCTTGGGCTAGTTTTGTGTTACCTTTCAGCCTTTTGTAGTTACTCTTGACTACTGTCCTTGGTCTGAAACCAATTCATTTTTTATAAGCATCAAGGCGGAGACCACAGGGTTCAGATTACACTTCTACTTCGGAGGAGGAATATGGCTCAAATCACAGCTCCCCTAAACACAAACGCTCCCATACTTCAACAGCCACACAAACACCGAGGATACGTGGCTCTGGCCTGGGCAAGCAGAAGCACAACGGCAGAGAAACTGATGATGATGAAGATTTTGATGACAACCCCGACCCCTACAACTTCATGGCGCAAACAGCAGAGATAGCAGAAATAGCCAGGTGAGGTGGGGCTTTCTCTGTTAACCCACATGTTGAAAATGGGTTGTTTTCTCCTTGGTGTTCAAATCAAAGCCAAGTGTGGGGGTAGTAGGAGATGCTCTCCTGTTGTTTGTGTGCCCCCACATCTCCTTTATATATGAACATTGACTTGGAAGGTTTTCATGAACCTTTACAGCCTGGATGTGCTGGTTGTACCTTGTATCTACAAAAGGCCAAGGTGCAGGGCATTGTCTCTTGGTTTGTTTCTTGTTCAAGCTGTGGGAAGTCTAACTGTTTATACCTTCATATCTCTGCTCTCTGCTGGAAGTCACAGTGTGTGCATGTGGCTTGGTTGGTGTGAACTCTCCTAATTCTCTGCAGAGGAAGTCAAATGGATTAGCAAAGACTGAATATGTAAACTGTTAAAGCTGCTTTGCCTGAAGCTGGTGAGGGAGCAATAAGAAATAGCTGCAGGGCAGAAACCTCTGCTTGGCACAACTAGATCTGAACCTGTCAGAGACCTTGTATATAAATGAATCGTTGCTTAGGATGATGTCCCTGGATACAGTACTCGCTGTGTACTGGTGGTCTGATGGTTGCCTGGAGGACCTCAGCAATAAAGCAAATAGATTCTTTTTTTAAACAGTGGCATCTGAAGTTTGTCATCTCTAATATGCAACTGTGTTATGCCAACTTTCCAGAAATACTGGTCTTCCATTGTACTGGCCATACTTGAAATACTTTTGCCTGAGGAAACTGCCTTGTGTCTGCTTTTGGCCACATCGCCCTCGCCGCTGCCGCGCTCACCTCGAAAGGGATTTTCTTGCCTGAAAGTTGCTCTCAAGCTGCTAGAAAGTGTGTCAGCCCTCAAATCAGGCTGCTCTACCTGTGCTGCACGAAGTGTGTGTGTGTGTGTGAGATGCTGGTTTCCCTCCTAGCAGCATTCCCAGCACCGGGAGCGCTCCGGCTCTCAGCAGCTATAAATAAGGGGTTGCGTCAGACTCGTCTGGCGCTGCACTGTGCAGGGCTCTGTCACAGAGTCTGCCTGGTAATTGCAGTTCTCATTTCCCTTGCTGCTCCTGAATTAACTGGGAGGGGTTTAGAGGAGTCAGGGAGAGTTAAAAGGGAAAATGCCACTTGTTTACAGTACTGAATCACATAGTGGAAGTGGCTGCTGACAGCTCTATCCAAACCAGCACAGAGAGGGGTTACCTTATGCAGGCAGCTCAACCTGCATTTTTATTAGTTCAACTACGCGTTTTCTTTCCAAGGAAATACTCCAACATGGAATATTCCATAATAACTTTTTTGTTGTTGTTGGGTGGAGTGTTTTGAGGTTTTTTTTGGTTGGTTGTCTTGGTTTTATTTCATTAGAAGACAGTTGTTTCAGATGAAGGTGACCAGCTGTAAGGTAATTTTTTCTCTTGGAAGTTTTCCTTTAAAATTACCACAACAGCTACTTCTGGTCTGAAGGGGTTTTTTAAAGCTCTACTACCAACAATCCAGAGATGTAGGAACTGTTTTTGAGCTCTAGAGCAAATAGAGCAAGGTGCTGCCAACACTGAGTATTAACTGGACACCTGTCAAGGGGCTTGAAGTTTCAAGACTTGGTTTCTGAAAACCAGATCCCTCTAAGGTATGCCTTGCTTACCCTCGTAATCCCTCAGCTCTTCTGGAGAATATGGAGGAATATTGTGATTTTTAAGTCTACAGACCACAAGGAAAAGGAAAAAGAAATTGAGTTTTTTTTCTTTAAGTTAAAAAAAAAGGTTTTTTTCCCCTGTATGTATTTTTTAATGGAAAACAAAGAAGACCCAAGAAGAAAAATTAACTGTATTGTATTAAAACAAACAGACAAGAGGAAGAAATAGAGTGGATAGGTGGGGGAGCAATAACATAAAATTTCTTTATGGATTGTCTCCAATACTTTCTGGCAGCGTGTAGTCACTAGAATTTGCTTTATATCAATTCTCCACTCTGAAGCTGGATTCAGGAAGGAAGGGGATTTATTCTGTATGCAGCCAGAACGTTCCAAGGCACCCCAAAAAACCCTGCTGGCCCTAGCCTCTGCAGAGGTTATCGTTCCCACAAACCTTCTGTGGCTCCTCTTTTTATATTTCATGAGTATGAGGCACGTTGTACTCTGTGTCCTAACGGTTCTGCTCTGTTGCCTGTGCTTTAGGCTGAGCCAAACCCTGGTGAAGGATGTGGCCATCCTTGCTCGAGAGATTCACGACGTTGCTGGGGATGGGGACTCGCAGAGCTCCTCGGGGACGGGGCCGAGCACCTCCCACAGCTCTGTGCCCAACACTCCGGCTTCCACCATATCCGCCAGAGAGGAGGTAAGGGCAGGAACACACAAACCTCTGGGAAGTACATGGGCCATGGTTGGGGTGGGAGACCAGGCCAGCATCCCCAGTCGCTGCAGCACTGAAAAACATTCATTCCTTGTCCTAAAAAGCACCACCAGAAAGACCAACTGCAGCCTGTTTAGGGTGCTCTTTATTTTGTCCCCTGTGCCTCAGCCAGCTTTGCGAGATACAGGAATCTTATAATTTCCTAAGCTTCTCAAGGGTTCTGTTTGGACACTGGTCCCTGAAATTTGCATCTGAGGAGCATGATGGAGAGGATGTGTTGTGCTGCTGTGCCAGGGAGCCAGAGCCTTCCTCTTTGTTTCACACAAAGCACTGACATTGTGTGCTGGCTGCACTCTGTGTCAGCTGTGTGTTTTGTACCTCTGCTGTGCCCTTTCTGCCAGTTAAAATGCTGTGCAGGTGCTGCCTGAATCCCTTCCCTGAGTATTGATGGAGGAGGGCAAGGACTGGGAGCTGGGCAGGGAGGAAGGCAGGTAACTTGGGAAATGGTGTCCCCCAGCCCTGCAGTGAAGCTGTGGCTTCCTCCCAAACTGTATAGCACAGTTTGTCTGCACTTGGCTGGGAAGGAGGGAGGCAATTTCTTAATTTGGTTCACCAGTGCTAGAACGTTGGGGACCAGCTTAGCACAAATTTGGCTGCAAGGTCAACAGGAGGCTTCAGCTGCTAAAGCAAAATTGCCTTTGCTACTGTTTCAATCCAAATTCCCTCCTGTGTACCACCAGTGTGGGCTTAAAAAATAAGCAGCTCTCAGCTGCTCAGGATGGCTCCCCAGGCCCCCTGTTGTCTTAGACCATTGTGAGAATTGCAGACCTGTCCTAGGCAGGGTTCAAAGCTGAGACCAAACCTGTTATTCTGCCAAAACAGTCCTTGGAAGACCCCATGACCATGCTGTGATCAGCACTAGAGGTGCAAAGCAGAAATTTAGGGAGGTACCCAGAAAATGAGGCGAGTGTGGCTGTGGTTGTGTAAACTGAGATCAGCTGCAGCCTGCTCAGGGAGGGGTTTGTCCTGGGGCCTGTTGGAGCCAAAGTGCACAAATGTTTCGCAATAATTTGGAGCTCTGAGATAAAGTGTTTTATTGCTTTGTTTCCTTGCAAGTGCCACGCCTGTCAAACTGCCTTTTGTATTATTCTTTTCAAGCAGTAAAGGTGACATTCCTGCTGCACTTCTGACTTGCAAATGAAACATTTTTACTCAGCTCTCACTTGCTTGCAGAAAAGCAGAGGAGGAAGAGCAGTGTCCCTGCTTTTTTTTAGAGTGACACTGAAGGGTTCAACCATAAGTCAGCTCATTCAGAGGGATGTTCCCAGCTGTTGGAGTTAGACACCTGCAAAACAACATTTCTGCTCTGTGCAAAATGACAGGCTCCAAAACATGATGCTGAATGGCAGAATCACAAACCTGGGATTGCCCCGACCTGGTGAGGGTTTCTCTGTGGCTTTGTAGTGCTGCTGTGTGGGACGTGCCAATCAGTCCCTCACAAGTGTCAGGAGAGCCAGTTCAGGTCTGTCACGCTGTAGGGAATTCTCCTGGCAGGGCCCACTGCTAGAGCAGTTTTTGAGATCTTACAATGGTGTGAAGGACGAGGCACTCATAGGAGCCTGTGAAAACAGATCAGGAACCATAACCTTTGGTGTGCTCAGGTAGTGGCTTAAAACACTCTAAAGACTTCTAGTGTGGCTTCCTCTGAACAGGAGTGGATGTCAGCATGATTTCAGCAGCGCCAGCATCTGGCAGGCCATTTGAGTTACACCCAAAATGCCACAGTGTATCAGTGTTGCTGCCTTACCTTGTCCACAGCCAGGAACAGGTTCCATCAGCAGGGCTTTGCTGGCAGTGCTGAGATGTGGAGCCGGATCCTGAATAGCTTAGGATCCTAAACAGTGCAGCTTGGGGGTCTTGTTATGAGTGCCAACAATACAAACTGCTGTGAGTTGGATAAACAAACACCTCCTCTTTGGTACTGGACCAGATTCAGCACCAGTGCACTGCCACACCTGCTTCCCACAGTCTAAGTGTTGTTGAAACTGTGCTGAATTAATAATTTGGGCTTGATGCAGAGAAGCTGCTGGGAAATGTCTGAAGAACAGTGTGTGTGATGCTAAGCACTGTGAATTTTGTGAGTGTTTATCAAACAACTTTATATTAAATATTCTAGGAAAGGACATAGTGATGAGAAGTAGCTACCATGGTTATAATAGTAATATATTGAAACATCTGATAAAAGGGATTATGTGAATAAGAGAAGTTTTCTGTGTGTGGCTGTCTCTTATGCTGCTCTGGCTTACGCAGTGTTGTATGCCTTTCTGCATTCTAGTACTAAATATTTATATCTATTCCAAAGAAGTGGGGGAAAATGCAGGAAAAGTGAATACTGATATTGGAATCACTTTTGAGTGTTTAATGCTGTACCAGAAATGTGATTTAGGACCTGTGTGTGGCACAGCATTTCTCAGCCTCAAATGAACTGCTTTTTAAATTACTTTTATTAAGAAGCTTTGTGAAAGTTTAAATGAGGAGTATCCTCTTGTAAGTTAGGGTGGAACCTTAGATTTAAATCTTATTCTTCATGTTCTGTCCTTTCAGGTTCAGTGCTGGCTTGGATGTTTGCCAGATAGCCTTTCCATTTCCCCAGTGCATGTTTGGGGTGGTTTTGTTTTGTTTTTCTAGCCTCAGCTGTATAGTTTATGACAAGATAGATTCTTGGCATACAGAGCTGAGTACTGCCATAAATTAAGCAAATTAGAAAAAAGCAAAAATAATCAGAACAAAAGAAAGAGTTCAGTAAGAGTGAAACCCTCATGATTCCTGTTTACCAAACCTTAGGTTGTTTGGGATGTCTTGGTTTGTGGGTGTGTAGGTTTTGCAGGACCCAGCTTTTTGCAGAGCTCAGCCATCAAACTTAAACCTCAGCTGCCGCAAACACACTCAGGTTGGGTCATCCCAAATCACTGGCTACTTCTGGGAATTTTAGACCTGCATAAAGTTCTCTTGGCAGGTCTTTTTAAAGAAAGTTGATAATGATGTAACAAAAACTAAAGAGCCTGATTAAGTTTAAGTTGTTGTGTAACATACTCAGTATGAGTGTTGGTACAAGAGGAAATGTTTACGGGTGTGATGGAACAGAAAATGTGAGAACAGAACAGATCATGTACAAAAATCTCCTGTGATGGTGCAGCAGGTGCTGTCCTTACCTTGTTTTCAGTGCTGAGACCTGCTCACTGTAGGAACATCTCATTCCCTTCTGACACTTGCACTGCTGCAAGCAGCCTAACTTACTGTTTCTGCACTTGATGAAAGGAAGCTTATTAGCTAAACATTTTGGCTGTTGTGCCCCTGCACCATAATATCTCACACCTGCTGCCTGTGTATAACCCCAGTGCTGCTGCATAGTGTGGGGAGCCTGGACCTTGGATGGCACTCGGTTTCCTCACAAGGAGCTGTGTGCTTTGCCAAGCAAAGAGCCCCTTGGGCTGGATGTGCAGCCCTTTCCCAGAGGGCTCTGGATTTCACTCAGCACAGTCTGGTTTGGAATTTGGGGAACAGAGCTGGCTGGTGACCAGGATCTCCATGGGCTTCAGTGCATGGTGTGGGGTGGGCACCGAGTGCTGGTCCTCAGGAATGCGTTTTTGGGAATGTCAACCCCAAATAACCCCAAACCCTGTGTTCTCTTTGATACCTGCTGTCACAGTCATTCACTAGCATTGATCTCTTTGTTTCTGTTTTAACACAGATTGCTCGTAGATCTTTTCGGCTGGCATATCCATCTCAGGTGCACTTTCCATCCCATTATTTTTGTATCTCTGTCTTGTCATTGTTATTTTCTTCCCCTTCTTTTAAAGTTTTTGTCAGTAAACCAAACAGGAGTAACTGTCTTGTCATTTCTGTTTTTTTCTGTTAATTGTTTGCATTTTTAGTGGTTTTGTATTGCTTTTTCATCCCTTTCATGTGTTACTGATGGTTTCTGATTAATTTGAGTGTGTCTTTAATGTTGCATTGATATATTAAGACATAAGATATGGGAAAACAGGGTCCTTTTGAGTTTTAGCTAAATTCAAAAAAGACAAAGATGTACCTTTCCATACGTGCTCAAGACTGAAAATATTAAAGTAGAATAGCCCCCACAGTGTTTTGTGGTATGACTCCAGTGCTAGGCACTTGCAGGATTGGGGTCTAGTAATTTGCTTATGAGCCCATACCTGTCTGAACAAGACTTTAATGAATCAGTGTTCCTCTTGGGCTTGCCTGAAAATCTACAATACCTGCAGTGAATGCCTGTGAGCCTACTTTCCCTACTAATTTTTAATGACTCATTACTCATTATTTCCAAGTTGGTGCAGCACATTCCAGAAGCAAGTCTGAACTACCAGAAAGTGCCTCCGGGATCAGTGGAACTGAAGGATTTTGACCAAAATATGAATGATAATAGAGAAGAGGATCCCTCAAGAAAAACAAGGACAAGAAACCGTGAGGAGGCAGGCCACCTTTTTCTTTGCTTTATATATGGCATTGCTTTAAGCTGCTGTATGTATACTTGTTCTTTGTAAGCTGCCAAAGGAGACTACTCAAAAAAAAAACCCTCACACTTCTCAGCAGCCCTGATGTGTGGGTATAGAAACAGTGTTTAAAAGGGAAAAAACAAAGAGGAACAGAACCACCCCTTGCCAGTAGTGACTGGAAGTTTCCTTTCTTGTGTAAAATGAGTAAAACTTGAGTAAAACTTGAGGCTTGGTCACCTGTTTTTGGGGAGGACACATTTGGTGTCAGAGCCTTCTCAGGCTATTTCACTGCTATCTTAGAGAAGAACTCAAACATCTCAACTTTGAAATCTGAATCAGTGATGGTTTAATGGCACCTTACTGTTCTGCAGCTGGCATCCTGGTTAGGGCTGCTCACGGAGCAGCAGTGGCAGGATCTGGACTGTGGGAGGGTGTGTGTGACTGGGCCCAGTGCTGTGGCACAGCTGGCTTGCTGTGCCCTGCAGGCTGTGAGCATTCCTGCCTCCCACGTTTGCAGTTTGATGTGATTGTTCTGGGCTGAGAGAGCAGGGTAACCTGTAAATCACTGGATGCTAAAGGGTGAGAAAGCCTGGCCTGCACTTGAGGCTGGGGATGGTGTTGGGATGAGGGGTGATGGTGCCAGGGGGAGGAGGAGGAAGCTGCTGATCCAGCACTGGCTGTGGCTCCTGCTTGCTTTCTGCCTGCCAGCTGTGGTGGGAAGGAAGAGCTGGGGCAGAGGCTTCAGGGAGGCAGTGCAGGCAGGAGGGGAGAGCTGGCTCCAGCACAGCCACTCTGGAGGTGGAGTGACTCACACAGGCACGTACAGGGGACCCTGGGCTGAGCCACTGGTACTGATCCTGTCCTGTGACTGGTTTGAAGGAATGCCAAGTGCCAAGGCTGGATGAAAGGTGCAGCTTCAGAGTGCCCCCAGCTTGATGTGGGCTTTCCTGGCAGAAGCCTGGAGGCTCTGCTAAGCCACAGGACTTGAATATTTGGGGTTTTGATAGTATTTTGTTGTTACTTTTAATAAAGCAGAATTTAAAATGGTGGTGGGGTGCCTGGCTGTGAAGGTGGTTTGAACTCCTATGTGTCACATTAGGTAGTTTTAGCAAGACTGTGGGGCTTCTTGCATTGTGATTTGACTTTCTGGGGTTTTTTTGTGAGGTGTGTAAAGTCCTAGGTGCTGTTCTTTCAGAAATGCTTATATTACTGCAAACAGCTGTGTCTCTGTCTCTAGAAAGTTTGAACAAATTAGTATTAACCTTTCTGCCAAAGTGCTGTAGTAAAGCTGCACATCATCTTAATCTCCTTTGAACTTCAAGTATCATCCACACAAAGATATTTCAGTGAAGATCATTTACTGTACAAAAAAAAATCCTATTTTGTAATATGCCACTTTTGCTAAAAGTTCTTCAATCTGTCCTCATATTTTAGGTAATCTTTGACAATCTGATGTTGAACCCAGTGTCCCAGTTATCGCATACAATCCGTGAAAACACAGAAAACCTTGCTGAGAAAATGAAGTAAGTAACTTCTTGTCCCTGGCCTGAAATATTGACTTGCTGGTGAGTTTGTTGACTTGCTACTTGTGGAAGATACTGTACTGTCATCTTGTAAAGTTTTCTAATCAGGATCCAGGGAATCTAGATGTAGGAAATTGTGTGTGTGTGGTGAATCAGAGGTAACATGATTATTTGCTATCACTTTTCCTCATGTCTTTGGCCTTTGGGATTTTAATGTTGGAGTTGTAATGCCTGTTGATGCCTTGACTTTGAAATGCTGCCTGTGCAGGAGATACAGCAGAATATTGGTGGATTGTCTCTTCTTTCCTTTTCTGTACCAAGGCTCTTGTAAATATCCAGGTTACCAAGCTTGTGAAATATTTTCAAAGTATGTTGTTGCTCTATGGATATCAGTTAGGAAAGGACTTTGGATTGTTCATAAATCAGCTGAAAGGAGCTTTGTCCAGTTACTAATCCACTAATCTCTTTTGTTGCCACATTTTGTGAATTAGGTCTTTTAAACAAGCAGTTTTTGATGGCAGTTTTAAGATCTGCTCTACTTTGTTGTGTTACAGGATTCTGTTTCAAAACTCAGAAAGGACCTGGGAGGAGATGGAGGCCAAAATCAATTCAGAAAATGAAGTGCCAATCCTGAAGACATCAAACAAAGTAAGTCCATGGAAACAAGTGAAATTCTAAAGATCCATTCATGCAAGCTTTGTAAGAAACCAAACCAACAATCTCTGACCCTTCTCAAATCCATTTCTGAAATTTCTGGTACATTTCCATGTGTTGAACTGCTGGGTTTTGTTAGTGTTTGAAGTGTGACAGAGTTCCTTCTGTGGTTTCACCAAACTCTTTCCCAGTTCCTTTGCCATTGATCTTCAAAGACTGGATCTGCTAACAGATGTTGAAGTTTAGGGTCATTAGGCCTCATTTAAACATTTACCAAAGGGTCACCTGCCATGTGGTTGCCACAGCTTCAGTTGCAGACAGGTGTTTCTCGTGAATGTTTGTTTTCTTCACCTGTAACTGTTTGACTTTAGGGCAGTAAAAATCCTCCTCAGGGTGAATTCACTCAGGTGATTCAGCCTTAAGATGGTGCTTGTGCTCTCATGACCTTTCATTGTCCTTGAAGGGGATTGTCAGTAAGGATTTAAGTACAGTAGTGGACCCAGCATATATGATTAATGCTAAACAACCTTGGACAAGACCTGTGTGGTTTGGTGCTGCAGCAGTATAAATGTGGCCAGGTGCCTTGTCTGGTCTAGGAGTTGAGTTTACAAATACCTTTGTGTATTTCATATTAATGAGGAGCCTTTGTAGAGGTGTAGCATTTCATCTCTAAAAGCTATGGATGGGGTGTTGTAGTACCACTTCGTGACATGATGCAGAGCAGGCTCCCTGTGCACTGACCAAATGCACCTCAGTAAAACTTTTCTGTTAAATGAGCAAGGTTGGGCCTGACTTTGAATCTTCTTGATCAGATAAGGCAGAAGCTGTAACACTAGATTGCTCTGTCAACTCAAAGTTGATTACTTTGTTAATTCTCCGTTCTGATGCTTTTGTTTCTAGGAAATCAGTTCTATCCTGAAGGAGCTCAGGCGAGTTCAAAAACAGCTTGAAGGTTGGTCATCTAAAATGTTCCTGCTGTCTCTCAAATGCCAGTAAAGTTGCACAAAATAAAGTAATGTTGGCCTGATTTGTCAGTGAAAGCTGGGAAAGGATGCAGAAGTTCAGGTTGTTACCACACTGCTTTCTGATGAGTGCATAGGGAATGAACAGTAGATTTATCTTATACTGCCAGTTTTTAGGAAAATTTTTGAAATGTAGAAACTCTTGCTGTGGAAATGCTTTGTAGTAATTAGCATATTCCCATAAGATAAATTGGTGCAGGACTGTTCTGATGAAATAATATTTAGCAGCTCTTTCAGCCAATAAGCTGTGCTGTGTTTTTTGGACTTGAATTTTGCACATAGATCTCTGCATTAGGAAAAGCAGGAAAAGCTCTTGCATCATCTAAAAGCATAAGAAAGGCATGTAAAAACATCCAGGCATCATTTTGGGCTCCTGCTAAAAGCTTGCCATTTGGCTGCTGTAGTTTGTATTTTCCAATTTAACTAGAAAGTTGAGAGTCCACATCTCTTTAGTCTGGGAGAGGTTTTGCTTGTTAAAGCTGTTTAGACCTGAAGGTACTAATGAGGAAAATAACCTGACTAAAAGGAACAAAAGTACTGCCGTTCTACTGCCTTCAAAATGAAGGCAGTAAACTTCTGTTTGGAAACTTTGCTGACTGCTGCTAATGTGTTTATGTCTCATTTTTTTCCCTTTTTCCCTAGTTATAAACGCTATCATTGACCCTACTGGAAACTTGGATATAGTTGCCAGTAACAAAGCATCTTCTGCTGCTAAACAATCTACAGCCACTAAAGTCAGGACTGCTAACAATTCTGGGTCCACACTGGAGACTCTGTCCCTAGCACAGATGAGAAACTACGCTCAGAAATCGAACTGTGGGTCTTCTAGCTTACAAGATTCGAATTTCATTCCAGATGGAGAGAAATATGTGATCTGATACAATATTTTGTATTGCTCTTATACTGTAATCTACTGTTGCATTAGTATTGTGTATGAGTGGTTTGTGGACAGTTTGTGTGGAGCAGTTATTTAGATTGCTAACATGTTGCACAAAAAAGAAAAATCTATGCTGTGAGGGTGAATGGAAAGTCTGTGTATGCCTTTTAAACAAGACTAGCACTGTGGAGCAGCACATATTCAGCATAGAGGCAAACTGATTTTTACAAATTACTCACTCTTCCAGTGTGCCATAAGAAAACAGGCTCTGCATATTTTCCATTCAATACTGCTGAGGCTAAAGTGTTCTTGCATTGGCCTGTTTCTAACTATTCAGTTGCAATGAGGCTCAATTTGGGAAAAAAAAACAAACACACCTTTTTTGGTACTATATTTGGGTTTTATTTGATTGATTTTTTTCTTGAAGTGTACAAGTGAGGCATTACAACTCTGTTGGAATCAACTTGTAAATCCAACAGAATGATTGTGCAATATCATGGGTTTCTGAGAGAAACCCTTTCTGCAGTTGTGTAAGATTTCCTTTCAGCAGTCATAAAAAGACAACCACACTGAAGTTGTGCATCTGTTTTTTAGTCCAAAAACCAAAACAAGACAGAATAAACCCTTTTGGTTTTTTGTTTGTTTTTTTGTTTTTTCTTGGGAAAGTATAAAACTTAATAATGGTATGAATGTAAAGACTACTGATACAGCTACTATTTTTGATGCTATTTCAGACCCAAAGGGGTAGGTACAAAAAATTAGATTTTACAATTTAGCTTGCCAAATATTGATGATTTTGGTACAAATGCTATCTTTAAGCTGCTTTTCTTTTTTAATTTAAATATACAATCTTTTCATAATGAGCTACAAGTGCTCTTGGCTGGGCCAAAGACTAAGATGTTTGCAATTACCCAATTGCAAAGAAAACCATCTGTTCCAGTGGCTCATGGAATAAACTTAATTACACAGTTGCTGTGAACTAGTGCAATCACTTGACAGCACTGAAAAAAATGATGGCTTCAATGTAGCTCCATCTTTATGGCTAGTTCTGTTAGGAATTTTTTTTTCCAATGCAAAAGTGCTTGCAAAGGCCACCATTGTGGTGTTCCTCAGAAACCATTCAACAGTGTCAAGCACTTGGTACGTTTGGGATTTTTGTCTCTGGATTTAATTTTTGGTCTGTTACAATCCTAGAAACACTAAGGTTGTGTATAGTTGTTTGAGCAATTTCTTATTTAACAAAAGTTGGGGTTTATATTCTGTCTTTGTGTTAAACTGCAAAACACTAAGCAATTTTTGTTGCTTTAAGAGCAAAAATTTTGGCTTTGAGGGGATCTCTTCCAGATGTGTTTGCTCCCAGTTTTTTCTGTCTTGTATCAATTCCTTTTTGTTCTTCCAGGTCAACAAATAGTAATCAGGTAACGAAATTCTTTTGTAGCTGTGGAGGATACATTTACTGGGAAAGGTGAGCAGATGAGTTCCACTTTGCCCTCATACAGTATGTAGTTTAACCAGTGAAAATGGTTTCCCAAGCTTGACTGCTTCTTGTGTGCTGACTCTATATTTTGGGGTGAGTAGTGGATTCCTTAGTTAGCTTCAGTAGTTACCCGAGCTTTTCTGCTAGGATGTTGTAACAGTGGGAACCTGTTAAAATAATTTAAATAAATAGGGATGCTCACAAAATGTTTAACCTTACTAGTGAAGAAGGTGATTGCTTTCCTGGTGAAGCCAGTGAGAGCTTTCCATCAATTTCAGCAGAGACAAGATCGGTCCCATAATGGGAGTATGTCAACACGCCATTAGTTTATTTTTGAGCCTGCAAGGTGCTGGCTGGTAAATAGTAGGTGCAGATATCCTTCAGAGATTTCCAGTAGGCTATAAACTCATCTGCTTGTGTGGAGATGCCCTTCCATGAAGAAATTTGCTGGATTTCACGTAGATGAATGCAGAATAAAAAGAATTTGCCCTTGATGTTGTTCTGCCTGTATTATACGCACTATCTGAACATGTAAACTCAGTTGTTGATTCTGATCTGTCTTTTCTTGAAATACCTTACCGTGTCCTTGGTGAATATCATAAGTGGTGGTATCGTTCCTGACATATGAGACACACTTTTTCAGGCCCTTCTTAGTTAGGGTTTGAACCGACCAGGTGCTACCCCAACTCACTAGGAGTTGAAGGACCTTCACAGATAAGGTGTTGCTGTTAGTTTCAGTTTTGCTGTAGAGACAAGTGAATTACTAAGATGTACATCTGATTTCTCTGATGATTTGTTATTTCCACATCTTCGTGGCTATGCGCAAGTGGATTCTGTTTCTCTGCAATGTGTCCTTGATGGGAACTTCTGTTTACTTTCACTTGAAAATTGCTTGATTCTTCTTTGATTCTTGAACACATCAGAGAGGGATTTTCTCCCTTCGTTGCTCTGTTCTGGACTTGAGAGCGAGCTCACAAACACCTTGCATCAGTTAAATCAACCTGCAAAATACGGTACCTCTTCAAGTGACTAATGAGGATGCAACAATCAGTGTCTCTGGATAATTTGGAAATGAGTGTGTGAAGGCAGGGAAGGATGCACAGCTTGATTTGTTTTATTTGTGGCTCAGCAAAACTGTAAAATGCTTCTGTGTCCTGACACAACGCTCATTCTTGGATCTTTGCATTTGAGAAGGTTTTGCTAGTCAACAATGAAACGCAGCATATTTTTTCTTGTGTTCACTGCTTCTAAAGTACTGTGGTTTGCACTTGTCTGCTCCAGATAAGCCAAAGAGCTATCCATTCCTTTGCTGATTGTTGGTTCTTACAGGCAGTACTGTATGCAGCCATGGAAACATGCCTGTGTGACTCCAGTGTGAACCAGACCCATGTGTAGTGGTGTACTTGGGGGGCCCAGGATCAGTGCACGAGATTCCTGCTGGCTTCCATGAGCTGTGGATGGGCCCTGCATTGAGCTTGGCAGGGGTGACGCTGCCCTGTGTGTCACTCCCATGCCACCTTGCTTTCATGTGTTTTGTGTCTGACTAAAGCAATGTAATGAAGGGTGGGATTTTTGAAGTCTTGGGGAAGCAAGTGCTCAGGTCCTTTTAGGTTTCCCATATGCCTTGGGTTCCTGATGCCCTGAGCACCTTCCAAAATCCCAGCCCTCAGCTCTTCCACTATACTTGAAAACTTCTCAGTTCGACGCTTTCAAATGTAAAATCCTGTTACTCTGTTCTGATGGGGTGAATGTAAATTGCTGTGAGGGTGTGTAGGAGCTTTGGGAGCAAGGACCCACCTGGGTCATGTTGTGGTCATGCTCCAGGAGGAAAGAACGTCTGCATCATCTTTGAGTATTTTAGTAAAGGTACAATTAGTGGAATGTTTACATACAGCCTACTGACAAAAAAGGAGACAAAAAGATTAAAAAGCGTAAAGTATTTAACTGCAAGACTCTAGTAGTTTTTTCTTGTTTTGCAGATCACACTAGCTATTTTTGAAGTTGGTAAATGTGTATAACTTTTGCAAAGACCAGACAGAACTACCTGTTCACTTTCAATGTGCCCCGTGCTGAATTGTGCCTATTTCACTCTCTGCTGTTGTTATGCTGCTGATTCTGCTGTTTGAACTGTTCACCGGATCATTCCATTTGCATGCAACACAAATGCAAGCTGAGCTGTCTGAGAGTAAAGCTGAAACACGTTTGTATAACTTGAATCGATTAATGACTTTCTCTTTTCCACGCCCTCTTGAAATGCTGTGTATAATTTTGATTTGTTTCTTCTGCCCTGATTTCTTTCCACTTCTGGTTTGTTGTTTTTTTTTTTTCTTTTTTGAACGGTAATTTATTTTTGTTCGGATTATAGGCAGTATCTGTACATTTTGTTTCAAGGTGATATTGTGGATGTCTTTAAAAAACCAAATTGTTATTTTATATAATTTTATCATAAAGTTGCTCTAATAAATCATTCTTTTATCATGTGACAATGATGCTGGGTTTTGTGCATTAATTTGGAGGAAAGATGCGTGTTTGGATTGTTTCTACTGCCTGTTCTCCCTGGTGTTAAGTGCAGTGCAATAACACAATAGTCAGCAGCTGAAGCCTCACAGCTCGACTGGATCAGTCCTGGTAACACCCATGGCTGGGGCAGATCCCTCTCCAAAGAGCAGGAGTCCCCTTATTCCCCCAGAACTTCTGGGGTTGAAGTCCCTAAGTCCCTTTCAAATGAGGATGGCATATCTGAATATGGTATGGTGATATTTAATTTTTAGTGCTGTTTTGTTTCATTGCCATGATTAACATGGTAGTTGAATCCAGCCTGGAAGCGATCATTCCCCAGGAGATCTGTGGTGACAGATACATTATTAGGCTTATTTTTATGCTCTCACCTTATATATGGTTTATGTGCCTGTGAAATACTTTTTGATATTTTCCTTCATACCACCAATGTCCTCGTTCCCTCCTGCAGTTCTGTCTGAGCTTTGCATCCTTCCTGGCACTTAAGAAATAATGTTGATTTCTCCTTCTCCTCTGCACTGCCTTCAGCCTCCCCCACCCTGCCTGGTGCCACGTGGGACTCTGCATTAGCACAGCTCCTGTAGGAAGCAGAACACATGCAGCTGATGAAAACATGGCATTGTTTGCCAGCAATAACTAAAACAGAGGAATAAAATACTAGTCCCTCACTAGAATCACTGGGAGTTTTCCCATCCCCTGGTTACCTTTCCATTCGATACTTGACCATGGAAATCTTTTAAAAATTCTAGGGAGGGATTTGTGCTTAAAAAAAATAATAAATCTTACGCCTCTCTTAAAAAGCCTTCTGAAGCTTAGTTCCTGTGCTGTGTCTGCAGAGATTTTCTGTGTTGTGTGCAATGCAGGACTGGATTACACACTAACAATATTGCCTCTGCCCAGGTGGTGGTGTTTGATGCTGTGCAAAGGGCCCTTTTAAATCAGTAGTGCACCCACTTCATTAATTTTTAACAGTTTGATTGAACAAACATAAGAGGCGGTGGAACTGTGGCCAAAACTATTTGCAGCATAATGAAAGCTGCTAGAATTGAAAAATAAAGGTTAGATGGGAAAAGTAATGATCTCCTCTGTGCATCTTCCTGCTGGGCCTTCAGCTGCAAACCTGGCTCTCCAACATTCTCAGCTGCTTTGGGAAATACAGCTTGGTTTTCATGTGTGCATAGCAGGGAACACCTGAACACTTTGCCTTAAGCAGGGTTTCAGGATTCTTTCTCAGAACAAAACTTGAAATTCTTTGGAGGAGACAGGTTCTCTTTTTTGATGTTGTGTGAAGATCCAGCAGTAGACCCTCCTCTGCTGGGTTGTGCCCACACAGTGGTGGGAGAGCACCCTGTTTTTCTCAGCAAGGACATCCATGGGCTGCTGAGGAGCCAAACCCTGCTGCTCCCAGCTGCTGATACATGGGGTTGATGTGGGGCAGCAGTGGAAGTTTGGCTGCTTTCCTTAATGGGGTGCAACCATTTGGGTGAACCCTGCAAAGATTCCGAGCACCAGCACACGGGAGCTCACCTGTGCAGTTACCTGGAAAAGGTGTGTTACTGCAGTGGGATGGCTGCTGAGCTCTGTGATTGATGTGGCCTGAGCAAGAGAAGACAAGAACAATGAACAAAAGAAAGGAACACTCACTAGGACTCTACCCTGATTAAGCCTTTTCTTCTCTGAACAGAAAATACTGGCAGTACTTTACTTGCCAAAAGAGGTGGTGCCAGGAAGGGTTTGTTCAACACTAAATGCTTCTGTCAACGTTCAAATCACAGGAAGGAAAAAAACCACCAAAAACCCCAAAATACAGCATCCCCCTGGCTCCTGCAGGCACTTCCCAGACAAGAGGAGATCCAGAGGCATGGGTGTGGTTTGGTTTCAGGGAGAGCAATAACAACAGAGAGAAGAGAAGGAGTATAATTTTTATAAAACAAAACATACTCAGCACACACTGAAGTATTTTCCTAATATTTGCATGTCATCTTTCCCAGGTGTGACTGGAAGGTGAGTACTACAAACAATGAGTGACAAGACTGAGACAGCAAAGAACTCTCTGCAATCCCTTGCACTATATATTCATGGCTTTATTTATTTGTTTGCAATTGAAATATTTTTCGAACAAAACATGGCTGGCAGGCATTTACTATTTAATTTTAGGCTGAATAAAATTATTCCAAGTAAGTTAAATATTTCAAATTAAGTGTTTCAATCCATGGTCAGATATCTTAATGAATTTACTGAATATTTTTTAAAGTGGAAACTGAGTAAAAGTTTTAAAATACTTCTAAAGAAATCACAATTTTATTTAGACTTTGAAATTTTCCCTAGGCTTGTCAGCTGAATCACTTCCCAGTTCTAAACTTGAAATAACTTCTTTTGGGTCCCCCCTCCCCAGCTAATTTAAGTATACAATCTTTTAGCACAAAGTATAAATAGAGCATTTTTCTTTTTAAATGTATGGACCTTGGCTGCTCCTGCCTCCCATCCTTCTGTCAACTGTTGGTATTTGGAGCCCAGCCTTTTTCTCATGAAACAGAAGGTGTAGTTTTGTAGTAATCTCTGCAGTGGTACTGATGTTTTTGTCTATAATTAGCTCTCAGAGATGAGAATGTGTTAAACTGGCAGTTTCTTCTTAGCAAACCTCCCACACAGGCAGGAAAAGCTTTCACTCTATCTTTTAATGCACCCTATAACAAACTGGAAGTGCAGACATGATTTTTAGAGGGAACATGTTAACCACAGCAAGAGATGCATTTATTCTGTGTGGGATGGTGGCAAGTCAGCCAGAGCAACTGGTAGAAGGAGCCTTGTCTGAGAGATGGGGAAGAGGAAGAATAAAGTTTCCTGTTTGCTCTAAAACTTGCTTTTCTTTTTTTCTTTTCTCCCCACAGCTGCATGTATTGGTCAAACAGAACCATATTCTATCCATAAACCTGCTTCTATCCTGAAACTCTCATAGCTACAACACTGTTAGTAAGATCAGAAATGTGGAATTGTTGGCTTGGTATGTGAGATCAGATGAGCAGAAGGAAACCAGGATTTTGCAAGCTGGAGGAATTTATCAGTGGAATTTATCAGTGCTGCAAATGGTTAGAGAGCTGACAAAGAGGAGGAGAAACACAGGTCCCTTTCCTGGGACCTGCTCTTCCTCTGATACAAACTACTTAAACTGAACTTGGATTATTGGAAAAATAAATTATAAACCCTGAACTTTGTAAAAAATGTTACTGCCTGTGTGGTTCAATCCCAAAGTCAGTGGGAGCTTTTGTGACTTACGTTGACATAGTTCATGCCAGGATTTCAGTCCTGCACACAAGCAGGGGCTTAGCTGAAATATTTGGAATGCTCAGCCTCTGAAGTCATCTGAGGGCCAGGGACACTTCCTGGGGGTGATTTGGACCCCTTAGCAGGGGTGGCTTTCTGGAGCTCTTTCCACTGCCTGCAGATCCTGCCTCCAGTTTTCTGGTAACCCGGATCTTCAGGGACAACAGCAGGCTTTCCTCTGTTTTTGAGTCCTGTTGTAACAGAGATTTGGGATGGCTCCCATGTTAAATGATCTGTGCACAGCAGTAAATTCAGGAGTGAGGTGGCAGGGCAGAGAGATGTCCTGTCTGCTCCACTAACTACTTTTTGGGCTTCTTTGAGTTCACGCTTGTGTTTTGGTCTTGAGGGAAGCAGAGGACTCATGGAACTTTCAGTTTATCAGGGAAAGGCCTCTTTCTATTGTACTAGACCTATCCTCTAGCTCCTTATTTTTTTCCATCTTCAGCAGTTTAATGCAAGGTGTGCAAAAGCCTTGCGTTCCAAGCTGTCTCTCCATTGACTCCTTATAGCATCTGGTACTGCACTGGGGAACTGCATCCTTGGGGTCAGTAGGAATAAGAGGCTGCCTGGAGAACAACAGCAGCATTCCCAGAACAATTTGTGTTGGCTGAGGTGCAGCCTTTGGATTTTTACAATTCTTAGAAGCTGCCCCAAGCTCAATGTCAGATATAACCCCTCAACAGTGTCACTGCAAATTCCAAATGCCATGTGTTCAAGATGAGGGCTGCATTGTTTCAAAGGAGCTGCCTTGCTCCCTTGTGTTTGCCCAAGCATGAGTGAGCAGGAAAGTGAAAGCAGCAATGAAAAACTTTGTAGAGACATTGTTTTGGAGGGTTTGCTTCTCTGCTCAAAATGAAGCTTCTGGTTAAGAACAATGCAGTGAAAATAGAGCCATGTTTAGGCTGCTAACAGCACCAAGGCTGAGCAATCCGTCCAACCAGTGTCTTCTCATGCTGATCTGGACTCTGACTTCCCACCACTGAGTGGGAGCTTTCCCATCCAACAGGACAAGTTATGGCAAATGTGAAGATCAGGACCCAGAGCTGAAGAACTGGGTCACAACAACTGGATGATAACTTAGCACTCTGTCAGTGCACATTGTGAAACTCGGTGTCTAAGAGGAAGTGATCTACAGCAGGAGGGGAAAGAAAACAGAAGAACCCTAAACAAATGTGCTGACAGAGCATGAGTACTGCCTCTTGTACATAAGGCTGGGAGTAACATCAGAGTGCAGTAGGACATCCACACAGGAGAGACCTTCCAGGATGGTAAGTACATTTGTCATCATCTTGAGAGAGCTGGGGGGTGGCCATGGAGAGGTGAATGCACCTTCCTCATCTGAGGAACTTCAAACAGATCCAGGGGAGTATTTGGTACAGTGAAAAATCACATTCATGTGTTTGACACTCAAAGTCTGACACAATTTGCTGCTGGTGGAGAAAAGAAGTACTGAGAGGTATTCTGGACGCAAGGGGAAAGCAACCTTAATGTTATAAACAGCAGTGTCCTGTGGGTACTCAGCAGCCTGGCATTAGCTGGTGTCCCAGCCTGTGAAACAATGCTAAGTAGTGCTTGTATTTATTGCTCTTGGATGAACTTCAGTCATTGAAACTGGCAGCTGTAGAGCCCTGAAAGCTTTGAGGGAGATGTTGTTAATTGCTGACTAGCTACAATATTATTCTTAAGAATTCTGGTTGCGTCTGTAATGTTTTTCCCTTCTTGAAAATTAAACGGTTTTAGAGCAGTTTTCATTACTTCTGTACAGCAGGTGGGACTCCAACCCATCACCAGTCAAAAACATTAAGAAGGGCTTTGTTTGAACAGAATGCTAGATTCTATCACAGCACATACAAAAGCTGTTCATATTTTAAATACGCTGCTTTTTGAAGACATTTTGTAACTGTTGCTGAAAAAGAGAAGTGAAACAAGTTGTTTCTGTAAGTTCCATCCATCTGAGGCCATCACACAGCTCTAAGAGCACTGACACTGGCAGTTTGTCACCAAGACACTGCCTGGGTCACCAGATGTGACTTTGGGAGCCAGAGGGACAAGGCAACACCTCTCAGCTCCAGTTCTGTGATGAGAAGCACCCGTGGTGGCTGTTTGCTCCTGGCCAGCCCAGCTGTTGGGACAGCTGTGCCAAAGCCACAAGCTGTGCAGCGTGACCTGCAGCCCCAGTGCACTCTCCTGACCCAGCCTGAAGGGCTGCTGCTGTTTGTCAGATGTCTTTCTCCTCCTCCTTTAAAATACCTTTGCCTCACTTTCCTACCCAACTCTTTCACATCTTCACTCTTGATCTCTCTTCCCTTTCTTCCCACTAAGATTTCTGGGTTGGAATGTGACCACTTCCTCTCATGTGTGTTGCTGTCACACACCTTTCTCTGTGTGGTGGGTTATATCCCCCCATCTGCTTGGGCTGTCAGCTCTTTGGGGTAAGACAGTGGGTCTTTATATTGTGCTAAAAACATGAACTGGGATTTCAGAGGTATGGGAGTGGCCAACTGTCCTTCACTGCTGGCAGCCACTCCATTTCTCCAGGGCTTGGAGAATCGATGTTTACCTGCCAGCATTTGTAATGATTTCCAGTGTAAAGCTTGCAGCTGAGCCTGGGGCAGCAAATGGAAGTGACAGTGAAGAGTGTAAGTAAAACTGCTTTGGGAAGTGGGCTCTGCTGTAGTGACTACAGCTGATAACAACAAGCAGGTCCTGAAATGGAAACATGGATTTCTTCTATGCAGCTCCAGTATGCTTTTAAGCATGATGTTTGTACCTTTTCTTCCCTCTCCACCTTTTCCATCTTTGTCATTTTCTCTTGTCTGCTGTTTTACCACAGGCCCTCCCTTTCCACATGCCTCCACGTGTTCCCCAAGTTACTGTTTCAGATCCACCTCCCTTGTCTTCCAAGTCATCCTCCACTTCTTTGGTTCAGCCCCACCAGTACCTGTGAGTCTGGGGCTGTGTCTGAGCAGTGTCCAACCCCTGCCTGTTCCCTGCAGAAAGGTGGAGTGGGCAGGAGCTGGAAGGAGCAGGGAACATGTACAACCATGCTGCTTTACTGCTGGGGGAGGGCAGACACCAAAAGCCCACCCAGTTCAGGTGACAACAGCTGTGAACACATGGCAAGATGGATGGGACAAGTCTGGCAGGATCATTTCTGTGTAAAACTTGTTTGAGTGTGCCCACCCACAGAGTAACTCCATATCAATACCACTGCAGCAGGTTCATCCTCCAGGCTACAGATGCCCAGGGGTTCAGGGGTCAGAAGCAGTTGTTCAGGGGCTGGGCAGGTGGTGGTGTCATCTGGTAGCACCTTCTGAGATCTGCTGTACCCCAGGATCTGTTTCTTGCTTCTGAGAATGAAAAGTCTCATCAGCTCCTGTGGGGTAATTTCACCACAGCCTGTGCAGGGATGATTCATGACCCACTGGGCATGTGTCAAGTTTTTGAGAAGGCAAAATAGGCAAGTGCCAACTCCCCCTGTCTGGCCATCTGCTGTAATACTGGCATATTTTGGTATTTGCTCTTATGGTTGCTCTGCTGGTGGTAGCACAAGACTGAAGAAATACTGCCCAAGAAGGAAAAGAAGATAACATATTCTAGAGTCATGAGTGCTACAGAGGAGAAGGTGAAGGGTTTTTTCAGCCTGGTCCCTGTCCCCTTAACAGAGTCACTCCTGGAAGAGACACTGGCATTGAAGACAAGTCACACAAGAGAGCAGAGGCCTCATAGAGTCACACACAGAGGATGAGACTGATGCTGCACACTATCACCCACTGCTACTGCATTTAATTACTGCTTGTTGGCAAATATGTTCACTTGCAGCAGGACAAAAGTGGGTGTTGGAGGATGGCTGGAAGAGGCAGCGGTGCAGTTGTTTACACATTAATTACTGCAGGGATTTTTGTGAGTAGACAGCACTGGGGAAATACTGCAGGGACATGTCTCTCTGTCACTTTGGAATCTGTTAATGTCACTCAAGACCCATAATACAGGGAGGATGTTGCACAGATCCATACTCAAATCTCAGAGCACAGTGTAAAGCAGTAGCAGTAACCTGCACTTTTTGTCTGTAATTGGCTGTACACAAATGTTGTCATAAAGCTTTATTTTTCCCCTTGCATACATTTCTATTTTTCAGATTGTGAAGAAAGCATTAAAAACATCCCTGATGTTTAATGAGTCCTCCAACATGAAATTAGGCGTGAACAATCAAAAAGACGTCAAAACGGTAATTATTGGGACACACCACATTTGCTTACAAGAGCTGAGATTGCACTGACATTTCTGAAAAGAAATAACAGGTTAAGAATGATTTTATTGGCCATTTTAGAAATCTGTGTAGGTTTCAATCCTATTTGTAAACAAGTGAGTGACAAAACCCTCATTGATTTATCCAGTAGACTGATCAAACCTTGCCCAGAGGGAGAAATGTGGAGATAAATCCTGCAGCTCCATCTGGCTCAGGAGAAGGAAACCATGCTCATACAAACAGCCTCTCTTCCACCACTGGCACAGCATTTATTCATGTATTCATTTGTTCATTTATTGAGTTGCCCAGAGTACCTGGACATCACAGTGCATAGCATGGTGACAGCCATCATGTGACTTCAAAATAGATTTCTTACCATAGAAATGTCTTCTAAAACCTGTTTAAGTCTTGCTAATCTGTTTGTGTGATGAAATGCAGAACTGTTAAAGATGAGTGAGATTTTTTTTGTGGTGAGGTGGAAAACAAGCCAGAGGGCAAAAATATAAGTAGATAACTTAAAAAATATTATTTCATTCAAATCACTGCCTGAAATCGATGTCAGCACTGTAGATTTTGAGAAAAGCAGAGAAAATTAAAAGCAAGAAGCTTTATCCACATAGAAACTGAAGCAGAAACTTTCAGAGGCAAGTAGTTTCTGTGTGGTTTTCCCACGTGTCCTTTTGGGAGCTCAGATTTATGACTACAGCCCCATGACCACCCCCAGACTCGATTCTCCTGCCTGGAGGCCCAGAAGCTCAGCTCTGAAGTGCACATTGCCTATCACAGCCTGGTGGATGCTTCCAGCTCCCAAGAATTGCCATGGGGAGCCAGACATGATAATTACTAGGGGGAAATAGATCTGCATGTGTGGTTGGTTGTCTTTTCCTGCTCGGTGCAGGGCAGCATTTAGAGCCTGGTGCTATAATTTTCAGCATGTGAGTAGCTGGACTGCAGATTAGAAGCTACCAGGTAATCAGGTAATTTTTTTTATTTTTGTTTTTTTTCCAACTACATTCAGGAAAAAAAATGAAGTGCAGCAAAAGGGAAATGAAACTAACTCACCACACTAGAAGGACATGGGAATACTGTCCACATGGAAAAATGAGATTTGTGTAGTTTCATTTAAGAGAGGCTTAAGACAAACTAGAACATGTTCAGAAACCACAAAATGTCTTTCTGCCTCTGACACTTTCTGAACTGTTTTTTTCTCCCCACAACAAAAAATTCCTTTTTTTTTTTTTTTTTATGGAAATGCTTGGCTTAATCCCACAGCTAATCTTGTGTTAGGAATTTCCTTATGTTGATTTTGGTAGAAATTTTGTTGGACATCCATAAGTCCTGTTCTAAAATAAAGCTAATCAATGTCAAAATTTGGGAAAAAACAAGAGATTGATATGCTGGGACAAA
>WEIU01009825.1:0-20259 GCA_013389925.1 Aegithalos caudatus | reverse complement strand
AAAAAAAAAAAAAAAAAAAAAAGGAAATAAAATCACAGTCTTCACATAAAACAGCACTAATCCACTCCTTTTTTTTCCTTTCAATTGCACTTTATTTGATCATATCTCCTTTCCAGAGTACTTGTTCCACTTGGTTCTCTGATTTCAAGACTGCATTCCCTTTCCTAAAAGGAAGCACTTCATTTTAGGAAAGGGAGTGAAATCTTGCCATTTCAATGAGGATCAGCTGGGAAAACTTTGGTCCATTTCCCTGCACTTCATGTCATCCCATTGGCTTTTATTGTTTGCACTTATTTTCACTTTTTTTTTTTTTTTTTTTTTTTTTTTTTTTNTTCTTTTTTTAAAGCATTTCATTTCTTCAGTTTCTTTTCCTGTCTATTTACCTTTCTTCCCTGATTTGGGGGTTTCAATGTGAATAATTTTGGCAAGTCTTGGTCCTTTTCACTGCACATCATTTGAGTTTAAAGGGACGTTTTAAAGGTCATTTAGTCCAACCCCCCCTGCAGAGAGAAGGGACATCTTCAGGTTGCTCAGGGCCCTGTGCAAGCAGACCTTGAACAGTTGTTCCTCACTTTCAGTTCTGCATCTAAGAACACTGTCTGGCAGTAGCTGCAAGCAGATCTTCTATTAAAGATTGTTATTTATCCACCTTCATAGGTACTCATCCATTAGCTGGTGCATCAGTGTCTTGGTGATCACTTAAATCTCCTCCTCTGTGGGTTCTGTCTAGTTTCAAATCTTAGGGGCAGTTTTGATGCTTGGCCTTGTCCTGATGGCTGTTTACTTCATGAGCATGGACAACACAGTTGATGCTAACAGAGAAGTAGTAGCAGTTGTCAGCATTTACAGAAAGGTGGAGGAAGAAAGACTCTACAGAGATCTCCCAGAGGAAGAAGGAGTCTATGGAGATCTCCCAAGAACCACAATAACTGAGGAGGGCATCAACAGATCCAATGACTCTTGCAGGTGAGTCAGGTTAGATGGCACAAGGAGAAGTCATCACCGGATGGAGAAATAGTTACAGTACTGATAATATCAGCATGGGTTTTATTCTCTTCCCACTGTATCATAAGTGATGAAGCACCCCTTATTTGGGAAGAGTGGGGTGCTGTTTAGGCACTGGTAATTGGTAGTTGCCTGCTGTGAGGGGCCTAGGGGCAGTGTCACAGCTCCTCTCCCAGCCCTGTGCTTGTATGTTCAGCTCAGCTCGGTTGCTCCTCTGCCACCTCCAGCCACCCTCCTTTTGTGGCAGCAGTGGGAGGCAGCAGAGTGACCAGCTGGCAGAGCAGCCTTTCTCAGAGGCTGGAGGGGCAGGGAATGTCTGGGAGAGGGTGAAGAGGGTACCCAAGCAACATCCAATTATGGATGGAATTGCTTTTCTCTATATCTTAGGCATGGTAAAGTAAAAAGCTCAGAATGGCTGCTGAGAAATCCATTCTGCTGAATTTGGGAGGACACTGTACAACAATATAAGCCTGGCTACAAAAATTAAGGGTAGAGAGCACTCCCAGCCTGCTTGTCCAGCTCATCTTGTTTGCTGTGGAGGCTGACACCCAGCATGGCCAACTGTACAGCCTGAGAGGTTCTTGGTGTCCTGCTGGGGTCACAGCCACTTGCTTCACCATACAAAATTGCCATTGCAGCTTTGAACTTGTGGAAAATGTTCCTTATGACTTACCCTTTGAGATAAACAGCACTGCAGCCAAGCCCTTGTACCAAGCCTGGATGAGACTGCTTGATCTAGCCCAGGAAAAAGTTCATGTGGCTTCTTACTATTGGTCTCTTACTGGGAAGGACATCAGTGTCAATGACTCCTCTTCCAAGCAGGTAACATAAAATCAACAAGCACATCTGTGGGTTTTTTCCTCATGTACTTGTGACAAAGGGCATGTTGGCTGTCTGGTGTGTCTCCCAAAGACATTGCTTGACTTCTGCAAATCCAGGAAGGTTTTCCATGCTGTTCTGAAGCAATACTCCCAACTTTCCTCCTTCATTCAATTTAGACTGAAATAGGTGAAGTTTCTGACCTTCCTTGTGCTGGGCTTCTTCAAAGGAAGTACCATTAGTAACACTGCACTTGCATGTATCTTACTACATCTCCTGTAACAAAATTAAAAAATAACAATGTACCACCCAGGGTGAAGACATTCTGCAGAAGTTTGAGAAGTTACTCGCAGAGAATGTCTCTTTGTATATTGCAGCAAGTTCACCAACTCTGGCTACAAAATCAACAGATCTTGAGCTTTTAGAGGAAAAAGGTAATTATTTCCCTTCAATGATCCACTCAGAGCTTCTGTATTGCAAAAAGGCATCTGGGGGAAACTGGTCTCCAAGGCCTGTTCTGGTGTGGTGCTTACATGGGTTCACAGGACAAGCACCATCTGCTCACTAGATCATGTTTTTTTCTGTGTTGCCAATCTTTGGGATTTTCTGAAAGTTCACAACTTGCAATTTTTTTTTCAAGTTACTGTGTTCCCAGGAATGAGTGCTTGTGAATTTTGGTAGTTGTTACTGCCTGCAAGAGTCAGACATGCAGATGTGTTCTGGCTGTTGAGGAACCATCTCCATGCTATATCTAAACTCCTTTTTCCCTTTCCCATCTTTCTCCAGGGGCTCATGTGAAAAAGATTGATTTTGGACGTTTGACAGGAGGAGTGTTGCATAGCAAATTCTGGATAGTAGACATGAAACACATATATATTGGTAGTGCAAACATGGACTGGAGATCTTTATCTCAGGTAACCTCTGCTGCTGCATATTCAAAAATCTGGGGGGAAATCCACATCCTAGCAGATAACAGAGAAAAAAATCATAATGATGTAAAATATTGTCAGAGAAGAAGAAACAGCAAAGAAACCCCTGGAGGTGGCTCCTTGTGGGGCTGTGACATAGCTTGCTCTCTTTGCAGGTGAAAGAGTTTGGTGCTGTGATGTACAACTGCAGCTGTTTGGCCAAAGACCTCTGGAAAACATTTAGTACCTACTGGGATGTTGGATATCCTAATGCTACCATCCCATTCCCTTGGCCTCTTAATTATTCTACCCTTATTAACCATCATCGGCCTCTGGAAGTAGAATTTAATGGAGTCTTGACAGAAACCTATTTTTCTGTAAGTATGTTTGAAAATAACATGGAAGACTGTAAACTGTTTAAGGACTGAGCAGGAAAGTTTCTTCAGCAGTCCTCCTCAGTTGCTTGTGCTCCAGGTGGATAATAATTTGTTCCTTAGGTTTCTCTGGAACTATTCAAAGAATAGTGATAAATCCAGCATTAGCTGTCAAATTGTATGGCAGGAATAGTGAGCAGGTCTCTTCTAATTGCCTGTAGGCTCAATATATCAGTAAGTATCTGACCCAGGAGGATATGGAAGGTGTAAGGTAAGAGGTGGTCTATCTCAAGTGCTTTGTGATATTTTAATGAAAACGAGACAGATTTAAATATAAATGAGTTGCAGTCTAAGAGAAAAAAAAATTAAATCACTTATCTATATGTTTTCTCTTTTTTTTTTTTTTGCAGGCTTCCCCTCCAGCATTTTGTCCAGAAGGTCGCACCCATGACCTCTATGCCATACTCAGTATTATAAGTCAGGCACAGAAGTTTGTCTATGTTTCTGTTATGGAATATTTCCCTACCAGCCGCTTTATTAATCCAAAAAGGTATCACTTTAATCCTGAGCAAATCAGTTACTTGTACTATTTCAAGAAAAAAAAATACAAGATTCCCCTCCTTCTGCAATGAAAATATTGAGAGTGGAGAGAACTGAGGCTTTGCTCTGCTCACAACCACCCCCTAGACTGTGCCTCTCAGGAACCAAGGGACTGGATGAGAGGAAATGGAAAAGTTGTGCCTTGGGAGGTTTAGATTGGCTATTAGGAAAGAGAAAATTGTGGAAAGGGTTGTCAAGTTTTGGAACAGTCTACCCAGGGAAGTGGTGGAGCCACCATCCCTGGAAGTGTGTAAAAAATCTGTGGATGTGGCACTTGAGTACATGGTTTAGTGATGAACGCAGGGCTAGTGCTGAGCTAAAAGTTGGACTTTATGATCTTAAAGGTCTTTTCCAGAACTTAACAATTCTAGGATTCTGTGATTCCAGTTGTGATGCTGCAGGAAGGATGATATCCAATACCTGTGTGCTTTGCTGGTGTTTTAGAGCAGCCTTCTGTGCTCTACACACAGCAGGCAAGCTGTGAAATGCCATACTAGAGACAGTCAGGTCCAGCATCCTCCAAAATTCAACCCAGCAGCTTTATGAACAGAGAGAGGAAAGGGAACACCAGAAATACATCTGACATAATTTTTTTCAGAGAAAACATTGCTGTGCTCTCCTTTCTTTCTCCCATTTTTCTTCTTGCTGTCCTTTACTTCTGAAGAATCTTGACTTGCTGCTCTATTTCCTGGTTTATCAACTTGACCCATAATTTAGAGGATAGTTCTTGACTGTCCTGACATTTGCAGTGAGAGCTGAAACAGCCTCTAAAAGAAACTTAAGGGAGTTTTTGTTTGTTTGGGGGTTGGTGTTGTTTATCGCTGGGGTTGTTGTTGGGGTTTTTGTTGTTGTTTGGTGGTTTTATTTTTAATAATTCCATCTAAGTTCCAGCAGCAGCTTCAGAGAGAAGATAGTGGTGATCTGGGGTAATTAATCATAGAATAGTTTGGGTCAGATCATCTCATTCCACCCTTCCTGTGACATGGGCAGGGACACCTTTCATTAGACCAGGTTGCTCAAAGCCCCATCCAGCCTGGCCTTGAGCCTGCCTGTGGTGCACCATGCCATGGTCCCAGAGACTGCCCAAGGTCACAGCAGAACTCTGCAGACTCTGCACGTGAACCCAAACCTGAGAAGCACAGAAAGTTACTCAGTCATGGGGCAGCACTAAAACTCCCAAATCCCCTTAGATATGCTTGAATTAGGATGTTTACATGCAACCAAGTGCTCTGAATTATCTGCTTACACCATTTCTAAGTTTTCCAACCATCTAAATAATCTGAAAAAGAAGTGAAAAAATTATGTACAACATGGCTTGTTGAATAGGGTAAGTTCTAGGCTGCCATTGAGCCAGAATGATACCATGCCTTATGTCCTCTGTCACAATTGTGTAAAGCCTCTGTTGTTCAGTGGGGGCATAGGTGTTTTAAGGAGAAGATTTTAGGATAATAGAGAAATACAGATAATTCTACTGTCCAAGAAACAAAATCTCAAGACTAGCTTCTACTTGGAGAATATATTTAATAAATCAAACAGCTCAGTGGATTTTCAATTTCTATGTTGTACAGTTGAGTCTCTGGGTTTGTCATCTTCTGATTTTAGCCAAGAGTAAATTCCCAGAAAGTCTCTTTCCCCCTTAGGATTGAGTGCATTAATACTCCTTATTCTTCATCTGAAGGCTTAATCCACAGTTTGTGACATCTAGGGCTGATCAGATGCAAACAAGAGTTTGAAAGGCCCAGGGAAAGCAGCACAGGGCCTCGGGCTATCTCCACAGCAACCAGCTGTAGTGCCATGAATTGAAGCTGATTAGTTCAGGTTAGGCTCCTCCAGCAGCTGAGGCAGAGGGAACAAAGCTGCTGTCTAATGCCTGAGTGTTAATCAACTAGAAACCGAAATATTTTAAAAATTGAAACCATTCAAAAATTGCATTTCAAATAGCATGATTTTCCAAGCTTTTCAGGATCTGTAAGTCAAGCCTGAGCCTCAGAGCACGTGGCCAGGCCATTGATTGCAATAGGACGATGCACAGGGGAGGATTAGAGAATTCCGGCCTTTGTATATAAGACCAAAAGGATTAAGTTAGGCAAATTAATTCATCATTGCTCATGGGACTGTGAGCAAATGCTGGACCCCTCTCTGCATCAGCCCTCCAATCTGTACTAAACATGCTTGTCTCCCTCTGTGCAGCATTTGTTAGGATCTATGGAACGAAAATGCCGTGCCGGTGTTTGGAGTTACCAGCCCTGGGACGCACATTGTCCAGCTCTTAGTGTTGTGTAGCTGGGTGAAGGATGTTAAAAATGTTCCCCATAGCTACAGCCAACACAAATGTCAGGAAAATGCATTTTCCCATGTTCAGGGAACGTGGAGAGCACAGCTATGTCCATTACCTTGGCCACACACAATGAGGACAGGGAAGGATGGAGAGGGTTAGAGTCTGCCCACTCTGGCTGATGGCACAGGACTACTGCAGATACTGGAAACAGTCTCCAGGGGCCTGAAAAAAAGCCATATTCTGCAAAATGGTTCTTAGACTTTCCCCTGGGCTCTGCACTGCCCTTTTTACTCTGTGCTGTATGAACTGGCTATACCCTGGAGTTGCTACTGTTATCAGTAAGGAAGGTTCCTAAGGAGATGAGTGTGGTGGCACCATGCTGTTTGTGTGTATGTGTGTGCACTTTACTACACTTTAAACTTTTGGATGAATTTGGCAGAGTCTGGAGGCCTCAAAACACGGAAAAGAACGGACTTGGCAGAAGGCAGAAACCTTTTTTGTACCTCCAGGGAAGCCACAAGTGCTTCACTTAGTAGACATCAGAAATCCCATCTGTGCCTCATCACTCGTAGTCTCAGTTTAACATCACAGCTTTCTAGTGAAGTGTTTAAAAAAAAATATCCCTTTTTGCACTCACCTCCTGTTCTGCAGGTACTGGCCAGCCATTGACAATGCCCTGAGACGTGCAGCTTTCAACCACAGAGTGCAAGTCCGGCTCCTGGTCAGCTGCTGGGCATACACTGACCCAGCCATGCTCCACTACCTGAGGTCCCTGCGTGCTCTCAACAACCCACATGTCCCCATCAGTGTCGATGTGGTATGGATAAGAAACCTGATTTTGGAAAGACAGCTTGAGGATATGGCCCCCACACTGATTTTTGAGACTAAGCTGCTGTTTGCGTGTACAAATATTAGCATTCAGAGAAGCAGGTTGTCTGTTTTGGCAGCGAGTGCTTCCCATTTTTGTGAAAATAAGGTCCAATATATAATCTTTGAGGAAGCAGCTATTTCAAGCTACTAGTGATATCAAATATGTGCCTGGCTGTGGCACTTGAGACATTTTGCAGGAAGTTGCTTTTGCTGAGCACCATGACAGTAAAAGTTTATATGATAACTTAGTGCTCCTCTCAGAGACCTTTTCCTGTAGGGAATATGTTAAATAGGTCTAATTGCTATCAGGTTTTTAAAATTGAGTGCTCTGCTGTCTGCATACACAGATAAATCTACTCTTGAACATTGAATTTGCACACATGCCATAGGCATTAGGCTGGAATGCATCCAGTGGAGTAGGAATGAAGTGGATGGTCCCAAAGATGCAGTAATCACAACAGAGAGATAACACAGAAGGAGGAGTAGGTTCCAGAAAAAAAAAAAATAAAAGGGGAAATGCAGATTTTGGTAAAAGTTAACACAAAAGTTAGACATTGTAGCTGCCTGCAGTACCCCTCATGTCTGTGATCAGCCCATTCTCGCACAAAATAAGAGCAGCAATCAGTGGTAAATGCAGATCTATTACACAGCTGCCTAAAACTGCACTTAATTGTCTGCCCTGTAATGATAATAGCTGTGCCACTAATGGAACATTGTGAGGCAAACATTATCTGTATCTGATCTCAATTGCTTATCCAGTTTTATGTATAGTGGAAGTATTATTTGCTAGTCTTCTTGGAAAGGAGTAAAATCTCTTCTAGTGTCTATTCAATAGCAGAGTGCAGTATGTTCCCTTCTGTTCTTCCCATACTATTCTAGCCTTTGAAACTATAGAAAACATTCACTGTCCAATCATGAAGTCTATTCCTCACTCTAGTATTTGTGCTAATATTTTTAATTTCTCTCCCTCCAGAAACTCTTCATTGTTCCTGTTCTGAATCACACAAACATTCCTCATGGGAGAGTGAATCACAACAAATACATGGTCACTGATAAAGTAGCCTACATCGGTATGTAGTCCATTATTCCAAATACTTACAATATCTCCAGATCTACTGGACTGATACTGAGATAGGATCAGCTGCAATACCAAAAAATACCTCGTTTTGCCATATAAAGACTGTCCTAGGTAAAGAAGTGGAGACAATAATGTAGGTCAAGTTCAGTAAGAGATTATTTCACTATTGTGAACCATTAGGAACAGGGCATACAAGGCTGAGTGCACAGCCTGTGACAAGCACAGTGGGAATTCCACAGCCTGTGTGCTCAGAATGACATAGGGATGGCTGGTGCTCCAGTATATAGCATTATCGTGCTTTAATAAAAAGGAACTGCTGGGAGGAATTAATTCCATGCACTGTTTGTTAATCAGAACTCTAGGAAAGAAAATGAGAAAACAGCAATGTCAACTGTGCGCTGTTCCTGAAAGCTGGGATGTTTACATTTCACTCTTTTATTAGGAACCCTCAAAAAAGGGGATGTGAAAGTGCTCTGTCATTTCAGCCATCTCATCCTCCCAGCAATAATAGCCTGATCTTCCAGCTGAGGGTTTACAGCTCCAACTGCCTTCAATACTTAAATAACTTGTTTTATACTTGAAGGCATATATGCAGATAATTTGTTTTCATGCCTAAGCACCTTTTGGAATTGACAGATTTTTCTGGCTAAGGTGATCACAAGGGGAAGTGCATAAGTGATAAAATGTGTATTTTTCACAGTGTTTGATCTTCTCAATTGAGGTAGCTTTGGAGAGAGCCCTAGACAATGTCTGCAGCTGGATTCCCAGCTTTGCCTGGTTTAGAAGCAGGCTTTGCATGTCAAACTCAGAACAGCTCCTGAGGGTTTATTGATCAAGAGTCCAGTTTCTCCTTTTGTTTAACAAGTGTAGAGAATTAAATCCATTAAAAACTTTTTCTAAAGAAACCTATGTCAAACACTGGCTTTTACCCCTCTTAACATTAAAATATTGCACTTTATTGCCATGTTTATGAGCAGATTTGTGCATTCTGTCACGGGCTGTAACAAATCAGAAGGTTATGAACCTTCAGTGTTGCAGTTAATAGCAAGTTTTCAAAACCTAAGGTCTGGCATAAGAAGGAGGTGACCTGATTTTTGCTGCCTCTTTGGTCCTAATGAGATTTGCAGTCATAGAGCAAAACAACAAAGCCCAGAGATCAAACAGAACACTGGGAAATGAATGTTTTCTAATCAGCTTCTTTTCCATTGCACAGGGACTTCCAATTGGTCAGAAAACTACTTCACTGATACAGCTGGTGTGGGACTAATTATCAAACAGAATTCGACCAACCTGCAAAGAAGGCAACAACCTGTCCAGGAACAGGTGAAAAATCTTTTTGAGCGAGATTGGAATTCCAAATACGCGGTGAATCTGGAAGATGTGCAGGGACAGAAAGACTGTAACTGGGAGGCAGACCCTGAAGTGAATTGAAATGTCCATTTAAAATAGAAAAAAATGTATTTGAATCTTGTTCATGTGCAATTCAAGAACTCTCTTCTTTTTGTCCTTTGTCAGAGAAATCACTTCCTCATGGCACCCACATTGATGACATGAGAATTTCTGATTGTTGACTCTACCAGCAAAACCATTAGTCAATGTGTGATGTTTGATTTTTTTGTGTGTGTGATTACCTCATCACAAAGTTAATGAAATGCATACAGTGTTGTATGACAAGCTGTCTGGTATTAAAGCAAACATCAGACACAGATCATTATTGCTGTGCTATTTTATCTTTGGAAACTATATATTTCAGCCTAGATGTTCCATTAACGGTGTTTGCTTACATGTGTTTAAACATGTTTAATAAACTCCTGGCCACCTTAACCATGAATATGATCACCTACAATAGCAAGGTCAGATTTTTAAAAGCATTTAGAAATTAGAGACACAGGGAAATACCTGTTTCTAAGTGTTGAGGCTAGCTGCTAGAGATAAATGCCTGGGATTTAAACCTTGGGGCCAGTTTCCAACTCAGCTGCCCTGGAATCCTGAGTGTCTGGGGATGTTTGGATGTCTGGGTGTCAGTTTTGTGCAGCAAACAGGAGGGGGGAACAGGGCAAAGCTGCTACCTGGATGCTGTTGTCTGTGCTGTCCAGGGCATCCCACCTGCACTGTGGGCAGTGCTTGGAGAGCCTCCTCAGTCCCTCTGGGCTGCCGTGGTGCTGGCCCTGAGCAGTGCTCTGTCTCTGGGCTGCCTTTCCTCCTGCAGTCACTCAGGGACCACAGCCCTGAGCCATCTGGTGCCTGGTATCTGTGTCCACAGCTCTGCTCTGGGTGACTTTCTGAAGTGACAGGAAAGGAGGGCAGAGCACGTTCTCCAGCTGTGAGTGCTGTGAGTGACACTGGGCTGGAGCTCCATCAGCCTTGCCAGGGTTGTGCATACACAAAAATTCCCATATAAATAAGGACTTTTCGAGGTGACCCCCATCAATGTTGCATTTTTTGGTTTCCAGGTTGCTCCTTAGCTATCTCTTCAGACACTTCCAAGATTCCGTGGAGTATCCTATCCATCATTACAAAGCGATGCTTCTTGTTACTGTGGCAGGTTTTTTTAAGACATAGTTACACGGACAGATGTCACGGAAATTTTGTGAGTATTCACATGCATGCCAAAATATTGAGGAACATGTAGTTGCTTTTTGTGCTCTATCCTCTATTTCCTTACTAGAGTTGGCTTGAAAATCTTTGTGAGATGTTACATCTTCAACCAACAAAACAGTTTTCTGTAGAGGAGCACATTCCTCTAGATGGCACTCCAAGCTGTGTTTTTCTGACTTGGCAGGGCAGGATATTGCAGGAGTAAGAAGAAAACTTCTTTCTCTTCTACTTGTGAGCTTAAATCTGACAGTGCTGAATTAGTTGTTCAGTGGGATAGAGTTTCTGGACAAGCTGGCAGAATTTTCTCATGGCCATATAAACCTCAGGTGGGTTAAGGTTTGGCTTATAAAAGAAAAATAGACACTTGGGAGAGTGCTCTTCTATTTTCTCTACTGACATCGCTGTTGGTTTTCCTCTACATATGGGGAAGTGAGGGGGGAGTTTACAATTAATACAATGAATTGATCTAAGAGGAACTTGAGATTATTTCCCCGTTTTTTTGTGAGACTTTTGAAGCCCATTCATACCTTGATTCTTATTTGTTTTCTATTAGAAAGGTAGAATATCATGTAAGTTATAACCAGGCTCTGAGTCTCAATTATTCTCCATTTATGAAACAGGGTTAATAACAGTCATTATACATTCATCTCTCACATCTCTTTCATTTAGATTGTGATTTCTCCAACCTAAGGACTGTACAAAATGTAACCTGGGTCCTCCAGTGGCATTTATTAGTATCATTCTTGGGCAGATTGGCTACTAGGAAAAGGTTCTTCACCCAGAGGGTGGCTGGACAGTGGAAAGACTCCCCAGGGAAGCTGTCACATCAAGAAGCATTTGAACTACACTCTTGAGATGTGGTGTGATTCTTCGGATTGTACTGTGTAGAGACAGGAGTTGGACCTTGTAATTCCCTTCCAGCTCTGGATACTCTAAGATTGTCTAGTCTGACTGCAAGCTGTTCAGATTTTTGTCAGTATTTGTTTATTCATGTCTAGAAAAAGTCATTGGTTTAGCTCTTGAGCATGGATACTCTCCTCTGATCAGCTCCTCTCATGTACCTGTGTTCTGAGGGAATACAAGGTGTGTGAATTGGCTCTGCTTTACTGGAGTGGCTTTCAGGAGGAGCTGCTGCACTGCTCTCCCAGCAGGATCACCTCTGGAAGCTCTTGGTTTGCTGCAGTGTCTTGTGGCTACAGTGCTGCAACAGCAATGCAGATGACAGCATGACAGAACCTAGCTGGCTCCATAGGTTATGAGTATTGACAAGACCACAAAGTCACCTGGCTTCACACATTAGACACCAGCTTGTTGCAAAAGCTGTTCACATTTCTTCCAACCATTACCCAGGATTTCCTTTTCCCAGTTGTTCCAGATAAAACGTACCTTTCTTGCCTTCATCCAGGTACTGAGAAAACATTTCATCTACCATTTATGCCATATCAGGGTACACTTAATTTCTTGACAGTCATGAATATCTCCACAGTCCCCAGAGGAGAGCTCTTGGGCTGCTGAGTCACAGACCTCTGCTCTCTGTAGGGGCCCAGAAAAGTCAGCTTTAGTTGCAGGGTGGATTGTGGTGGTGCAGCTTCCTGAGGAGGGGAAGTGGAGAAGGAGGTGCCAGTTCTTTCTTCCTGGTATCCAGTGATAGGATGAGTGGGAATAGTTCAAAGTTGCATCGGGGAGGTTCAGACTTGCTAATAAACATTTCCTTCCCAAGAGAGTGGTCAAACACTAAACCAAACTTGTCTTGAGAGATGTTTAATGCCACAAGCCTGTCAGTGTTCAAGAGGCATTTGGATAATGCCCTTAATAACATTAATGTTTTTTCTATGTTTTGGTCATCCCTAAAGTAATCAAGCACTTGGGCTGAACCATCATTGCAGGCCCCTTTCAATTAACTATTCTATTCTTTTCTATTCTATTCTAAATGTCTTTAAAACGAAACAGAGTTAGATCAGTTATTAGGAAAAAATCTTTACCATGAGGGTGCTGAGGCCCTGGCACAGGTTGTCCAGAGCAGCTGCAGCTGCCCCATCCCTGGGAGTGTCCAAGGCCAGGCTGGATGGGGCTCTGACCAAGCTGGGCCAGTGGAAGGTGTCCTTGCCCATGGCAGGGGGTTAGATGAATGATCTTTAAGGTTCCTTCCATCCCCTTAACATTCTGTGACTCTGTGGTGTAGAAATGAAGAACATCTCAATGTACTTGTGGTTAGACAGCCAAGTACACTTCACTTAGCACCATTTCCTAAGTGTTTTGCTGTGTCTGCTTTCCTGTGCTAAATAGAATATGGAGAAGTACGGGATGAGAAAACTATAATGAAGCATGTCTGCATTTGTCATTCTGGAGAGAGGATCTCGTGAGTGAAGTAGTGATTGCAGCCATCTTGGCCAAAGAGACCACAAAGAAATTAAGTTTAAAATCTCTGGTGACAGGAGGAAAAGGGACAGTAAGACTTCAACTCTGGACAGGAGGAGAGCTGACTTCAGGTTGCTCAGGGAACTAGGGAGTGAAGTCCCTTGGAAAATGTTTTTGTATTTGAGGGGCATCTTCACCTGGAGTCCTGAGAGCAGTTTTGGGTGCCACAAAAAAAAAAAAAAAAAAAAAAAAAAAAAAAAAAAAAAAAAAAAAAAATTAGAGAGCATCAAAAGGAGGCCACAAGGATGGTGAAAGGTGTGGAGGTGAAGCTGTTATGAGGAATGACTGAAGTTGCTTGGTCTGTTCAGCCTGGAGGAGACTGAGGGGAGACTTCACTGGGGTCTTCCACATCCTCATGAGGGAGCCAGAGGAGCAGGTCATGGCCAGTGACAGGACCTGAGGAAATGGCTGGAGCTGAGTGGTGAGGGGTTTAGGATGGATGTTAGGAAAAGGTTTTTCACCCAAAAGCGTTTGAGCACTGGAACAGATCCCCAGGGCAGTGGCCACAGCCCCAAGAAGCCTTTGGACAATGCTCTCAGGCACAGGGTGTGAGTCTTGGTGTATCGTGCAGAGGCCCAGGAGTGGGATTCAAGGATCCTGACAGCTTCCTTCTGACTCAACATATTCTACTTGGGACTGTAATGAGTGAAAAGTCTCCATTACCCCTATATTTAGGAACTGTGCTGTCATTAAGCATCCATCTCAGCAGACAGTGAAGTACATGCAAACTTCTGCAAATTTGGGCTGGGATTTCCCAAATCAGAAATGTCAGTAACTCATGCTACTCAAGTTATTATTCGTATGGTGAGTTTATTGTGAATTAAGAATACAGACAGTGTTTTAATGGTACATGTGAAGGCGGTCACATATGCACTTTGGTTTTCATTGTGCACTTGAGAGAAGCATTAATATAAACAAAGGAGCAAATAATTATATACACCTCCTTCCCCGGGAAATCTCTGAAGCAATTCCACCAGTGTGGCAGATCATTCTAAGCATTTAACTATCCCATAAGTATATACATAAAAATTTATTTATCCACATTTGAATAATATTCTTTGTAAGCATGTTTTACTCTGGTATCTTACAAACATGATTTAATTACATGTTTTTGGTCTTGAAATTATTCTGTTGGTTTTTGCTGTTTTTTTTTAAATTATTGTAAGGCTAAACATGACCCACCACAATAATTAAAAAAATGAAAAGAGAGGAAGAAGCAAAGCATTAGTCTCTCTACACTAGTATTTAATTTTTGTTCTATATTTTAAATTGTTTGTGGAATATACATGCTACAATAGCTGAAATAAAGAAAAACATTTTAATAACAAAGCAAAAGTAGATCAGAAAGTTCCAAAATCTAAACAGGTAAGTATAGTTCTCATAGTACTAGCTTAGAACCCATTCTGGAAATAATCTATAATCTAAATAAAATATGGTGTATTTTGAGAAGCCTCTTGTTTCATGGTTCTGGTATCTACTCGAACTTTGCTCAAACTACAGGCCCCTCTGCACCTGTCTAATTGTTGCCCTTGGAATAGATATGAAGAAATCATTATTTTTATTAGTGTGCAATCTAGTACATCCGTGTACTTGAAAATTTCAATGTAGTAAATTCTGTTCAAGTGTTTTCATGAATACCAGCCTTGGGTTTTAATTTTCAGTTAGTAGAAAATTAGGGAAACATTCTCTTCTGTACATATGGATTATTTTGTTTTCATTGAGGATTGAGAAAATACAACCTTCATTTGGTTGTGTCTCCAGCAATATCAGATTTACTATCTTTTTCTTCCTCCAACAAGATTAGTTCAGTTCTTGCTGAAGATGTCACAATAGATGAGGCCCCGTCAATTTCAGCTTTTTCACCCTCCCCTATTTCTTTAGGTGATAAGCTTTCTTGTGCATCAAAAAACACATCTGGTTTATCTGTTGGGCTATCTTCATCTGAGAATCTCCCCTCTTTATGACCCACCTCTTCTTTGTCAACATACTTAGCCTTTTTGGAAGGAGATGTGAAACCAAGCTTGGGAAATCTAAACCATCCAGGTTTTTCAGCCTGCTTTGAGGAATCATCTGATGTGTCAGCAGGTTTCACATCTTCTGGAACTGATTTTTTTAGTTCTGGTTTTGCATCTGTGCTTGTTTCATCCCCAGAAGATGAAAAGCCAATACTTGGAAGCCAAAATTTGAATCTTCCAGGAGATCTTTTGTTATCAGTCATTCCTTTCTCACTGGTTACGTCTTTTTCTTCACCTTCCTGTGCTTCAACTACATCTTCATCTTTAGAGAGAGGAGCTGCAGTTACTCCCTCTGGTGATTTATCAGGAAAACTCTCTTCAAGTTTACTGGAACACTTTACTTCTGCAGCAGATGTTTTTAACTTTGTCAAACTTACTTTTCTTCTAGTTTCTTCAGACTCGTAGTGTGGTTTGTCAGATAGTGTAAGCTCAGCACTGCCAGTTCTCTGTGCTGCTACACCAAAGTTTTCACCAGCACCTGTAGGTTTTCTCACTGATGCATCTCCTGTTGGAGATGGCTGCTGAACCAGCACATCCAAATCACTGTGTGATTCAGGCAACTTTGCCTTGAGCAATGAGAATCCCAAAGCAGCAGTTTTGACCTCTGATGACAGAATCTCTGATTCTTTCACTATTTCAGTAGTGTAAATCTCACACCGCTCAATAGCAACATGTTCAGGTTCTACTTTCTCACTTACTTCTTGGCCCTCTGTGTAAGACCAATGGATGGATTGCCCTGCACTAGAAAGGGAAGACTCTATTGTAGCTGTCATTTGTGCTGTTTTAATGTCAGGTTCAGTCAGTGTTAAAATTTTGCTTTTTGCTTTTTGAATACCCCCCTCTAGAGCTCCTGGTGTTTCTTCAGTGATAGCAGAGCTTGCTTGCAGTTTTACTATTTCAATGTCAGTACTAGATCCCTTTGGATCTGTTACTACTTTTGACAGTAAAACATCAGCTTCAATTGGGAGAGTTCTGAAAGTGAATCTCGGTATTTTTAGTTTGGGAATTCTTACAGTTACTTCTGGGATACCTTGTGTTTGGACCACTGTTTCCCCTGTTATTCTGGCAGATGCTTCTATATGATCTAGAGCTTGAGTTTCCAGGCCAATTGATCCTTCTGTTTTTTGTAACTGCATTTCTGCTGTGCCTCTTTTAGGTGCTGAATCAGCTTCTGACTTTGGCAAATTGGTATCATCATCAAACCCCTTGATTTCTGAATGCAACATTCCAAACTTTGGAATTTTAAACTTGTATGCTTTAATTTTACTTGTTTCTGCTCTGTCCTCTACTTGCACTTCCACTCCTGCAGACACATCCTTTTCAATACTTTTCACTTGAAATTTCATTTCAGGATCTACTGTAGTAATTTTAACATCTGTCTTCACTGTTGGAACTTCTACCTTTAGATCTTCCAGCTTAGCAGTAACATAAGTACCATCTTCTGATCCTTTTGTTGTAGACCATTCACATGTCCTTTTTAATTGACTTTCTTCACTGTCTTTTCCTATGATTTTCACCTCACCCTTTACCTTTCCTTTTTTAATTGCTGCCTCTTTATTTTGAATATCCAGCTCTTCCTTTGGAAGACTTACATCTCTTTTCTTCTGTGTTGCATCCAGAGTAACTTCAGCTGATGATGGTTTGCATCCTACCCCTGATGTCTCTAACTTCATGGAACTTTCTACCTTTGGAACTTCTATATCTTGTGATTTGCCTTTATGCTCTGGAAACGTCAGAGTACTTGCTGAACTCTTGTCTTTGTCAGTTTCTGAAGCACTTGGGTATGATTTAGACAATTCTGCTGCAGACACTGTGATTTCTGAAGTATGTCCTTCAACACTGCGCTTAACTATGTCTGCATAAGTTTCAGTTTTTGAAATATTCATTCTGCTATCTGTTCTTTCAGTGGATAACGAAATATTTCCTTCCATCTTTGGCAAGCTAACATCAGAACTCTTCACAGAATCTCCTAATTTTTGAATCCCTTCTTTTCCAATAGTAATTTCAGCAACTGCATGTGGTAATGAGAAGGTATTTCCAGGAATACTTGTTTCAGTTTGTACTTTAGCAGAAGGAATAGTTGCCTGAGCTTTTCCCATACTGCTTTCAATATCAGCATCACTTTTTTTTTCCTTTAAAGATGACCTGCCAAATACAGGTATTCTGAATTTTGGCATTTTAAACCATCCCTGATGTTCTTCAGTCTGAACTTCTTCAGCTTTTATTTCATGTTCTTTTAATTTGATTTCCTTCTCCTCAAGGCTCTCAATAACTCCCTCTGCCTTTGGTTTAGACGTTGCCAGGATGCTCATGTCCACCTTTGCATCTTCAATGCCACCCATTAGAGCTTGGGGTGTTTTTATCTTACCATCAACTACTCCAGGATCTGACATATCAGATGTAAGTTCTGATGCTGGAACTCCCACAGCCATGTCAGCAATTTCGTTTGTCATTCTTAGCTGGGGTAGCTCAGCATCTATTTTTGGAGAGCTGATCTCTGTTTCTGGGACTTTCCCTTTTGTTAGGGAGATTCCAAACTTTGTCTTCTGGAATTTGGGCACTTTAATCTTCCCTTCAGGACCTTCCAACTTCACTTTTCTTCCATCCACAACTGATGAACTTTCTGTTAATGTATCAGGGCTCTTCAAATCAACTGAAGCTTCTCCTATGGGGAGCTTAATACCAGCTTTTTGAATGTCACATTCATTGGTAGAACTTATTTTTAAGTCAACCTGTTGAAATGTCCCCTCTGAGGGAGTCAAAGAAGCATCAGTCTTTGCTGAGGTGACTGTTATTTCAGTTTTAGAGGCTTCAGTTTCTACTCTGGAAAACTCCAGAGTGCGGACCATAGTGTCAGACAGTTTTATGCTTATTTGTGCCCCTTCTTCAGTCCCTTCAGGATGACTTTTTTCTATATCAGGTATCTTAATTGAATTATCAGCCTCTATTTCTGTTTTAGTAAGAGTAGCACTAGCTTCAACTTTCGGTGAATAAGACTGAGATTTTGGAACCTTGATCTTGGAGAGTGAAATTTTAGGCATGACAAATTGAGGCTTTTTAATTGGACTTTTTTGATCAACTTTTCCTGCAGATATTTCCAGATCAAGGTCTGGCCCACTACCTTGATCATAAGTTGTAGTTCCTTTCACTTCTGAATCTATTGTGCTTGACATGACAGCAAGCTTTTGGTCTTCCAGATTTGCTCCAGAATCTGATTTAACACTTGCTTCCTTCTTTGGTGACCAACTGAAGGATGGAAGTTTGAATTTGGGCATTTTGAAATGTCCTTCTTTCTCTTCTCCATCTCCACCTTGCTTTATTTCCCCCTTGATCTTTACTGCTGCGTCTAAATCCTGAATATCACTGTCTGGTTTTGGAATAGAAATGTCAGCTGATGGGAGGTGAACATCAGCATCTGATGCCTTACTGTCAAGTTTGGTAGTTTTGGCTTCAGGGCTGTAAGTCTCTGATTCTGTGCTACATTCCACCTCCAAGTTTGGTGCTTCAACAGCAATGTCGGATATTTCTACTGTTGCTTTTAGTTGGGGAACCTTGACTTCTGATTTGGATTGGCCAACATCCTTTTCTGACCCTTTCCCTTTAGAAAGTGTAATTCCTACCTTTGGCATTTGGAATTTAGACGTTTTTGTTTTCCCTTCAGAACCTTCAGCTTTTATCTCTACATCACCCACAGCAATTTCACCTGATGTTCTTTCAACACTTACGTCAGGACTCTTCACCTCAAGTGAACATTCAGGTATCATCTTAATATCTGAGGTGGAGAGGCTGGCACTAACAGCAGCTGATTTCAATGTCAGCTCATCTTCACAGGTAGGAACTGTGACATCACCTGTAGGCATGCTAATATCCATCTCTATTTTGGGAGCTTTGGCTTCTGGTTTAGAAAATTCCAAAGTTGGGGCTGTAACTTTTGGCACTTTTATGCCCAGTCCTGCCCCTCCTCCGCTACTCCCTTTCTCAGATTCCTGAACAGAAACACCTTCTTTTTCTTGTTTGGGTCCAGAAACATCAGTTTCCTGTATGGGCAGAGAGACCTGTACTTTCTGACCCTTAATTTTAGGGAATGAGATCTTTGGCATGGTAAATTGGGACTTCTTGGGTTTGGCCTTTTCAGTGTCTTTTTCTGTTGTATCAAATTCTTCATGGAGGTATTGATTTTCAGGTGTAGGAAAAGTTAATTCAGATCCCATGTCTCCAGATAAAGTAGACAAAGTGGGTCCTTCCAGATGTTCCTCAACATGAGAAGGAGCAATAACTTCTTTCTTTGGTGACCACCTGAATGAAGGCAGTTTGAATTTTGATGATTTAAATTTGTTTTCTTTCTCTTCAGTACCCTTCTCTCCTGTAAATACTTCCTGTTCTGCCTTGCACTCTAAATCTGGGCCATGGATTTGTGCTTCTAATTTTGGCAGGGTAATCTCCATGGATGAGAGATTTGGATCCATTGTCGGTGCATCCAGAACAACTTCAAGTGAAGGCTTATGCAACTTCACACCAAGTTGGGCATCAGATATTTGAGCTGGTTTTTCAATATCAGGATCAGTCATATCAGCTGTTATCACTCCCTTGGAAATTTCAGATTCCGCCTTAACCCCAATGTCACTTTCAGGTGCTTTTCCCTTAGATCGAATTCTGAATTTTGGTTTTCGGAATTTAGGAATTTTAACTGTGACTTCAGTGTCAACCAAAGGTGTTTCAGCTGATGTTGTTTTGCTCTCTAGCTTAAAACCTCCCTGCTCTTCAGAACCATCTTCACCTAAAATTTCAAAATCTGACAGATTTTCATCAGCAAGAGATGCTGTTTTTGATTGAGATTCTGTTAGATTAAATTGGTATTTAGTAAGAGTAATATCCCCCTTCTGTAAAGAGGGCTCCAGATCATTTTTAGATGAAGTTACTTCAGCTTTAGAGAAACCAATGCTAGGAACCTTGAATTTGGCACTCTTAGATACACTTTCAACCTTAATGTCAGGCAAATGTTTAGATCCAACACCCTCAGAAGGAACAGAAGTTTCTTCAGTTAAAGAATGACAAAGAGATTCTGAAACAGAAACATCAAATTCAGGCTGGTTTTGTGAATGAGATTTAAAACCTTTAGAAAGAGAAATCTTAGGTATTCTAAAAGCTGAGGTTTTAGATTTACCAAAGTCCTCCTCTTTAAAAGTGGAAGAATCAAGGGGAACATCAAAACTGGGAGATTGGATCTCAGAGTCAGGCAATCTAATATTGACATCAGTAGATCCCAAAGGCACCGTCACTTCAGGCTCCTTGAGGC
>WEIU01009824.1:46007-95281 GCA_013389925.1 Aegithalos caudatus | reverse complement strand
GTGATGAACCTGTGACCTCTCCCAAAAAACCCCCCACACTTATTAGGAAAAAACCAGGACCCCACATGCAGCCTCTTCCCTTCCCCTGACCTCCTTTTCTTTTCCTTTGTTCCCTGTCCTTTGTCCCCTTTCCACCTTCTCTTGCTTCATTTCCCCTTCCCCATTTCTCTTTGACTTTCCCTTGTCCCTGCCCTCTTTCCCTGTCCCCTTTCCCTTTCCCTTTCCCTTTCCCTTTCCCTTTCCCTTTCCCTTTCCCTTTCCCTTTCCCTTTCCCTTTCCCTTTCCCTTTCCCTTTCCCTTTCCCTTTCCCTTTCCCTTTCCCTTTCCCTTTCCCTTTCCCTTTCCCTTTCCCTTTCCCTTTCCCTTTCCCTTCCCCTTTTCTCTTCCCTTTCCCCCATCCCCTTTCCCTTGTTCCCCATCCCTCATCCCCTTCCCTCTTCTCTTGCTCCCTTTCCCCTGTCCCCATCCCTATTTGCAGAGGCTCCGTGCTCCTCCTCATCCCTGAAGCTGAGCTCGTGTGAGGAGGAGAGCAAAGCTCCTGGGATTTCCAGGCAAGTCAGGCCATAAATCTTTGTAGGATTTCACAGGCTGTGGCTCTGGTTTCATTGTGGTTCCCACTGGGCTGCCCAGGATGCTGAAGGTGCCATTTTGTGGCTGAATTTAAAAACTGTGTGGAAAAACCACCTGGAAATATTGGTTTTATTCCTGAGCAGCTGGGTCCTGCCATAGTCAAAATTCCAGCCCTCAGGTCTGGCACATCCCATCCCTGGAAGTGCCCAAGGCCAGGTTGGGATAATGGAACAACCTGGGATAGTGGAAGGTGGCCCTGCTTGTGGCAGGGGGTGGAATGAGATGAGCTTTAGGAGTCCTTCCAACCCAAACCATTCTGGGATTCTGTGGTTGCTCTGCCTCAGTTTCCCCTCCCTGATGCTGGAAATGGTGTTGGGAGAAGCCCCCAGAGCTCCTTGAGCACATCACCCTCCCCAAAGCCATTCCAGCACCACTCTCCTCACCCTCTGCACCTGGAAGGGGCTGGATAAGCAGCACAGCAGTGGTTGGCAGAACTGGGATGGATAAATCCATTGTGGATGCTGTTTATTGGGACCCCACCATCCCAAACACCACAGCAGGGACAAGGATCCATCAATCTCCTCGTGTGGGGGCAGGAGGAAATGGTGAGGGCCAGCACAGATGTGAAGCATCAAAAGCAGACAGGGTTTTGAACAGAGTTAAAAAGAAAAGCCTCTGTTTACAAGAAGCCATTCCAGGGCGGTTTGGAGCCTGTTTATCCCTGGATATTCGTGCTACCAGAGCTTTGGCCCCGCAGGGCCATGGGGTTTGTCACAGGGAGTGGATGTGTACACCAGACAACATTTATTTGTCATGAGCAGCTGCTGTTTCCTCTGCTCCAGACCTTTTCCATGAAACTGGGGCTGGGAATTGAGCTGGGAGGTCTCTCCGAGGGCCCTGCAGAGGCTGGATTGAGCCACGGATCCATCAGGAGGAGTCCTCGGGATTGAATCCCAGCAAATCAATGCCTGGGGAGGGCAGGAACAGCCCGTGCCCTGCTGAGGGGCTCTGCCAAGAGCTCCCTGGGGCTGCTGGAGGAAGCTGCTCATCATCTTGGAATGATCGCGTCAGGCATCAGCTTTGGAAAGCTGTGGAGTGCTCCTGCTTCCTCCAGCATCCCGGGTCATCTCCATCCCCGGCACCCGGGGCTCCCCTGGGGCTGTTCCCGGAATTCCATCACGGGACAATGGCCCTGATGGGGACAAGGAGGAGCACGGAGCCTCTGCAAATAGGGATGGGGGAAAAGGAAGAGAAAAGGGGAAGGAAAAGAGGGAAGGAGGATGGGGAAATGGGAAGAGAAAAGGGAAAGGGAAAGGGAAAGGGAAAGGGAAAGGGAAAGGGAAAGGGAAAGGGAAAGGGAAAGGGAAAGTCAAAGGGGAAATGAAGCAAGAGAAGGTGGAAAGGGGAAAGGGGACAAGGGACAAGGAACAAATAAAAGTGGAAGTAGGTCAGGGGAATGGAAGAGAAAAAGGAAAAGGGCAAAAGAAAGGAACAGGGCAGGGGACAAGGGAATGAGGAAGCAGATGGGGAAAAGAGGAAGGGGGAGGGGAAAGAGAAGAGAAAAGGGAAAGGGGAAATGGGGCAAGAGAAGGTGGAAAGGGGACAAGAAATAGGGAACAAATGAAAGGGCAAGGAGGTCAGGGGAATGGAAGAGAAAAAGGAAAGGGGATAAGAGAAAAGAAAGGAAGAGGGGACAGGGGACAAGGAAAAGGGAAAGGGAATGGGAGAAGGAAAGATAAAAGGGGAAAGGCAAAAGGGGAAAGGAGAAAGAGGACAAGGGAAAAGCTTCAAGGCTCTGTTCTGGTGTGTCTGACCACTGGAATTGCAGTGCCTGGCTGGTTTCTCAGTCTGTGGCATTTTACCATCATCCCTCCATTCATTACCTTTGGCATTCCCCAATTTTGGCAGCCAGGTCAGCCCTAGAAACCTCAGCATTCCCTGCAAGATGCTCTGGGAAGTGGAGGCTTGGTGCAGCCGAGGGGTTTGGGAGCATCCCAGGACAGAAGCCCTGATGTGCCTGAGAGGGTTCAGGGATCAAAAGCAAACACCAGGACACCCAGGGCAGGACATTGCTGCTTCAAGCAGCTCTCTGCCCCTCAGAGAGGTCATTTCCCAAGTGGTTTGCTCTGCACTTTCCTCCTTGTCGGAATTTCTGCTCAAACCAGGCCAGTTCTGCCTCCCTGGGCATGGCATTTTCCTGCCAGTGCATCCCATGGTGCCACTTCCAACTGCAGCACGGAGAAACTGGGCTCAGCTTCAAGCAGCCAGTGCTCCCAGGGTGCCAAAGGCTTCTCCAGAGCTTCACAAGAGCTATTGCCTTAATTATTCATGACTGGGATTGATGCTGTTGGAATAAATCAGGATTTATGACGTTTATAATCAATAATCTCCTTTCAAGAGGGGGCTGGAGGGCCCAGGGGTGGCACATCCCTGCTGTTTGGGAGCATTGGAGCAAATATTGAGCATCTGACAACTTTCTGAGGGGGATCAGCTCTGCCTGGGCACTGCAGAGATGCTTTCAGGGATATCTGCTGCCAATGCCCCCATCCTGCCCACCCAAAGCCCCTGGAGCACATTCCCCAACCCTGCCAGGGCAAGGATTGAGGTCCAGGTACCAAACACCATCACATTGCTGCCTTTCTCTAGTTTTTCCCTCTGGGGAGGGGAAATGTGTTTTCTCACATTTTTCTGAAGTCATTGTGTGTTTTTAGAAGGATGTGCTAAGCCAGGCAGGATTTCTTCTTGCAGGCGTGTTTTCTCTCAGACTTTCCTTCACACAGCAGTGCCCAGTGCAATTTTAAAATCCTATTTAATTGTCCTTTCACCCCTGCTTGGATTCACTGGTTTTTTTCCTGCAAGTGGAAGGCTGCTGGCAGTCCACAGGGCCATAATTAACAGGGGACACTTTTGGGGTCCCCATCCTTGCAGGGAAGACCCTGTCTTAGGGAATCACTGTGAGATCCTTGTCCAGCAGGGTCCCTGTTCTCCTGTGGGTGATCCCTGTCCTTGTGGGAACCTCATCCTCCTAGAGGGTCTAAACCCCTTTTAGAGTGTCCTTGTCCTCCTGTGAGGTCACTGTCCTTGAGCAGGACATCCTTGCCCTCTTAAGGGATCCATAGGGGATGGCAGCAGCTGAGGGGAGCTGGGTGTCTCCCACATGGAGCCACATTCCAGGGGGGACAGCCAGGATGGAAGGGGACAAGGAGTTGGCTGAAAATCCAGTTTGTGGGACATTCCCAACACAGCCCAACAGCTGTTGTGGTCTGGAAAATCCCACAGAGCCTCATGTTGGGGATATTAGAGCAGGACAGGGCAGGGAGAGGTCGCTGTGAGAGGGCAATGGCCAGGAGAGCGAGGAGGGATGAGCAAGAGCTGAGCTCTGCAGAGAATAAAGTGAGCAATGTCAGCACTGCCAGCTGGGAATGAGGGCTGGGAGGGACAAAAGTCACCTTTCTCCATCTGGGAAAGAAAATGGACCTGGATGTAAGTGCAAGAAAAACTATCTCAGAATCCCAGAATGGTTTGGAGGGAATGTTAAAGCTCATCCCATTACAGCCACTGCCATGGACTTCCACTGCCCCAGGCTGCTCCAAGCCCTGTCCAATCTGGCCTCGGACACTTCCAGGGATCCAGGGGCAGCCTCAGATGCTCTGGGCACCTGTGCCAGGGCCTGCCCACCCTCCCAGCCAGGAATTCCCAATTCCCAATCTCCCCTCCATCCCTGCCCTCTGGCAGTGGAAGCCATTCCCTGTGTCCTGTCCCTCCATCCCTTGTCCCCAGTCCCCCTCCAGCTCTCCTGGAGCCCCTTCAGGCCCTGCCAGGGGCTCTGAGCTCTCCCTGGAGCCTTCTCCTCTCCAGGTGAGCATTCCCAGCTCTCCCAGCCTGGCTCCATATCCCAGATATCAAGCAGCAGGATGTTCCCAGCACCACTGGAGCTGAGATTTCCCCTCACAGGAGGGTGGGTGCACAGAGGAGATTGGACCATGGTGGATCAGGGAAGATCCATGGAATGGGAGAGAGCAGAGCAGGGTTACACCATCCTTGCATCCAGTGACTCAATTCCCAACCATCCCTGGGATCTCAGAGGAATGTTGCTCAAGAAAAAAAAAAAAAAAACTCATGGAAAGCTGAGGAGGTCCAAAGGAAATGGACAACAGGAGGCTTGTGATTAAATGGCTTTAACTCATATCCTGAAGACATAGATCTACTTGGGAAGCTGTTTGGGGACAGGAATGTGTAGGGCTGGCCCTGCTGGCTCACATTGAAGGTCTCTGTAGCTTGTCTCCACCAGCAGACATGAGCTGGGATTTAGGGAATGAATCCAAGGACAAGGGAAGCCAGAACAACCTCAGCTGGCGATGGACAGTGATTCCCAAAAACCATCCCAGCCTCTTTCTGAAGGGACCCTCACCCCCAAGACACTTAGGGGCTATCCAGGGATTTATCCATGGGTGGGGAACACACTCTGTGGGGACAAGGGATGTAGGGGGTGTCCTGCCAGGGGGAAAAGCTGGGAATTGCAGCCAGCTGGCCCCTCTGACATGGCAGGACGTGGGGAATAGTTGAAGCTCTGCCATCAGGAGGCAGAGCCGGCTGGGCTGTGTTGGGAAGCCTTTCCCATTCCCTGGGAACCAGACTGCAGAGTAAAGTCAAGTCAGATGAAACAAAATATGTGAGACCTGTCCCAGCTGGAGCAGAGTCCTTAAAACCCTGCTGCTGGCTATGAGAGAGGAAGAGAGAAATCTCTGCTGGGGGAAAAATTCCAGCTTTCTCTCTTACTCAGCCCAGGAAGCATTTTGGTGACCTGTGTGTCATCCCTGGAATCTCCCTGCCTTCCTGCATCCTCCATGGCTGGGGAGGGATGCTGGCACCTGGCAGTGTCCCAGCACCCAGAGCCCTCCTCGCTTTGGGGTGGCATTGCTGGGTCACCACGGTCCCCAAAAAAGCCACAGGACTTCCCAGGCTGTGAATGAAGAGGGATTTCCTCTGGTGGGGGCAGCCCCGGGGTGACACAGCCTTGAATCACATTCCCACTCTCCCATTTCACTCTCCATGGCTTTCTCCTGAGCTGCTTCACTCCCAGGGAGAGACATCCCTGCTTGCCCACTCCCAGCACTGGGGACATGTTGGAATTCTTGGCTCTTTTTTGCTCAAAGTTTAGGGCAAATAAAACTCAGGGGACGTTGTTTTCAAAGTCTCACTCTGAAATTCATTATCTTTATCTATTACAAACTCAGGAGATGGGAGCTCTCTTTAATAAGTCGAGAAAGTGAGCTAGAATGGTGTCTATTTAAGGCTATTTAAATCCCAATCATCTAATAAACAGTTGGCATCTATATTATTTATGATTCTAATCTAATTATGATCACCCCAAACCAGCAATGAGGACATCTTTCACTTAATTACAGAAAACCACCCAGATTAGTGAAGAAGGAAGAAGAAGGTGAAGAAGAAGGACAAACACCCCAAATCCTCCACCTTGACTCCTGTGTATTACTATACACCAAAATTCTAAGTTTCTGGGACTCCAAGAGGGACACTCCCTGCTGGGCATCCCAATCCTGGTGCAGTGTGACCTGTTGTGTGACCCCCCAGTGCAGAAAGCTGCACACACCAGTTGCAAACTGGGAGAAAGGGCTGGGTGTGCCTCTGGATGGACAGGGAGAGGGAAGGATGGATGCATCCATCCTCACCCTGGAGGTCTCTGCCACCCTTGGGTGATGGTGCCACACAGGAGGTGACACATTCCCAGCATTGGTGCTGGCACCTCCAAACCTTTTGGGACCAATCTCCCAAACGTGCACCAGCACAAGGCTGCAGCATCATGTCCCAGCTGGAAGCCACAGACATTCCCAACTCCTGCCTCCAACACCACTGGAAATCGTGGAGTGAGGGTAATCAGACAGGTTGGGGGTTTATGGCTTTTTTATTTATGGATTTTGGGTTTTGCTGGTGCCCCAGGGACGGGGAGGAGTGGGAACATGGAGCACTTCCAGGTGGGACACAGGAATGTCACAGCCACCCCTATAATTAAGCCAGCACTTAATTAAGGCTCCAAAAGCACTTTGAGTGCATCCCTGGTAGGGAAGACTCTGGTAAGGAGCTCAGAGCAGGAGAAGGAATGAAACAGGATCCTGGCAGCACCTGGAGCCTGTGGAGCCTCACTGCTGCCTCCTCCCCAGCCCCAGGGGAAGAGCAAGGAGAGGCAAGAGACCTGGAGATTTTGGGATTTGTCCCTCTGGAGCCCTCAGCTGGTGTCCCTCGGGAGCCAGAGCCCCTGAGGACGGTGTGGCAGAGCTGCCAGCTCAGCTTTTTTCATGCTCTTTTTGAAAGGAGGAGGAAGGATGAGTGTCCCCAGGGTGGGGACACAGGAGGGGACAGTGGCCAAGTGACTCAAACTGATCCTTCCCACCCTGGTTGTCCTCTTAGCTCATTCCCAACACCTGGAGATGGGTTTTGTCACCCACCATGTGTCCTTTTGGGGGCTGTGCCCTTCCCAGGGAGTGTGTAGGGATTCAAGGAGACAGTGGGATTCAGCAGGAGGGAAATGCAGGACTTCAGGGTTGGTTCAGGGAGAGGATTTGGCTCTGGACACATTCACCTGGCAAGGAATCCCACCCAGATGTTCCTGGATGTCTCCAGAAGAAACCCCACAGATCCCCCCATTGCCACAGGAAGGGTAATTCATGGACAGATGTTGGTCATTCCCCTTTCCCATCTCTGTCCCCTGCATCTGGGAGCTGCCCTGGGCTGGGGGACTCTGGCTGCTGCCCACAGACACCATTCCAGCTTTGCTCCTGAAAGTTTTTCCAGTTATTTTTGGGTAGCAACTGCCTTTCCAAATATTTGCCTTGGTGTTGGTGCCTGGCCCTGCTCACAGCTGGGGCTCCCTGCCTGCTCCCTGCTGTGCTAAGCTGAACTCTCCCAGCTGCAGCATCCCTTGTACTTCCATATCCAGGATCCCACCTCTCCCCATGGGTCACTTCTCCCACCCATGTCCCCACAGCAGGTCCTGGATCCACAGGGAGCCACCTCAGCCCTGCAGAGCTCCCAATCCCCAATGTGAGTCACTCAAAAGCCCAACTTAAGGAGACTCCAAGACTTCAAACCCAGCAGGAGCCTGAGGAGATGCTCCATGCACTGCACTCCCCTCTCCTCTGGGCAGGACTGCTCATGGAGCAAGGCTGGGGTAGGAACACCATGGATTTCAACCCCCAGAGCCTGCTTCAGCCCTGGGGACAAGAAAAAATGGCCTCAAATTGCTCCAGAAGAGGTTCAGATTGGCTATTAGGGAAAATTCCTTCATGGAAAGGGTTGCCAAGCACTGGCAGTGGTGGAGCCACCATCCCTGGAGGGATTTCAAAGCTGTGTGGACACACTTGGGGGCATGATTTGGTGGGACTTTGCAGTGCTGGGGGAATGGTTGGACTCGATGATCTTAGAGGTCTTTTCCAACTTAAATTATTTCAGGATTCCAGGATTCCATGGCTTTGTCCTCTCTGAGGCTCCTGGATTTTACCCTTTGTGGATCCACGTGCAGAGCGAGCTCTGGCAGTGGCCAATGCAGAGAACACCACCAAATTTAGCAATAGGACCATTTGTGTTGCCAGCAATCCAAGAAATCCCAGCTGAGGGGCCCTTCCCCATCTCCCCTCCCCACTGGAGAGCCCAGCTTGCCCTGCAGGGCTGCAGCAGAGCTGGGAGCTGGGAGCATTCCCACCACAGCAGCACTCGGAACCGTCCCGTGCGTTACCACGGAGCTGAATCATGGGCTTGCAGCCACTCTTTCAACACACAGGAGGGATTTGGCAATTCCATGGGCTATTAATAGAGCCAGGCTGTTCTCCTGGGCCCCATGGCGTGCTGGAGGGGTGAGGGAGAGCAAAGCAAACTCTCAGGGAGGTGAAGGGCTGAGTTTACCTAAGGAGAGGTCGGGAAATAACCTGTCGGGGAGCAGGAACCCAGCGCTGCCCTCTCCCCACTTATCGCTCCAGGTTGAGCCAGGAGGGAACAATGGACAAAGAACAGCAATGTCCCCAAGGGGATGTGCCATTTCTGCCTCCCCATGGGACCCTGGGGGCTCCTGCTTTTGGGGAGCAGCAGGACAGGCACTGGGAAGGGATTGCTGTGGGATGGTCCATGGGGGTGCTGCTCCTCCAGCCTGGACTTTGACTTCAACCGCTGCATGTGAGGACCCTGCACGGACCTGGTTTGGGAAAGGAGCAGGAGAGCAGAGCTGTGGGTGCAGTGCCAGGACAGGCTGGAGGTGGAGTCTGTGGGAAGGGAAAATACAGACAGAAGGTGTTCTATGAGGAGCTGGTTTGGATTGATTTTCCCAGCTCCATCCCAATTCCCATCCAGGAGGATGCAGGCAGTGGTGTCCCTGAGACCCAGCCCCTGCCAGTGTTGGGCATGGGGCAGAAGGGATGGAGACCCCATCCTGGGCACCCTGCAAGCAACAGGCTGGGGCTTGGGGGTACTTTCCTGGACCATTTGTACTTTTAGCAATGGGAGTGCCAGGTGGAAGAGCCACCCTATGTCCTGAGGAACCCCATCCCGCTCAGCCACCACCCCTTATCTCACATCCCAGCTCCACCCTGCACCTGCACCCTCCCTTCCCCAGCACAGCTCCTCAGCCACATCCAACTCTGCTATTATGGCATCAGTAACTTCCAATCCCACCCCTGGACCAACATCTGTCTGTCTGTCTGTCCCCAGATTGTCTCTGTTTGTTCCCCACCACCTGCCCCACACCGACAGGCAGCAGGGGCATTGAGCTGGTTTGGGAGGGGACACCCTGGGAATGATGGACACACCAGGCAGCCCGGGATCCTTCTCCATCCCTTCAGGCCATGCCAAGCGCTCAGGGAACACATCCAGGGCATCAGGATGGATTGCATCACCCTGGATGTCCCCAGGGGTGGGCTGAGGTCTGGGTGAGGCTGTTCCAGACGCCCTCGGCAGCAGCCCAGCCTCAGCCGGCAGCTCCGGACAAACATTCCCGGACACGGCAGAGCCCTGCGGCAGGGCTGGGTGCTCCAGGGCAGGGATCCAAGCCGTGCTGGAGAGGAACCTGCCCTGCAGGGAAAGCATCTCTGCCAGGCTGAGCCGCCAGATGCGATGGATGGAGTGGCTGTCACTGTCCCCCAGCCCTGCCAGCCTCCCTGTCCCCCCCAGCCCCAGGCACCGATGAGCTCAGGGGACAATGAGCCAGCTCACCGGGTCTTGTCCTTCTCCACATCCTGGCAGCGCTGCTGGAATCTGTCCAGGCAGATCTGTCCTTCCCGTGGCCATGGCAGCATCTCTCTCCTGGGGATCGTGTCCTGTCCTGCCCCCTCCCTGCTGCAGCCGCCATCCTGCAGCTGCATTCCAGACCAGAGCCTGGCCATGGAATGAGGCTTGCCAGGAGGGACTGTGGCTACCCATCAGTGGTCCAGGATGGGCTGGGAATTTGGAAATTCTCAGCCAATTTGGAAAATCCACATTCCAAGACAAACGTTTGTCCCTCACCGCTCTGGTTCTGCTCCAAGAGTGGAAAACTTGGAAGAAATGCCGTGATTGCTTCCAATGCCCACGGTTTTGAGACCACTCCCTCTAAAAGCTTTTAAACGTGGAAAACACAGCAGATACTTTAAATATTCCCTCTGCCCTGTAATGAGCACTACTGCCAGCCTGGCTTTGTGGGATTCCTTAAGGATGGGGACAGACCGAAGAATGACAGAATATCCTGAGTTGGAAGCAGCCAACAAGGAGGGCATGGAGAATTTCCTGTTGTGTTGGACAATAAATTGTTTTGCTTTCAGGACAAGCACATAATCCTTTTTTGGGTGCGTGCGTATCTTTGTTTTATCTTCTGATAATTTAAACACCTCCTGAAGCACATCCAAACATCCACTGAAATGAAGTCCCACCAGAAGAAGAGTTAGCTCTGAAGCCACAGTTGATCCATATCAGCCAGGAAATCTCGAGCTGAGCCTGCAGCCCCGAGGGAGGCAGAGCTGTGGTTTATCCAGACAAACACGGCTTTTATTGTTAAATGGTTGAAGAGGGAGCTGATAACATCGGTGGCCCCGGTGATCTCACCTCACTTGAGCGGCAGCATTGACACACGGAGGGGGATGAGCACGCAGACCCTGCTGCCTTCCCTGGGCAGGAGAGCATCCTGCTCCTCCAGATCCTGGGACAGGAGAGCATCCTGTTCTTCCAGATCCTGGGACAGGACAGCATCCTGCTCCTCCAGATCCTGGGGCAGGACAGCATCCTGCTCCTCCAGATCCTGGGGCAGGACAGATCCCAGTCCCCCACAGCTCCTGGGACAGGACAGCACCCTGCTCTTCCAGATCCTGGGACAGGACAGCATCCTGCTCCTCCAGATCCTGGGACAGGACAGATCCCAGTCCCCCAGTCTCCTAGGAATCACTCTGTCTATCACAGGTGCCCCCTAGAACATGAGCTCTGCCTCTTCTGTCTCACTTCTCACCCAGGGCTGTAATTCCAGGCCAAGCTGGATGGGAATCAGAGCAGCCTTGTCCAGGGGAAGGTGGCCCTGCCCATGTGCCTTTCAAGTCCCTTCCAACCCAAACCACTCCATGGCTCTGATTCCATAAACACCCCCAAAGTTTCTTCCTGCCCTGCTCTGCCCCAGTTGTTGGGAACAGCCAAGTGCTGGAGCATTTCCTCTGGTGAATGAGGAAACTTTGGGATGCAGATCCCCATCAAACTGCCCTCAGTATCCCTAACATTTCCGCCCTGTCCATACATAACCTGGCACATTTCTGTCTCCATGGGTTTCCCTGAGTGCCTGTTTGGGCTACACAGTGGAAAAGACATTTTGTATTGAAAAATAAAACCACAATAAACTCAAAGCCACCTGATATGGTCCAAGGCCATGACCTGCATGGAGAGCAAACCCCCAGCTGGATCCTGGCAGTGATGGGACATGGATAAGCACATCCCTTCCCAACTCTCCTTGCTGCCACCTGCAAGGTGGACTCAGCTCTGGGATATCCCAACCCAGCCCGGGAGGCTGGAGCTGATGGATCCCGTGGTGATGTTGGGGATGAAGCCAGCAGAGCCGGGGATCCCCATGGTGCAGCATCCCACATGATCCCATTGGGAAGCTGCTCCTGACCTCCAGCGCTCCGCTGGTGACGCTCCAGCCTCAATCCAGCAGCACTGGGATTTGGGAAGGCACAACGGAGATGTGGCACTGACCCCTAGTGACAAACTCCTGCCCCAGTCGTGCACGGGAGAAGGGCTGTGCCTGGGAAAGGACACGTGGATAAGAGCAGGGACACGGGAATGCTCCTCCATCCACAAACCCTGCGGAAGGAAAGGATCCTGCTGATGAGGGGCCCCCAGCCCAGGGCCCCTGCTCCCACCACCCGGAACAGATGCAGAGGAGCCTACAGGAGATGGAATTTATTTAAGATGCCATGAAAAACCCAACTATTCCACTTCAAACTGCCAGTGGGAAGGGTTAGATGGGATAATTGGAAGAAATTCTTGGTTGTGAGGGTGGGGAGGCCCTGGCACAGGGTGCCCAGAGAAGCTGTGGTTGCCCCTGGATCTCTGGAAGCATCCAAGGCCAGGTTGGATGGGGCTTGGAGCAACCTGGGAGAGTGGAAGGTGTCCCTGCCCATGGAAGGGGTGGCATGAGATGGGATGAGCTTTAAGGTCCCTTCCAACCCAACCCATTCTGGGATTTGATGCTGATGATCAGGGACAACCTGGGAAATGATCAATGTACAGTTCACGGAATTCAGCAACACAAGGACCTTATGGAACAGAGGAATGACGGGAACACACCAAGGAGCTGTTCACACCCTTCCCTTGGGAATAACCCCTCTGACCAGCAGGCTGCAGTTTATTCCTTTAAATACATACATTTTGGCTCAAAGCCTGTCACAGTCCAAAAATGTTCTCTCTCAATTGAGGGCTTCCAGGAGAGCCCAGGACCAATGATCTATTTCTGGCTATTTCCAAAGACTAACAGCCATGTGGGCTGCTTGCAGAATGAGAAATACAGAGTTTGCAACGCTCTCAGCAGTGCCTTACCAGCATTTTTTCCTCTTCCCAATAATTCCAGAGCCCTAGGAGCAGGAGGAGGATCTGATCTCAGCAGTGGAAGGGAGATGTTCATTGGAGAGAGTGGGATGATCATGGAATCCTAGAATGGTTTGGGTTGGAAGGGACCTTGAAGACCATCTGCTTTCAACCCCCTGCCATTTCTTGTCCCCATCAGAGGCTGGAAAAATCCACTTCCCCAGGTTTTGCATCTCCCCACTTAAAAGTTTTGGATGTGAAGCAGCTCCATTCCACCTTGGAAGGGTCCAGCCTTGCCCTTCACCTCCCTCCCCTGTTCCACAGCACTCTGCTTTCCACAGACCTTGCTCCCTGCAGCATTCCCAGCTCAGGAGGCACCAACCTCGCCGCTGTCACCGAGAGCAAAGACAAATTGAGGCTGCAAATAACCCCCTGGGCTTGTGACCAAGAAAATGCCAGCAGTGAGGAAAGCCATCTCCCAACCTGCCCACCCTCGGGATTTGCTGGCAGAGTTTTGTCCCAGCTATTCAAGACTGTTGTGTGACCTGAGCTCTGGCCTCTGGAATAAATCTGCTTTGACCAGATCCTCCTCTTCCCCCTGAGGATGAACGTGCTCAAGGGTTCGGGTCACAAGTCAGGTGTAAACACAACTGGGGGCTGGTTGGAGCAGCCCTGGAGCGGTGGAATGCTGGCTCCACATGGTTCCAGTGCAGATGGAATTGCAGGATATTCTGTCACACATCAGTAGAGCTTCTCCTGCAACCAGGGAGGAGAGTCATGAGTTTTTTATCTTGGAATCACTCACCCCTTCCTGCTCAGGAGCAACTGAAGCGATTCTGAGACTTGGGGAATCTACAGAGCAGGGCTGATTTGTCTCTTCCAGTGTAGCTTATTGCTCAGTGAGATCCCAACAGCAGCCAGGGAACAACATGTGGGATGCACAGACAATTCCCTGGCACCAGAAGCCCCCAGCACTCTGCAGCAGGGAGTGGCCTTTCCCTTCACCATTCCTTGACAGCTGAAACCACTTCTCTCCTTGGAAAACAAGCTGGGAAAGTGCGAGGTTTTCCAGGGCAGCCCCACAAATTTCCCAGCCCAGCTCTCAGAGCTCGCTGTGCCTCTTGCCCTGCTTGTCCCTGGCTGCCAACCTCGGGGCTGTCCCCCTCAGGTTCCTCCCAGGGGAGCCAAATTCCTCAGCTGTGCTCTCCTGGGATGGCTCTTCCTGGGTGGCAGTGTCCCCTCTGGCAGTGTCCCCTGCAGGGCTTTGGGGTGGCTGCTGTGCTCGGGTGTCCCCAGGGTGGGGGGACAGCTCAGGCATGGATGACTCCATCATCTGCAGGAAATCATAAGCAGGGAGTGGTGGCTTCCAGTCTTCCTCAGACAAGGTACCTGAGCAGCAAATACAGTCCCAGTTAGTAGGTACAGGGTTATGCCCCATCCCCATGGATATTTTCTCTTTCTGAGGAATTATGGCTTTTTTCCTCTCATTTTAAGGAAAACAAAACTAAAAATCTCTTCTGGAAGTTCATAGAACCACAGAATGATTTGGGGTGGAAGGGACCTTAAAGATCAACTCATTCCACTCCCTGCCATGGGCAGGGACACCTCCCACTATCCCAGGTTCTTCCAAACCCCATCCAGCCTGGCCTTGGACACTTCCAAGGATCCAGGGGCAGCCACAGCTTCTCTGGGCACCCTGTGCCAGGGCTTCCCACCCTCCCAGCCAGGAATTCCTTCCCAATCTCCCATCCATCCCTGCTCTCTGGCAGACAGAAGCCATCTCCTGTGTCCTGTCCCTCCACCCCTTGTCCCCAGTCCCTCTCCAGCTCTCCTGAGGAAAGCAGATCCATGCTGGCTTCCTCCAAAGCCTCATCAGGCTGATTAAGACAGGAGGGATGCAGTGAAAGCTTCACAGCACAAGCCAACCCTTCATGTCCCAAAGTCCCAGTAAAACACCACCTTCCCCAACCTTTCCCATCCAAAAAGAAATGCAGGAAAGTGCCTAAAGAGCAGCTACTTCTTACACTGCCAACTGGGAGCTGGGAGGTTTTTTTTTATTAGCAAGCTGTGCCTGGGAATGGGAAAACACAGCCAGATTTGGGGATTATCACAGGGAAAAGATGTCAATTCCAAACTATCCACGTTTTCTTTGGGACTGTTTAATGCTCAGAGCCAAACCTGTGAGTGTGGGCATTCTCTCCTGGCTGGACTATTTGTACTTCTGCAGCTCTAACAAGCAGAGCTGGTTTTTCCATCATTAAATTCCAGGGCAGACAATTTATTGCACGTAGTATCTTCTCATAAACAAGACTGGAGCTCACAGTGTGTGCTTGGGAACGTTATAAACCTGTGTCCACTTACTGCTGGGAATCTCCAGTCCTGCTTGGAGCTTCTCCAGCCATGACAAGATGTTCATCTCAGTGATGGACTGCTCTGATGGGAATTTGAATACCTGACCCCCAGCATGGAGGTTCACCCAGAGGAGAAGGGGCAAGGAAGGCGTGGTGGAGAAGTGTGTCCTCAGGATGCCGTGTCCCACTGGAGTCTTCTTCCTGTTGGGAAGAGGAGATTCATGTTTGGCAGCACAACAGGACTGAGAGCCAAAAAAAAACCACCAAAGCCTTTGGGTCACACCCAGCAAAGCAGAGTTTGGTGAGACTGCAGAAGCATCGTCCCTGGAAGTGTTCAAAGCCAGGCTGGATGGGGTTTGGAGCAGCCTGGAATTGTGGAAGGTGTCCCTGTCCAGGATGGGCTTTAAGGTCCCTTCCAACCCAAACCATTCCAGGATTCTCTGGTTCTAAGCACTGTAAATAAGCTTGATGCTTAGGGAACCTCTCCAATGGAGAGAGAGCAGACAACAGCCTGGATGTGTGAAGAAATCCTTGAGCAGGACAAACTCTGTAGGAAGGTGGAAAATGTTTTTTTTTTCCCTGAAGCTTCTAGGAACAGGTGGGATAAGAGTGGGACAGGTCCTGCAGCCCCCCAGGGTCAGTCCCTGTCTGCAGGGACAGCTGCCAGCTCCTTCCAGCCCAGCTGCTGCCACTGCCTCACAGAGAGAGCAATTCCACAGGGATGGAAAGGCAAATTCCTCAAGTGACACACAGAGAGTGAGAACAGGACATTGAGATAAAAGGACAACAAGCCCACAAAGGTGCTCAGACATTCCAGCACTATTTTAAGGCTTCAGGTCTGAGCTGGCTCTTGCCCTGGGAATGAGGGCCTTTTTCTAGAATGAGGGATTTTTAAACAAGGACATGAAGTGACAGGACACAGGGAATGGTTTCCCACTGCCAGAGGGCAGGGATGGATGGGAGATTGGGAAGGAATTCTTGGCTGTGAAGATGGTGAGTCCCTGGCACAGAGAAGCTGTGGCTGCCCCTGGATCCTTGAAAATGCCCAAGGCCAGGCTGGAGGGGATATCTTGGATAGTGGAAGTGTCCCAGCCCATGGCAGGGTTTGATGTGATGACTTTTAAGGTCCCTTCCAGCCCAAACCACTCTGGGATCCTGCCCTGCTTTGTGGCAGGGCCATTTTACTTTTTGTGTCTCAGGAAGGCAGAGCAAAGGCAGATGTGTAGGTGGGGAAGTTCCAGGGCTCTCGTTTCTGGTGCATTACTGGCAGCCCAATCCCTTCTCTCTGAGTGCATTTTCCCCCTCAGCTAAACTCCAGCCCACGCTGGATGGCTCTTCCCAGACTTCAAAGCACGTTATGATTAAGCCACTGAAGCTTCTCTGGGCTTGGGTAAAACACACAGAGGTCAAAAATTCAAAATGCAACTAAGAAGAGGAGGATTAAAAAAACCCCAAAAAACCAAAAACCTTTCCTGCAATCATCTGTTTCTTAGGTCTTGAATTAATTTTGTTGCTTGAATATTTTTTAAGTTTAATTTATGGAGCTTCTGGTTGAACCTTGTAGTGAAAACTTTCTTTCCCCAGTCAATGACCAGTCAATTCCCTCTAACTGCTGGTGGAAAATCACCACAAGACATTCCAGGAGGGCAAATTTCCTTATTTTTTTCTTCTCTCATGCAACAAAAATACAAATAACACCAGAACCAGGGTCAAGCTATTACAAGCACTAGAGAAGATTTTCCTCTATTGAAAACGATTTCTGCAATCAATTAAATATTTACTAGTTTTACTTTGTCAGGCAATTTTTGCAGTTGCCTAGAACACAGAGTGAACCATTGCTCAATGGTTTGGCCTCCCAACTTCTGATGATTTCAGACCCAATAATCACATTACCAGCTCATGTTCTCAGTAATTGCAGCCCCAGGGTTGGTTTTTTTTTCTGCAAGGCTCAGGGTGAGTTAACGGAGAGACTTTCAAACACTCACAGGTTCAACCAGCAAGCCACAAATGCCTGCTGGGGTCTTCCTTTTGCCAACTTCAGCATTTCCTTGCTTTCCATCTCACTGATGTCACCAGCACTGAACAGGATGAGGAAGGGCTTTCCGAGCTGCAAGTACTGGGGCAGATTTGGCACGGTGATTTCTGGCTGCAGGACATCACAAACAAGAAATTGGGCGTTATGAGGAGGAGAAAACAGGAGGAAATTCCACTTTCTGCTCTTACATGAGGGTTAAACAAGGCTGCAGTGTCTGTGTGGAATGTGGGAAGCTGGAAGAGGGCTGGGAATTTGGTGCACTTGGAGATGTCTTTGCCCAACCCAAGTGCACCAAGTCTGTGGGAGCAGCTGTGAGCCTGGAGATGGGGATGTGAGCAGAGCAGGCAGAGGCTCCAAAAGGCACCATGGAAAAAGCCCTGGGAATAGGGAATAGACCCTGCTGCAACAGGTGAGTGACTCTGAGGCCAGTCCCTCAACCCCAGGGTCCCCTGCTCCAAGACCACACAGCAAACAGCAGATTTCTGTCCAGACTCCCTGCTCCAAGCCATAAAATTTAAAAACAAACTTGGCACGATAAAAATAACGAGCGGACGTGGCCCTTCCACAGAACTCCACGCAACAATCACAACTATGCAAATGACTGCAGTGGATAAAGGACATTTTGATTTTATTTTTACTCACAAAAATGTCCAGCAGTTCATATCTGATCATCTGCACCATGTCCTGCACGCTGTGGTTGGACAGAGCGATGCCTTCCACGCTCCGGCCTCCGCTCCGGGAGAGGAGGAGGGCAGGGGGGGACACGGAGTATTTTTGGGATCTGAAAAAGAGGGATGGGCACAGAGGGGTTGGACACACCCCAAATGTGCTGCACACAGAGCTGGAATCCTCCTGGAGACATGTCCCATCCTTGGAAATGTTCAAGGCTAGGTTGGATGGGGTTGGAGTGACCTGGGCTAGTGGAAGGTGTTCCTGTCCGTGGAAAACCAGGATGAACTTTAAGGTCCCTTCCAACCCAAACCATTCTGGGATTTTATTCCTGCTTTTCCCTTCATTTTCACACCTATGGTTGGGTGATGCAAACAACCCACCCATGGTTCACTCTGCCTCCCCAGCCAAGGCAAACAGAGGTCTCAGGTTCCATCCAAGGGACACAATCCACACAAAATAAGGATGGATCCTCCAGGAGATCCAATTTTTGTCCCAATGAACAAGCCCAAAAACGTTGGTGAAGTCCAAGGCCCACACTGGAGCAACACACAGAGGCTGCACCCACCCACTGTTGGTGGGGTAGCCAGGTTATCCTTTGTTCCACCCTGTCCTTCTGGTAAGAGGGTTCCAGGTATTCAAAGGAAAGCTGAGGAAGTGGGAAAAGCAAAAATAGGAGAAGTCTGAGCAATGAAAGGGCAGGGGGGACACAAGCCAGGACAGCAATTTTCTGGAAGTCTGAGGAACTTGATCCCTGGAGGCTGCAGATGGCACTGGCCAGAGGAAGGGTGTGAGAGGGGAAATCAGCTGGCTCTGCAGCTCCTGGGGAGCACGGTGGGTTTGTTCTTCAAAGGCTCCTGGCAGCTTTGCAAAGGCTTTGGTGACACCGAAGAATCCCAGCATGGGTTGGGTTGGAAGGGACCTTAAAGCTCATCCAGTTCCACCCCTGCCATGGCAGGGACACCTCCCACTGTCCCAGGCTGCTCCAAGCCCCATCCAGCCTGGCCTTGGGCACTGCCAGGGATCCAGGGGCAGCCACAGCTTCTCTGGGCACCCTGTGCCAGGGCCTCCCACCCTCACAGGGAAGAGTTTCTTTAGGCCATCAGTGACACAACAAGTGGAGGGAACTGCAGGTAATTCATTTCCATGGTGTCCAACACTTATGGAAGCCTTTTAAATCCTCCAACACAGGATTTATCTCTCTGGGACCAATGCACCCACTGCAAACTTCACTGTGAGCTGATGGATTGATTAAGGTTGATTAAGGCTGGCAAAACCCTAAAAGTATTTAATTCAGGGATTTTGGACTTATTAAACTTCTGTGGGTTTTAAAGAGATTCTTTGGCTTGGCCATGGCTCAGAGGAGTGAGGACTCTTGTTTCCTGTATCTAAAATACATCACCTTGTTCAGCAGCCTTTGAAAAGCATCTGTGAGGGTGGTGAGGCACTGGAAGAGGATTCCAGAGAAGCTGCCCCATCCCTGGAAGTGTCCAAGGCCAGGCTGGATGGGGCTTGGAGCAACCTGGGACAGTGGAAGGTGCTCCTGCCATGGCAGAGGGTGGAACTGGATGGGCTTTAAGATTTCTCCCCATTTAAACCATTCTGGGGTTCTACTCCATGATTCTATAAGGAAGTACCTTATATACTGCCAGAAAATCTCCAAATTCCCCAGCTACACTCTATCCTGAAATCCTTTCTCCTCTTCCTGGTACTGAGGGGTTGTGCTGTTGCTCAGCACAGCTTTCTATTTACTCAGCAGGACCATTGAGTGGGTAACACGAGCCCTGCATCCCAATCAAAACCATCTGCAAACGAATCCTTGGCAGGAATTGGCAATAAATAACCTCATGCAAAGCATTTCTCCCTCAATGCCTTTTTCCCCTTCATTAGTGACCAGCCCAGCAGGTGCCTGCTGAGCAAACAGCTTTGCCTTTGTGTATCCTGTAGCCCTTTTTTTCTCTGGAAAAGGTCTACAGGATGCACAAACTGGGAATCAGCTTTCTGTGACCTGGGGGCCACAAATATTTTCTCTGTGAGCACTGAGCTGAAGAATGGATTTTTCATTTTCTGAAGAAGGGAAGTGAGCCTGGCTCTTGCATAAGGAATTCCTGTAAGTGTTTACTTTCTGCTTACAGTTGAGAAGCCCATCAGCTACAGTAGCTTCACCCACAAATCACAGCCAAAATCCAAATTTGGCAGAAGGACTATCAATATAAACTGCACTAAATATTCCTGCTAAACAGGAGCAGGCTGCAGGCTCCTGGAGCAGGAGCAGGGAGGTGGATTCTTGCATGTGTCAGCTCTGAGAGAGCACAGGCTTCTCCTACTGGTACCTTGAGAGATCACCCTGATATCTGCTTTTTTTTTTTTTTTTTTTCTTCTATCAGCTGGGCTGAAATCCTCAGGGAAGAAAAGTCTTAACTGATGCCTGGAGCAGTCTGGTTAATAGAGATGTATTCCCAAGGTATTTGCATTTTTATTCTCCGTGCTCACCACAAAAATCTCATCAGGAATGCATCACACCTCTGAGGAACTAATGAAAATAATCCCCTGCTGCATTGCAGGCTGTTAAACCCACACCTGAAAAACAGGCCAAGGACCTCCTGGGATTTTTAACTCTGCCTTGATAGCTCATTCCTGATGGAAATGAGATGCCAGGGCAAGCTGGAGATTCCCCCTGGATCCAGCTGCATCTCTAGGCACTGAAGCACATCTCACACTCCAACCCAAAGGACTTTGCCTCTTGCTGGAGTCTGAATGACACAGGTAAGATCCCATTAACTCCCATTTGGCTTAAAGTCAGGGATGCAATTCCACCAGGAATGCAGCTCCCCAGCAAGCCAGCACTGATTTCCCAGCTTCCAAAGCCTTTTCCAGCACCCAGACTCAATGTCCACTCCACTCCTAGCCCAAGTAGTCACAAGCAGTTCCTTTTCTGGCTGTTCTTGGCAAATGAGGGCAACCAGCAGAGCAAGAGAAGGCACTACAGTCATTATCCATCATTTTTTTCCTTGTGGAAAGAGAAAGGCAGGACTTTTTCTCCCTCACACACTGATGGTATAATTTTCCCAGCCTGTTTTTCATTTTCAGGAAGGTTTGCTCCTGATTGTGTGAGGAAGGAAGGGGGCTGAAGGACTGAAAACACCCAGAGTGGATATGAACAGCAGGAAGGTGACCATGGACAGGCTGAGAATCAGTGGCAGAGCCACAATTCCCTTTGGATGAATCCTGACCCATCTCCCTGCAGGAAAAAGCCACTTGTAGCTGTCACTCAGCAACAGTGACACTTGCCTTTCACTAAGTGCAGATCAGCTCGAATTCTTCCCAAAGAAAAAGAGAAACCACTTACAAAACCAAGGCATCATCTTCAAAATACATCCCCATCCTTACGTGGCCACTTAGGATGTTTCCTGCCTCTTCAAAAGCTTCCCTGGCTGGAAAAAGACAAAGATACAAGAATAAACAGTAAGAAGAGAGGTGTGGAGGTTTTTTTCCTGGAAAACTGATTGATGTCTGCACACATAACATCCTGCCAGAGCAGACTTGCAGGCACTAAACCAGGATTAGAGGCTCCCAAGAAATTACTGCAGCTCAGGGCTGCAGGCCATGGGAGGAGGAGCAGGGAGAGAGCAAGGATTAGGGGGAAATGCCCATTATGAGAACAGTGTTTGCTCTTCAGCACTGAGCCTCCAGGATCTGCAGGACAGAGGCACTGCTGGAAAATGAAATGTCTTTAAGGACTTACAGTCCTCCCTAAGCGTTCTTGGAAACAAGAGACCAATTATAAGTCTAAACAGAGATCTTATAAATCCCAGTGACCTTTGAGAAATGATGGATGATGGCTTTACTGGAGTAGGGCTAAGAGCCTGGAGATAAACCAACCTTTCCTTCAAGTGTCTCTTGGTTTATCCAGCTCCTCCCAGCAGACTGGGGCTGTTGCAGGACAGGGAAAAACCAAGCTGGGCTCTCTTGATCAGACTGAGAGCACAGCTCCAAAACAAAGCTGACTGCAGAGCTGGTTCATTCCTTTACAAAAACCTCCCATTTCACAGAATTCCAGAATGATTCAGGCTGGAAAAGACCTTAAGCTCATCTTGCTCCACCCCCTGCCATGGGTAGGGACACCTTCCATCAGCCCAAGCTGCTCCAAGCCTCATCCAGCCTGGCTGTGGCTTCAGCAGTGGATCCATTGGGAAAGCCAAGGTTTGTGGGAACGTGCAAGGCACGGGGGGAGCTTGTGAAATGCAGAGATCAGAGCTCCAAACAGCTGCTGCCAAAAGTGGGGTGAGAACAGGGAGGATTTCAACACCACCACCCCCCTCCTCCTTTGCATTGAGCAACTGAAAGCAACAAAACCAGCTCTTCCCACCCGAGGAGAGGGAGAAATCTCATTCTTTGGAGAAGGCAGGCTTTTCCTAGGAATTAAGGGGGTATCTCAGATACAGCCACGATATAAATTGCTGTCACAATATCCTGCATTCCTCAGAATGTGCACTTTCAGCAGAGGTCCTGGGATCAGTGACTCAGAGCTCAATAAGATGGAGCTGCCTCACAACTGGTCACCTTCTGCTTCCTTGATTCCTGTTTTGCAGCTACACTCAAAGCTGGACTTTCCATTGTTTCCCACTTGGCATATAAACTTTCATTTAAACTGTTTTCCTTTTTAAATGAAAGGAGTTCCTTAAGGAGTGGCTCATTGAGAGCTCAGTCATTACCACAGAATCTCTGAATGGTCTGGGTTGGGAGGGACATTAAAGCTCACCCAGGGCCACCCCTGCCATGGCAGGGACACTTCCACCATCCCAGACTGCTGCAAGCCCTGTCCAACCTGGCCTTGGAACAATTCCAGGGATCCAGGGACAGCCACAGCTTCTCTGGGCACCCTGTGCCAGGGCTTCCCCAACCTCCCAGGGAACAATTCCTCCCCAATCTCCCATCCATTCCTCCCCTCTGGCACTGGGAAGCCATTCCCTGTGTCCTGTCACTCCAGGCCATTGTCCAAAGTCCCTCTCCAGCTGCTACAGAGAAACCATTCCTGCTTTCCAGCTCTTCTGTTACTTGATTTTATCAGTGCTGAGAGAAAAGTTCCTATGCCAAGCACCTCCACTAAGCTTTAAATCCTCACTTGAGATATGAGCTTGTCTGGAAGTGCTGCCCTGGCTGCAGGAATTCCCTCTTAAGTCAGGGCAACTTCCAGCAATACCAGGCTTATTCCTTGACCTGATGAGATGCTCCCTCCCCATCACAATTCCAAACTTTCCTCTATTTCTGGCTGTACTAGACCCAGAGTCACACACCAGCCCACATTTCTCCAGTGACAGGTTCTTTGCTTTGTACCCAAAAGCTCCCCAAATTCACACAGCTCCACTGCAAACAGGAAGCACTTAAAAAAAAAATCTATTTTAATATTTCCTAGGAAATCAGTCCTCCTTGAAAATACAACTTTAATTCCCTGAGGGGCCTGATCATGGCTGCAGCACATTCCTGGAGCTGGGATCCCAGCTGCCCTGTAGTGCAGAAGCACAACATCACTGATTTGGGAACAAGAAAGAATTAAGCTGCCAGATGAGAAAGGGTCTAAAATCCCTGCAGAGTTTTGGGAAGCAGGATCTTTATCCCTTTATCCCTCTGGAAGGAGACATCTCCTGACTGTGCTCTCCAGCACAGCAGCTCCTGCAGCATCTCTTGTGCCTTCCTCCCTTGGCTTCCATTGATGCCAAGCCCTCTGAGGCACCAGAGCTCAGGGATATTTTCAAATATTTTACTTCAGTTTTACTTCCCAGGATGCTCCCAGTTTCTGCATCAAAAGCAAACTTCTGTTCTTAAAGTTCTCTGAATTTCCAGGAAAACACTTGCTCATTGCCCTCATAATACATTCACTTCTTCCTAGGAAATTTGATAGAGGATTTTTCCACTAAGCCTCTTTTAGCTCAGACCCCTCAAAGGCTTCTTAACATAGTCCTGATGCTAAGGGTTGGAAAACTTCCAGGATTTTGTTCAGCAGGACATCTCATTGCCCTGTTTCAGTTCACCAGACATGGCAATGACATGGAGCTCCCTGCTGCTGGGGTTAGAGCAGGAATTGTGCTTTGACAAAATGATTGGGAATTCCAGATAAATCTGCAGTTGATAAGAGGAACAATGTGGCTCTCCTGACTCCAGCCTGGTTTGATGCCAGAGCAGCTGGCTCCAGGTTCCTGCTCCCTCAGGCTGTTCTGCATCACAGCTCCAGCACCCCCAGGAAGGAAGACATTCCAAATTTCATCTTCCTGTGGCTGAGTTACCCCAGCCTGAGGATGCCATTCTGGATTGCAGATGGAATGTGCCCTGAGGGAAGAGGCAATCCCACAGGATCCACAAAAAGCTGTCTGGAAACCTCCAAGGTTTGCATGGAAGGAAATGAACAACTTCTCTGCAGAATCCCAGAATGGTTTGGGTTAGAAGGGACCCTAAAATTCATTCAGTTCCAAAACTCTGCCATGGGCAGGGACACCTTCCACTGCCCCAGGTTGCTCCAAGCCTTGTCCAGCTTGGCCTTGGACATTTCCAAGGATCCAGGAACAGGCACAGCTTCTCTGGGCTGGATTAAAGTTTTTTTTGGGATCAGTAGGATTTCCTGCTGTATTTACCAGATCAGATCTCCAGAGGAAGGCAGAGAACTGGATCTCAGCTGGCTCAGGGAACACAGCCCAAGTGTTTTCTTCTTGGTTCCAGGCATCCTGTCTTGTTCTTACCTCTTCCCTCTGGACCCTCTCACGTGAGAAAGCAGCTTGGTTTGCATTAAACCAAAGTTTAGAGGCACAAGGGAGCTTTAAAATGAAAAACAATCTGAAAGTTTGATCTTAAGCAAGATCAGGAAGTTCTCCTGTTTTTAAGGCAGCAATTCCCAGGGGAAGCTGGCAACTGAGAGTTTGTGGGGTTGGAAGATCTCAGCTCCCAATGGTGAGGCCCTGGCACAGGGTGCCCAGAGAAGCTGTGACTTTCCCTGGATCCCTGGCAGTGTCCAAAGCCAGGCTGGATGGGGTTTGGAGCAGCCTGGGACAGTGAAAGGTGTCCCTGACATGGCAGGGGTGGCACTGGATGAGATTTAAGGTCCCTTCCTACCCAAACCATTCTGGGATTCTGTGATTTGCCTGATGTTCTCTCTCTCCAGACTGGCTTTATTCCCTCTCCCTTGGCAACACATTGCATTTCTGTGTCCACCTATTCCAAAATCCACAAGTGGATTTCATTGAGTTATTCACATTTCATTCCTTTTGCTGCAGGAAACTTCTATTTTACCTTATTGCTGTTCTTTTTTTTTTTAAATAAAGGTTTTGGACTGTGTGTTACAAAAACTGGGGCTACTGCTTCTTCAGGAGAAGACAGCAACATCCAAGAGTGGATCTCTTCCTTTTTTAAGGAAGAATATGCTGGGACATGGTGTGCACATGGGCTACAGGAAGAGGCTGATGGATCTGGGCTAAACCAGAGGCTAAGAGGGAATTTAATGCCAGCCTACAACTACTTTGAAGGGACTCAAAAAGAGGACAGAGCCAAACTCTTAGGGGTAAAGGGGCAGGAAATACAACAGGGACAACAGGCTTGGGAAGTTTCTACTCCCACAGTGGGTGTAGCAAACACACCTGGCAGCTGAACACCCTCTGAGCCAGGGTATGGATCTGAAATCCCACACCTGGAATCACCTGCCACCCTCTCACTGTAAAACTGAGACAGGCAGTGCCAGGCAGGCTGTGTTGGGCACTTCCAACACTGGAGGCATCCCTGTCCCAGCAGGAATGAAGCTGGGGAGTGCTTAACCCACCCATCCCAACAAACCTTTGCTGGTGGCTGTGCTAAAAACTCCCAGGAGCGAGGGGTGGTGGTGGGATGAGAGCTCAGGTGGAAACTCCCCTCTTAAATATCCTTCTGCTTCATCCATTGTGGCCAGCTTCAGTGGGCAGGGAACTTGGCTCCTGTGGAAAGGCAGAGAAATCACTTGGGAGAAACAAGTTCCTGTTGTCTCCTCTGCTTTTGGGATGAAGAGATGACAGGGCAACCTCAACCCAACAAGGCCCCATCACAATGGGACAAATGTGACATCTCATCAGAGACAAAAATTAATCCTCTGGGAAGCTCCAGAGAGGTGCTGGAGCTGGTTACAGCCAAGAGAGAACAGCCTGAGCCAAACTGAGAGCCTTGGGATCCCCACTAAAAACAACAAAGAAGGAATTCCAGCGAGAAGAGAGGGATGGTGACAGCAGCAGGATGTGGCAGACGTGGCAGTGTCACCCTGGGGGGATTTGTCACTCACAGCAGGATGAAGCTGCTCATCTCTTCAGTTCCCCACATGCCACCATATGTCACTGACTGCTGTCCCTCCTTGTAAATCCTCATGGTAGGGAATTGGGTGACATTTTCCTGGGAGCAAAGGCCAGGCCAGTCCCAGCAGTTCACCCGGGACAGCAAAACCCCCGGGGTTCCTAGAGTGGAAAAGAAATACTCATGAATGATATGAAAAACTAAAAATAATAATAAATTGGTTGGAAAATAGAGCTTTTTATTAGCTTGGTGGATATTATTGTCTATATTTATTGTCTGTATTTGTATTAATGCTGACAGAAAGCCACCAAAATCCAGCCCCAAATACACAATTCCTTTGAGTACAACTTATTTCCCTCTTGAAATCACTCATTCCCAGAGACATTCACATCTGACTGGTAACTCCAAGCAAAACCACAAAATCCTGAGACATCTGTCCAGGAGCTTAAAAGGGAGTAGGAAAAGGTGTTGGAAATACCCTAGGAATAAGGCCAAGAGAAAGAAATAATGCAGGCACCCATTTACAGGAAAGAAGGAAGATGAAGCTTGGCATGATGGAGGAGGAGGAGGATGCAGCCAAGGTTTTTGCATTTATTAAATTGTTAGGTATTGAAAAATCTCTGTTCTGCCTCAAGCATGAAGCCAAATGCACATGGACCAGTTAAAGGGGATGGAAGAGAGATGCTCCCATCCACTGCCCCCAGGCACAGGGTGGGATTCTTGGGGCTGTCCTGAGAGCCAGGAGTTGGGCTTGATGGTCCTTGTGGATCCGTTCCAACTCAGGATTTTCTATGATCCCACCCAAGCCACGAGCAAACACCTGTAAGACCTTAATAAAGGGATGTCATGAGTAAGGGAGTGGGAAAGGAAGAGCACTTGGGAATTACAGAGCAGTCAGTCCAACTGTGGGTCCTGGGAAATGTCCCAAAAAGGCTTTTTATGGGTCTCACCAATGCAAGAAACTCAAGAGATTGGTAAGAAGTGAAACAAATGAGAAGTTGGTTCCTTGAGTGCTCTCTATGAGCCCAAGATCTGTGCAACTCCAGCATTTCCTTCAGCAAAGAATCAGGGAGTCACAGAATGTTTGGGTTGGAAGGGACCTTAAAGCCCACCTCATTCCACCATGGCAGGGACAACTTCCACTATCCCAGGTTGTTCCAAGCCCTGTCCAACCTGGCCTTGGACACTTCCAGGGACCTTTCTTTCATCTTTGGGCTGGGTGATGCCCAGCACAGGCTGCTGCTGTTGGTCCATGGCTAAGCCTGACCTAAATCCTGACCAGCTTCACTCCCTCCCTCCCTTCCCTTGGCTTCCAGCCTCACCTGAGCTGCCTCAGGGGCTTGGCCAAGGACAGTGTGCAGTTGTCCATGCCCATGGCAGGAATGCTCTATCTCAGAAATCTTCAGTCCTCCCCTAAGTGTCTTTGAACAGGACTCAAAAGCTGCATGGGAAAGATGGGATAAAACCTGGAGACAAGTACACACATGGAGGCAGACCATGGCAAAGAGTCCCTCAGAAACCAGGGCTGGGGCAGGTGATGAGGGTTTCTCAAGAGAAACCAGCCAAGCTTTCTTCTCTCCCTGTCCTGGGTCTGATTCTGATCACTATTTTCATTAAAGGCCTGGTGGATAGAATAAAACACATCCAATCTGGTTTTGATCTCAAGCCTTGAGGGGCAGAAAGCAATTTGAAAGGCAAAGTGGAAGGACAGCAGCATTCCATGAGGAGTGATGCCTTGGGAAGGCTGAGCTGGAACAGAGACTGGACAGAGCTAAGAGAATAAAGTAGAGATTTATTGAAAGGCCTTTAAGGACACACCTTGGGCAGGAGAAGAACCTGGCCAGGGCTGCACCCAAGGTGGACTCAAAATGGGCACAAAATGGACACAAAATGGACAAATGGCCACGAGGTCTCACACTTTTCTAAGTTTGGGTCCATTTGCACCTTGGGGTTGAATTATCCAATCCCAGCTCCAGGGGATGCAGTCCCACCCTTCTTGTTTTCTCTCCTCAGCCCCCCTTGTTTGTGCTTTGGGGCTGGAAACTTGTCCCAGTTGTCCTTGGAGTGCAGCAGGACAAGGATTTGTTTTGTGTCCCTGCTCTGTGAAGAGCTGGCTAATACTTAATGTGAGGCTCAGAGCTGCACCCCTGGGCAGCACAAAATCTGAAAAACATGAGAACTAAAACTTAAGGCATCAGGAGAAGCAGGATGGAAAGGTACCACCAGTGCTGCAGGAAAGGGATGGACACTCAACAGCATCTGGGAAGAAAATTATGTCCTTCTGTCCTGGTGAAACCTCTGCAGAGCCCAGCAAGTCAGCCTGGGAGCACATTTTTGGAAAGGTTTAAGCAAATGAGAATCTGGAGCAGTTTGGAAGACTTCCCTCCTGAGCAAAACCCAACCAAGTTTTGCTTGGAAATCACCAGTGAGAGAGGAACAATAAAATCCCACAACACGTCAGGGGTGCTCTGGAGGGGGCATGAGATCACTGGGCAGGGTCAAGCTGCAGCCCTTGCCAGGGAGGGGAGGGCTGAGCAAATATTGAAACAAGTTCCTGAGCACAGCTGGGTGTTGCACAAACTGCTGTGGAGCCCCCAACCCCTGGGAGGGTTCCAGGCCAGGTTGGATGGGGCTTGGGAGCAACCTGGGATAGTGGGAGGTGTCCCTGCCCGTGGCAGGGGGTGGAATGGGATGGAGCTTTAAGGTCCCTCCCAACCCAAACCCTTCTGGGATTCCATGAGGATTTTTGTAGATGGGGATAAAGGCAGAGGTGAGCCCAGCATGAATTCCTGCTCCTTATCCCTCTATCCTTGGCCTCCTACAAGAGCATTTTCTGCAACCTTCTTGTGAGGTTCTGCACTGCAGTTGACAGGAGGAGTTTGCTGCTGCTCTGCTTTGTGTCAAACCCTTGTGCAGAAAAAGCAGGAAGCAGGACAAGTGAAGGGCCTGCAAATCCACTCAGACAGGCAGGAATTGTCTCCATGAGAGCAGAAATGGTTTGTGTCATTCCCAGACTCTGCAAGAAGATCTCAGACTGAAAGCCTGACCTCAGATTTACTTCACACCTCTGATCCAGCAGAGCTGGTTCTCATCATCTCTTACCACATCATCTTGTGTCTTGCCCAACTCTGGAATATAACTCCATGGAAATAAGGCTTTGATGTCATGTTAAAATGGAGTTGTGAGGCTGCTTGAAGCTCTTTCAAAGATGAATATTAATACTTGGATATTAGCTCAGGGAATTATTTACCATGTGCTCTGCAGGAGCCCCATCTGGCCTGAAAATCATCTGGTACAGGATGGTCCCTCTCCCATCCCCACCTGCACCATTCCATGGATGACTGAACAAGCAGAACCTTCAGGAGCTGAGTAACTCAGCAAAGGATTGCCCAGCACTGTGGTCACTGCTGGGTGGGAAGAAAGGTGGAAGAGGAACACAAAATCCTGTCCTGTGGGTGCTATTAAATCCAGCAGGAGTGAGAACCTCTGTCCTAGAGGTCTTAGAAAACCAGGACAAGACAAACCATCAATGCCATAGGGAAAAAGAAAAATCAGGAATCCCTTGAACTTAATCATCTGAACTTATAATTATGTGAAAGGCAGGACTGGCATGGAGCTTGAGCATGTTCAGGGAAAGGAATGGAGATGGGGAAGGGTCTGGAGCACCAGGAGAGGCTGAGGGAGCTGGGAAAGGGGCTCGGCCTGGAGAAAAGGAGGCTCAGGGGGGACCTTGTGGCTCTGCACAGCTCCTGACAGGAGGGGACAGCCAGGGGAGGCTCTGCTCCCAGGGAACAGGGACAGGACAAGGAGAAAGGGCCTCAGGTTGCACCAGGAGAGGTTTAGGCTGGATATTAGGGAAAATTTCTTCCTGGAAAGGATTGCCCAGGGCAGTGCTGGAGTCTCTATCCCTGGAGGGATTTCAAAGCTGTGTGGATGTGGCATTTGGGGACATGGGACAGTGGCCTTGGTAGTGCTGGGGGGAATGGTTGGACTCAATGACCTTGGGAGGCTTTTCCAACCTAAACAATTCCATGATTGTAATAAAAAACAGCTGACTTGAAGAGCTGGTCCAAAGGCAACAACATGAAAGGGAAGTTAAACACAAAGTGCTGTACTCAAAGAGGAAGAATCCACTACAGAATGGCAACAACTACCTGGAAAACATCACAAAATGAACCTTGAAATCCTCACTTCAGCATTAGGCTCCATGGATATAAATTGTTAAATCATGCAGTTGATTTTCCTGCCTTTGAGCCACAACTTCACCCCCTGTCTTTATAAGTCCCTGGTCAAGAAGACCCCATGAGCACAGAGGAGGGAAGCAGAACCATTTTTCATCACAATATATTGCTCTTCTTAGATACTGAATTCCTTTATTCTTTGCAATCAAGGCCAATAATGCACCCAAGAAATGCTCAGCACTGTCTCACCTTCACATCCTCTGCTCTTAACCCTGCTGCTTCCAAAAATCCCCATCTTGCAAAAGCAAACCAGAGGTGCAGCAGTGAGCCTCCTCAGTGGGACTGGGAAATTCTTGCTCCAAGGGTAAAAAAAAAAACATGCTCAGCTCAGCAAGGAAGAAATGCTTTTTTTGTCTGCTGCTAAACTGGATCTCTCAACAAATGGGAAACACTTGAGGGCTGGAAACTCCACTTGCTGAGGATCTGCTGAGCATCTGGTAGGGGATGACTCACGGGGTCATTGCAGCCTCCAGCCTCCTCCATTCCCTGTGTTTGATCACACATGGCCTATCCTCAGTGCCATTTTGCACAAAGAATTGGCATGGGGAGCAGGACCTCATTCTGCAACTCAAAATGTGCCTCCAGTGTGGGTGATTCACTCCTCACACAGCTGCCTGTGCATTCCCAGCCCTCAGGAAGGAAGCTCCACCCCGGAGCAGGCAGGAATGCCAGCACTTCTGGGGAACTCAGAGTGCCCCAAGCCATACCCCACATTTTATTCTCAGTCCTGCACAGCTCCAGGTCTTCCTCCTGATCCAGTCATCACTGAGAGCCCAGCATCCTCTGAGGTTTTCCAGCTCCTCTGGCAGCTGCTTCTCCCAATTCCCTGAGGCTCCTTTAACAGCAGGGAAAAAGGATCTCCAGATCCACCAGTGCAGCTGCTCTGTGTCTGCCCCGAGGTCACAGCAAGAGAAACCAGACTGGAGTCATTCCACAGGGTCACATCTGGGCTGGGAGCCTTTGGAGAGACCTCAGTGATCAGAGAGGAAAGGCCCTGGCCCCAGGCAGTTCATGATCTCTGCTGAGAATCTGTGTGTGGCTGCTTCCCTGCCCTGGGATTGTTATCAAGTGATTCAGAGCACAGTGGTGAAATCCTGGCCCTGCAGAACCCACCAAGGGCTGCCCACTGGCTTGGGAACAGGCTGGGTTTTATCCACACTCTCCTGTGTTGCTCCTTTAGCTGGTCTGGCTGCTGGGGAAGTCCAAAAGAAACCCCAAACCACCACCAACCTCAATATCCCTAACAACTTCTCCTGTCCCTCTCTGTTTATTCCTGGGATTTCAGTCCAGATCCAAGCTGCCAGTGACTTTCCCTTCATGCAAGCCATGAATGCAGAGCTGCTTTCCTCCAGCCCTCAGCACTGTCCTGCAGCATTCCCAGGAGAGCTTCCTGCAAGCAGCTCCCACTGCAGCTGCTTCCCAAGAAACTGCAGGGTCCTCTGCACACTCCATTCATGTCCCCACTGCTGAATCCTGCAGGACACAGTGCCCAGTGCCAGGGGCTGCCAGCACCAGGAAAAATGAGCCTTGATGGAGAAAAAAAAAACCAGGAGAAGGCTCCAGCCACCTCCAGAGGTGCTGGAATAGCTCTTGCCCAGATCCAGGTGATTTCCCCACTCTGCTGCAGTGGGATGAAGCCACCTCAGTGTCCCCTGCAGCCAAAGGCACCTCTGGAAGAAATTCAGCCCATGTAAGATCCCACCTCTCTCCACAAACCACAGTGGGAAGGGGTTGAAGGCCTGAATGTGGGGCTTACACTGCACAGACCCTCCTGAAGGATCCCTCCCTCCTGCCTTTATTCCCAGATTCCCTGATGTGTTGGCTCTAAGTGCTGCTGATTTTTCACCATCACTGTGTTATTTATGGAGTTCTGAGGCTACCTGTGAGAATTCCCACATAACTGAGCCAGTCTGCAAGCCCTGGAGGCACCATCACTGGGAATGTGACATTGTCCTGCCCAGTGGATCTGGGCCTGCCCACCCCTGTCCCATTTTCCTCCAAAACCAGGGATAATCTGCTTTTTCCAGCAGAACTGAGGTGCCACCCAGCACATTGATGTGCAGGGCATCTCCTGGGCCCTGAGGGGCACAAACAGGACCCTGTTCCCATGTTCCAGGCCACAGTTCCTGCTGTTTGCTGCTCTGTGTCACCCACTGGCACTGGGGCTCTGCCTTGGCCCTTCCCAAATTCCCCCTCATGCAGTGACCATGTCCACCAAATGGGATCACAGAATAATTGGGATTGGAAGGGGCAGGAACACTTTCTACTATCCCAGGTTGCTTCAAGCCCCATCCAGCCTGGCCTTGAATGTTTCCAGGATCACAAAATCATGGAATTGTTTAGGCTGGAAAAGCCCTCCAAGATCATTGAGTCCAACTGTTCCCCCAGCACTGTCCCATGTCCCCCAGTGCCACATTCACAGGGCTTTTAAATCCCTCCAGGGATGAGGATTCCACCACTGCCTTGGGCAGCAGTGTCAGGGCTGGACAACCCTTTCCATGAAGAAATTTTCCCTAATATCCAGCCTAAACCTCTCCTGGTGCAACTTGAGGCCATTTCCTCCTGTGTTTTTTTTCTTTTTCCCTAGGAGCAGAGACTTTGCAAAGATCCCTGAATAAGGCAAAATGGAGTGTTCCTAAACAACCTGGTGAGGATATGATTTTCCTTAGGAGTCTGAGGGGGGGAAAATGAGTGTATTCCAGGTGAGGGAATGAGGCAGCATTCATGTCTTGGCTCCTACTGCCAAGGGGAGCAGGTGCAGGGGGTTCCTTACCCTTCAGGAGAGCTCCCACCTCGGAGTAAGAGCGCAGCACTGCCAGGGATACAGCTTCCCCTGAAACACAGGAGAGGGAAAACACAGCCCTGAGGGACAGCCAGGGGACAGCCAGCCCCACCTTGCTCCCTGACAATGTCACATCATGAATCTCTGCACCCTCAGGTGCTTCAAGCTCTGTAAGATTTGAAATAAATAAGGAAAATTTAACTTTATGCTTCGCAGCCAGAATGTCCAGGCCAGCCCGTGAGTCCATGCTAATTTAATTTCCATTTAATTTCCATTTAATTTCTCCTCTTTTTTTCCTATAAAATGAAGGTTAAAAACCTCTAAATATCAGATTGATATCTGCTCTTATCAGCCAGTGGGAAGAACTGATTCAATCTGATTGTTATTAGTGCCCATGGGACAGGATGTGGCATGGATTAATGGTCAAAAGTTGTCTCCAAGATCTCTCCAGGATCATGGGATGCACAGAGAGCATCCCAAAGGTAGAGAAGGGAAAACCAAGCCACATTTCATACTCACAGCTGGCATAAAACAGCACCACTGCCTGGGCAGCCTTCGAGAGGGAAGAGTGGAAGTTCTCCTCTGTCAGGACAAGGATCTGCTCCAGGGGCAGCTCTCTCTTCTTGTCCCTGGAAACTGCTTCCACCACCTGGTCATCCTGAATATCTGCAAGGGATCCACAGGTCAGGGGGAGCAGGGGGAACTGCAGCCCCCTGGGCCAGCCCAGTGCATGATTTTGTAATCCAGAACCTCTCAGCAGAGACGTGGGGTGAGGGAAATCTTGTGTGGGGAGAGGAGGCACAGCCACCCAGACAAAACCCCCAAAATTCCCTAATCCCACCTCACACCAGCTCTGCCCTTGGACTGGAACAAGACTCTTCAGGCTTCTCTAGGATCCTGTCCCCCTTTTTGTAAGAAAACACCCCCAGTTTTGCACAGAGAACAAATGCATTTTCAATTCTACATTGCAGGGACCAGAGTTTTCTCCCTGGAGGAAGCAAGTCTGGATCTGCTCTTACAAAAGTGTGTCTCAAACCCTTCCAAAAGGATGGATAATTTTCAGATGCTTGTAGATGACAGAGTTTAATCCCTCCATGCCTCTGGAGCTGGTGCATCCAAGCACATTCCTGTCCCTCACACAGCATTTGTTCCTCTAACAGCTCTGATTTTTCTCCCTGGTATTTCCACTAAAAATCAGACCTGCCTGTCATATTCCAGTGACCTCAGAGAATGAAAGAGCCCCTTTGTGGCCACCATGAAGTGACTGTGATGGTTTGCAAGTGTTCTCTAATGTCTGATGCTGATTGCACCTTCTGTCTGATGACAATCAGCTTTTCACTGATTAACTGCACACCTTGATTGTTATTCTCTTTCTCATCCTCATCTTCCTCTTCCTCCTCCTCCTGCTCATCCTTCTGGATTTGTTTGACCTTGTTCTTATCTTCCACCAGGGTTATAACTTCATCAGTGTCTTCCAAGACCAGGTATTGGATTGGCATTCCCTGAGGAAAACAATAAATCAGTGGAAGCACCACATGCCCCTCTGCTTATTTTGTCTGCAGACCAAACTCAAGGCTGATGGGGCATCCCCAACCAACTCCTTATTTTTGGGATATTCCACAGATCCCTGAAGCTGCCAGACAGGGGAAGGTCTGGGTTATGTTTCTTTGACCCAATTTCTCCTGTGCATGAGTTTTTCTCACTCCAGGCTGGTGTTTCCTTGTGAGGAAGTAAATGTGGTGAAAGTGAACACCAGCCCCAAATCCCAGCAATTTAACTCAGATCCAGCACTGCAGGAAAAATCCCAGTGGCCAAGCAGGGAAGGAGAGCAGGGAAGTACAGGGGACACTTGGATGTCCCCTCATTAGAGGGGTCAGGCTGGGTCCAAGGAGCCCAACACAGCCTGGGAAACCAGCACAAAAAATCCTTTATCTCATGGAGCTCAGCCAGGAGAAATGTTCCCAAGTGTACAGGGACTGCCAACCCACGGAAAGAAGCAAAAAAGCAACATGAATTTCTCAGAAATGAGACTCTGTCAGCTTAAAACCACTGCTGGCACCAGCTCAGACAAAGGCACTGGAGAGAAAATGGGAAGTTCATCAGGAGCTGAGAGAAATGACAAAGTGCTGGCAGCTCCCACGGGCTCCCAGAGCCACCCAAGGTGCACATCTCTCAGCAGGCCATGGGAAGCCCTCAGGGGATGCTCAGGTCTGATCCTGCACCTGAAATCACAAGTGTGACAGGTCAGGTAATCTGGGCCATCCTGTGTTCCCTGGCATCTGCCAGCACCCAACCCCAGCTGCCTCACAAGCTGGGTCAGGTCCCTCCAGAGTTTAATTCATCTTGATCAACCTCATTTAACTCACACCCTGCCCTTTCCCAGCTCGCTGCCACAGGCACTGGGTTACCTCAGCTCAGCACAGACCTCTGGTTGGTTGCTTTTATTTCACACTCAGTCCCTCTCCCATCTTTTGATGCTTTTCCTAAGGCCTTCAGGAGTCCAGATCTTTGGGGAATTTGCACTTGGATGTAATTCACAACCTTGTGTTAAGGTATAATGGAGATGTCACTCAGTGTTTTGATAAATAAAATAAACTCACTGTTTTCTCTTTCCCAAATCATGGAATCATGAAAGGGACATTAAAGATCACCCAGTTCCACCCCCTGCCATGGGCAGGGACACCTTCCACTATCCCAGATTGCTCCAAGCCCTGTCCAACCTGGCCTGGAACACTTCCAGAGATGGAAAATCCACACATTCTCTGGATAATCTGTTGCACATCCATGTGCAACTTGGGAATGACACTTCCCCTTGAGCTCCAGTGAATGCTGTCAAACAAATACCAGAGATGAGCAACATCCCAGCACCCTCTGCAGAGCTAAGAGTTGTCCAATAAAGAATTCCAGTATCCAACCTCATCTGGTGTCTTGAGGGCGACGTTGGAGCGCTGCAGAACGTTCAGCTCTACCAGGTCCCTTCCAAAACACAAGGTGAACATTAGATGGTGTGGATGGTCATTAGATGACATGGAAGGTCACCCCTCCTCTTTCTAGGTGCCCCAATTCCATCAGTGCTAAGTTTGCCCTCTAAAATCTCTCTCAGTCTGAATATTTTTCCACCCCCCAAGCCAGCAACGCTTCCAAATTAATATAATGCTGGACAAATCCTTAAATATGTCCTGTCACAGGACATAGCCTGGTTTTCCTGCCTCTCATCCAAGAGTGATTGAATCCACTGACTGCCATCCTGCTGTTGGGGTAACCCAGCTCAGAAACCCCACAAAAAGCAAGGAGAACCCCCAAAACACCTGAGAGGGATACCTGGACAAAAGGGCAACTCCTGCTTTCCCCAAGAGCTGCCAGGCCACAAACTCTGCTGTCCTCCTGTCAGCCTCCTGGGTCTCCTTCTGGCTCAGGATGAACACCAGGGGCAGCCCCAGCTGCAGGTGCACAGTGGAGATCTTCTCTGGGTCCTCAGCAACCTCTGTCTGGAGAACAGCCAGGGATATGCTGCAGCACAGCTCCACAAGTTGAAGGCACCTCAGCTCATCCCCAGACACAGAAATCCTCAGGGAAAAGCTCCAAACCCCAATTCTAAAGCATCCATGGAAGCAGAACCCACACTACTGCAGTTAAACTGTTCCAACATGTCACGACCTTCCTGCTGTTAAAGACCTGGGCTTTATTTTGTGTGGGGTTTTTTTGTGGTTTAGCAATTCCAGATGTCAAATCTCCACTCATTTTTACTTAGCTGGATCCATTCCCTGGGGCAGTTTGAAAATCCCAGCCACAACATGCAAGAGCTGGAATCCTTCCCTTCCTGCCTTGGACGTGCTGCTTCATGACAGCACGGAGGGAAGTGCTTTCCCTCCATGGGACTAATCCAGGAAAAGGCTGAGGTTTGATCCATCAGCCATGGAAAATTCTCCAGCTCCAGGCTGAAGGAGCATTCCCTGCTCATCTACTCATCCTTTTGGATGGGCAGGGATGACCACTGGGAACTGAAGTTCTCTGCCCCGTGGAAGGAGGAAATAGGAGGGAATCTTCAGTTCCTTGTGATCACCAAGGCATGAAGGTCTGATCTCAAATTCCAGAGGGTGCTGAAACTCCTGCAGGGAGCCTACAGGAACAGCTGAGCACTTTGGGGTTGTCTATTTTGGAGAAAAAGAGGTTGAGGGATGACCCCATTGGTCTTCACAACTTCCTGAGGGGATGTGGAGAGGGAAGCAGTGATATCTCCAGAGTATCCAGGGATAGAACATGTGGAAATGGTTCAAAGCTGCATCAGGGGAGGTTTAGACAGAACTTCAGGAAGGTTTCTGTACCAGGAGCACTGGGACAAGCTTCACATTGAGTTGGGCAATGTGCTTAAGAGTCATTTGGAAAATGCCCTCAATAATTTATTTACATTTTGGCCAGCCCTGAATTGGTGAGGCAGTTGCACCAAGTGATTCCTGCTCCTTGCCTGGACCCACCCTGGAAAGGGGCAGATTCCCACACTCAGCCTTTCTCTCTGCACTCACCCCCCTCATCCTCACATCCCACCCAGCTCCTCCTTCCCAGTCCTACCACCAGTGGAGCCCCCATGAGCTTGAGGTGCCTGTGGATGTTGAGCAGGGTCAGGGGCTGTGCCAGGGCTGTCCTCCTGCAGGGCTGGGCTGGGTCTGGGGCTCGCTGGCAGTGGCAGAACAGGAGCCAGGCTGAAGAGACATCGGGGTCATCGTGGCTGTGAGAGAGGGAACAAAACCCACCCTGAGCAGGCTTCAAAGGGCCCTGAGAGAAGGAGCAGGTTTGGTGATGTGTTTCACAGGTTGTCCTCAGGTTTAGGGTTTGGGAGGGTGCTGGAAGAGGCTGGGAGAGCTGGGGGTGTTCATCTGCAGAGAAGAAGGCTCCAGGGAGAGCTCAGAGCCCCTTCCAGAGCCTAAAGCCTCACCCAGAGCCTCCAGGAGAGCTGGAGAGGGACTGGGGACAAGGCATGGAGAGACAGGACACAGAGAATGGCTCCTCACTGACAAATGGTAGGGATAGATGGGATATTGGGAAGGAAGTTTTGACTGTGAGGGTGGACAGGCCCAGGCACAGAGTGCCCAGAGAAGCTGTGGCTGCCCCTGCAAGTGTTTCAGGCCAGGTTGGATGGGGCTTGGAGCAACCTGGGATAGCAGAAGCTGTCCCTGGTTAGCTGTGACACCATCACTGCTGTTGGCCTGTGGGTAGCTTTGGGAAGTCACTTTCCATTTCTGATGCACCTGCTCCTTACCCCTAAAACCTTCTTTGGATAAGGATTTTAGAGCTCTCCATGGAAGAGCAAAGTGCACTTTTAAGACCTCAAATCCTGCTGCCTTGGTTGGCTGGAAGCTGTTCCTGCTGGAGAAGCTCCCACAGTTGCAGCAGCTCGGGAGGTGGTGGCGCTGCTTTGAGGAGAATTGAGGCGATTCCTGTGCAAGGACAACCGTGCCATCTAGTGGGAGCCACAGCACAATTCCCCAAAATCCTGCAGGGATGGAATGGCACCTGGGGAAGGGCCACCCTGCTGCCTGCCCTGGTGTCATCTGTGACAAAATCCCAGGTTATTTGTGGAGTTATGAATGTTGGAAAAGCCCTCCAAGACTGCCGAGTCCAATCGCTCCCCCAGCACTGCCAAGGCCACCACTGAGCCGTGTCCCCAAGTGCCACATCCACACAGCTTTGAAATCCCTCCAGGGATGGGGACTCCAGCACTGCCTTGGGCAGCCTGTTCTGACACAACAATCCTTTCCAGGAAGAAATTTTCCCTAATATCCAACCTAGACCACCTCTGGCACAACTTGAAGCCATTTCCCCTTGTCCTGTCCCTGTTCCCTGGGAGCAGAGCCTGATCCTCCCCTGGCTGTCCCTTCCTGTCAGGAGCTGTGCAGAGCCACAAGGTTCCCCCTGAGCCTCCTTTTCTCCAGGCTGAGCCCTTTCCCAGCTCCCTCAGCCTCTCCTGGTGCTCCAGACCCTTCCCCAGCTTTGTTCACTTCTCTGGACACGCTCCAGCCCCTCCATGTCCTTTCCATGAAGGGCTCAGAGCTGTTCCCAGGATCTGAGGTGTGGCCTCAGCAGAGCCAGCACAGAGGGACAACCTCTGCCCTGGGCCTGTAGCCAGAGGCTGGTGCCAGCCAGGTGCCTTTGGCCTCTTGGCCAGCTGGGCACACTATGGGCTGAGGCAGCAACTCCCCATGTGATGTTCCACTTCCTCCCTCACATTCCTGACTGCAGGAGCTCAGAGCAGCAGTCACATGGAGGGATCTGCCATTCTACAGCAGCTCCTCCTGCGTGGGAAGGGGGTGGCCAGGGAGGACATGGGATGGGAATTCCCAAATCCATGAGCAGTGCTGGAGTTCTTGCTCTTGGATATCACAGCACCAGTTGGGAATGCTTTAGGATTTTAACAACAACTCTCCAGAAAACCCATGGCTGAGGTTTGATCCATCAGCCATGGAAAAGAGACAGAGGGCTCTTCTCCTGTGAAATCCCACCCAATACAGCCACAAACAGCAAGGGCATCCCAAGGCTAAGAACACAACCAGCAGCTTTTGGAAAACAGATCTGACTGTCCAGCCCTGGCACAGCATCCTAATGCAATCCCAGAGTTGAGGTGGGAATCTGAGACACCAGGAGCGAGGCAAACAGTGCATGGAAGCTGCTCTCCATGATGGGGTGTGCCTGCACATACCTGATGGCTTTCAGCAGAGCTGCCTCAGTTGTCAGGACAAACTGGTGGATGGTGCCATAGACAAAAGCTGCCTCCATCACAGCTCTGTGCTCTGCAAAGGGAAAAGCAAGGTGAACTCAGCTCTGCTCCCTCCACATCTCCTGTTTCATCCTTCCCAGGCTTTCAGAAACTCTTGGTACAGCATCACAGAGTCTGTCTGAAAACACACTGTGAAGGGAAGTGAGCAACTGGACTGGATCCCATTCCTGATCCCCAGCAAACAGGTGCTGTGTGCAAATCCATTCCACTGCAGAGCAGAGATCTGCCATGGGATTTATTATTTTTAAGACAGCAACCACTGGCTTGCTTTCCCTCTCCAAGTCCTCTCAAGGTTTATGCTCCCAGCAAAACTTTCCTGGTGCAACTGATCCTTTGGAAACAAAGCAGGACATATGGAAGTAAAGATCTTGTGGCTGGGTGGCCCCTGCAGGTTTCCATTTGCAGGATTTTGGGTCAGAAACTCAGCTCCTGGATATTCTACCAAAAAAAAAAAAAAAAAAAAACCACTGGGGGAAGAGAGGAAAGATGGAAAGTTGAGCATCCATACCTGCTGTCCCAGTAGCTGGTACATAGGCAAAGACCACGTTGGACTTTCCTTTCAATGCATTTTCAATGTTCTCAAGATCTGCCAGTGTTTCTATGTACTTAACTTCATTAAAGAGCAGGGCACTGAGGAGGCAGAAGAAACCTCATTAGCAACTGGCTGAGGAGTAAATTTGCAGCCACACAACCATGATGGGAAAAACAGGGTAAAATTCCAGCTTCTTGCTGGCAGATTAAGGATTCACAGCCAACTGGAGGTGCTGGTGTGTTGTCTCAAGGTTTAACAGGGTCAAACCATAATGAAGAGAGAAGCTTGACTAAGAGCAGCCTCTGGAATACCTGGGGTTGGCATTTAGTGGGGGCAGAAAGGAAAAGGATTTTCAGAGAGTGGGATGTGGTCTGGACTCACAACAAAACGTTGGCCACGATGGAGTTGACGTCGAACAGGGCGTCGGTGGGGAACTCTCGGATCAGTCGGTTTCCTCTGCAGAGGGAAGAGAGAGTCACCAAAGGAACTGAGAGGGATTCAGTGCATGGATCACAGGGGAAAAGGGAGCCAGGGCAGGCACTGAAGGAGAGGGAGAATGATGGAGAAATGGCAGAACACACTTGAGATGTCTTTGATGTGAGTTGGGAATTGTTCGAGCCTGGTGGAGCAGGTTCCTGCTGCACTTGGGAACGTGGTGGCCTTGGCAGTGCTGGGGAAGGGTTGGACTTGATGATCTTAAAGGCCTTGGAATGGTTGGACTTGATGACCTTAAAGGCCTTTGGAATGGTTGGACTTGATGACCTTAAAGGTCTTTGGAATGGTTGGACTTGATGATCTTAAAGGCCTTGGAATGGTTGGACTTGATGATGTTAAAGGCCTTTGGAATGGTTGGACTTGATGATGTTAAAGGTCTCTGGAATGGTTGGACTTGATGACCTTAAAGGTCTCTGGAATGGTTGGACATGATGACCTTAAAGGTCTTTGGAATGGTTGGACTTGATGACCTTAAAGGTCTCTGGAATGGTTGGACTTGATGACCTTAAAGGTCTTTTCCAACCTTATCTATTCCATGCTTATCAGTCAACGAGAACTGAGCTGGTAACATAGAAAAGCTTCCAGGTGACAATCCTTGGAAGAGACCAGGAGCTGAACTTTCCCATCCAGGGCAGAAGAGTTAACCCCACCAACAAGGAGAGCAGCAAAATGTGTTTCTTTCTTGGACAAGACCCAAAATCTTGTGGCCTGAGTATAGCTCTGGGGGTGGGAGGCCAGAGGAACAGGAGAACACTGATGGAGGGTTTCCTTCAAACATTTATACTGGAATGAAATCCCAGTGCAATGCCCAGAAATGCCCCTCACCTGAACAGGAAGGCTTTCCTTAATGCATTTTCTTTTCCACAATATTTTGAGGCATCCTCTTTGGGACAATTCACCTAGAGAGGAAATATTTGTAATTACAGATTCAGCCCCACTATGACCACACACACCCCCTACAGCTTTCTTCCATTCAGGAGTGTAAATCCAGCCTTCCCAAACCTTCTGGGAGGGAAAATCCATGAAAATGGAGACCAGAGATGGAGACTGGAGTTTGTATTTCAGTTTTCCTGCTGATTTGGGTCAGATTGGATCAAAAGGCCCCAGGACTGCCCAGCATATTCAGCGTGACAGATCAGTGCTTCCTCACTAAACTTGGTCTGTAGCTGGAGGAAACTAAATAAATCCAAATATAAATACATAAGCTCTTCTTAGAGTCTAACTATGCTTGCCTGAATTTGTAATTCCCTCATGTGAATCTGCATAAAATTTCAGCTAAAAACTCCTTTGTATGAAATATTTATTGCACTGAGCTGAAAAGAAGTTAACCATGGACATGGAACAGGCTGCCCAGAGAGGTTGTGGATTTTCCATCCCTGGAAATGTTCCAGACCAGGCTTGACAGGGCTTGGAGCAACCCAGGATAGTGGAAGGTGGAAGGTGAGGTGGAAAGAGATGAGCTTTAAGGAGCCTGAAAGCCAAACTGTTCTGTGAGTCCAGGATTCTGTGAAAAATCTGTGCTCATCCCTTCCCTGTTCATCTCCCACTCGCTCCATCCCATCCAGCAGCTTCCCTGAGCCCCATTTACCTTCACCACGGAGACACCATAGTCCTGGAGGGCCTCAGCTGAGCTCTCAACCTGCTCCAGGAAGGGCTGGGCACCAGGAGAAACTGAAACACACACACAAAAATAATCTTCTGCAAGTCCTCAGGGTGAAGAGCATCCTCCTGCCACACACACTGAGATGTGGGAGATGTTCCTCTGCCCACCCAATGTCCTGGGGAAACAACACCCAGGGGATCATGAAAAACAAAAGCAAGGTCAAGGATCTCCTCCTAATCCGTGACAGCCTTTAGTTCTCATGAAAGGGATTCTCCTTCTCCCAGCAGGGATTGTGGAAGAGGGGGAAATTCCTTAGGAAACTGGCTTTCCACTCCAGAGTACCTCCAGAAAATAATCCAGAAATTGAATGAAGATGTTTGCAGGACAGTGCCTGAGGACACAGCCAGGAAAGAACCCATCCCAAGAAGTCTCTGCCTGTCAGGAGCACTTGGAACTGTGCAAGCACAGTGCTCCACCAGCTCTTCAAAACCCCTTTGGGTTTAAAAATCTCAAGAATTGCCTCTTGACTGAGGAGGGCCACAAGTTGATTAGAGGGATGGAGCAGCTCTGGGAGAGGAAAGGCTGAGAGCTGGAAAACAGAAGGCTCTGGGGTGAATTAATTGCAGCCTTCCAGTGCCTGAAGGAGCCAACAAGAAAGGTAAAGAGAGACTCTTTACAAGGCATGGAGCTACAGGACACAGGGAATGGCTTCCCACTCCCAGAGGGCAGGGATGGATGGGAGACTGGGAAGGAATTTCTGACTGTGAGGGTGGGGAGGGGCTGAGGTAGAATTCCCAGAGAAGCTGTGGCTGCTCCTGGATCCCTGGAAGTGTCCAAGGCCAGGTTGGATGGGGCTTGGAGCAGCCTGGGATGGTGGAAGGTGTCCCTGCCCATGGAAAGGGGGTGGGACTGGGTGGGATTTAAGATCCTTCCAAGATCATTCCATGATTCTGTGATTGTTCCACTCTCACCCAAGCCTTGCTGAGCCCCAAGGCTGATGGAAACTCACATTAAACACGTACCACTGGGGGTGAAAAAAGCCAGGGATGCTTTTCCAGCTTCCAAACCACTGAAATAGTGCTGGGGGCTCGGCTCCAGCTGCAGGCTGGCACTTCCACATTTTGGGATGGAGGAGGCACAGAAGAGAAGGAAAACCAAGGAAGAAACCCATCTGTCCTTTTGGGCTGACATGGCTATTCCCAGCTACAGCCACAGGAGAGTCACAACTGGGGGGAAAAAAATGAAAAAAATACACATAAACACACACAAACACATATATGAGTGTTCCTCTGTTTTAGTCTCTGTTACATGACTGTGATTTCCAACTGTGGAAATTGTTATTAATATGACACAAACATCTTGAGGATATGATGAATGAGTCACTCAATCCACAGGTGACTCAGACAACTGCAAGGAGGACAGCAGAGGCCACTCTGCTCCCTCTGAGTGCACAGACCCTCAGTGCTCTCAGCTTAGGGCTGGTTTTCCTCCCTCCTCTTTATTTCTTTTGAGTCAAACAAAAAATTCCATGCACAGGCATCAAAGCAGTGACAGCATCATCCACAAACCCCCGCCCAAACTGTCTCAATTCCTGCTCAAAAGCTTGGAGGATGCCAATAGAATTTCTGTGGCCCTGAAAGGTGTTTGCAAAGGGATGGGACACGTTGTGGTTGCCAAAAAAACAAATGGCCATTTGAGATTCAAATAGGAGAGCTGCTGTTTCAGTGCAAAATAGAAATGTGTAAAAATCTTCTGACACTTGTTTCTGGTCAGAGAGAGGGAGAATTTTGCAGGTATATTTATAAAGATTTTCTAGCTGAAGTCCTTAGCATGAGGATGTTCTGCTGGTGCTTCAGGAACACATGTTCTGAATTATTTTTTTTTTATAGAATAACTGATTTCTCTCTTATATTTATAAGGATTTATGTAACTTAAATGGGTGCTATTTTTATATATACTGCTGAGGTTTTTTTCTTTACTCTGTGATCAGACGTTCTATACAATTTAACCTTTAAAGGATTAATTAAAAAATCAGATTACCCTTGACCTAAAATATGAGCAGCAATAAGTCAGACAAGAATCCTGTAAAATCTTTTCTGTTTCTGGCTACTGATTTTGCCACTTCTTAGCAGCCACCTTGACTTTCCCAGAGAATACATTTATTAAGTGTGAATTTTCCTGAGCACATTGATTTTGGTGGGAAATGTCCCTGCCCCTGGGATGGAACAAGATGATCTTTAAGGTCCCTCCCAACCTAAAGCAATCCGGAATTTTGGGATTCTGCTCGCTTCAGGCCACGGCAGATGACGTGAGGGGGTTAAAGGATGAGAAGTCACCTTGTTCCCCCTCCATTCCTTCCCAGGCTGCTCCTCAGGGATTGATTGCTCTCTGCTGCTGGAGCTGGAGCTCCCTGCTCAACAAAGGGACAAAGCTGGGACTGATCCATGCAGAATTTGCATCACGAGCTGCAGCTGCTTCCCTCAACAAACACCCCTGTGTCCATGGGCTGTCCCTCCCTCCAACAGCCTGGCAGAGGCTGCCCTGGGATCAGCCCAAGCTCCAACACTCCAAAAACAAGCAGGGAAAGACCCTCTGCCATGCTCCAGGAGTTACTGACAGGCACACTCAGCCTTCACAGGCTCCTTCTCCAGGAGCTGAGGGGTTTGGATCAGGCCTGAAGGCACAACAGAGCTGGAAACACATTCATTTATTTTTTCTTTTCATCTCAAAATCTCCAGTTGTCTCCTTTCCAGCTTTGGGCAGTGTCAGGCATTTCTGGTCCTGTGCCCTTCCATCTGTTCCCCTGGCTTACAGAGGGGACAGGGATCAGGCTGGGGGGGTGATGTTTATTAAATGACAAACTTGGCTACGGCAGGATGGAAAAATAAACACAAATCCTGGCACGTGGAAACAAGCCCAGGTCAAATGGGAGAGCTTATGTCAAGGAAGGAAGAGGAGCAGCCTCCAAGGACTCAAAGATGTCACAGGATTATACCTGGAGGAGAGGGTCAGCAGTTTAAAAGAGAATTCCAGCCCCCAAGGAGACCTCAGAGCCCCTTCCAGTGCCCAAGGGGGTTCCAGGAGAGCTGCAGAGGGACTGGGACAAGGGATGGAGGGACAGGACACAGGGAATGGCTTCCAGTGCCAGAGGGCAGGGATGGAGGGGAGATTGGGAACTGGGAATTCTTCCCTGTGAGGGTGGGCAGGCCCTGGCACTGTGGCTGGCCCTGGATCCCTGGAAGTGTCCAGGACCAGGCTGGATGGGGTTTGGAGCAGCCTGGGACAGTGGAAGGTGTCCCTGCCCATGGCAGGGGCTGGAATGGGCTTATTAAGGTCCCTTCCAACCCAAATCATCCTGGGGTCCAGTGAAAAATGTGTGCTCACCCTTTCCCTGCTCCAGTCCTCATCACTCCATCCTGCCCAGCAGCTTCCCTCTGCTCCCCATCAACCCACTCCTGGATATTCAGCTTTTAGGCCATTTCCTCTTTTCCACCAATGGAAAATTAACACCCCAGGGCTGGAAACAGCCAGAGCCCTGTATCACTGACACTTGCAGGATTGCCAGAGATGTGTGAAAATACCATGGATGTGTGAAGCAGCTCTGTGTCACTGCTGGGAAACCTTGAGCCCATGGACAAGGGACAGCCTAGCACAGCACTGACAGAATGCCAGGCCTGGTTCATGTTTCCACTGTCATAATTCCAAGGCAGAGGCAGGCAAGGTGGTTAAGGTCACTGTAGGTGACCTAAAGTGAAACCAAATCCACCAGAGATATCCAGCCCAAACTCTTGTGGGGGCATAAATTGCTTGTGACACCTGAGTTTTGCCTGGGAATCCTGCAGTGAAATCCATGGGCTGGGATCACCTCTGATCCCAGCTGCTTTCCCTGACACTTTTCCTCACAGAGACCTCAGCTGCCAAGATTTACCACTGAGGAAGATGAGCTTCCTCAAGGGAGGGTGCTGTGGGGTGGGATTTCAGAGTCACAAGACAAGGATGAGCTGCAGTTCTGCTGGAATTATGGACTGCACAGCCACTGGTACCACCTCCATCATCCAGGGGCTTCCCTGGACTCAGCAGGAACACCACCAGCCTGGACTTTAATGCCACTGATGTAAAATCCACACTTTGTCTTGTCCAAATATCATCACAGAACCCCAGCATGGATTGGGTTGGGAGGGACCTTAAAAACCAAGGTTCCAACCTTGCCATGGGCAGGGACACCTTCCACTGTCCCAGGCTGCTCCAAGCCCTGTCCAGCCTGGCCTTGGACACTTCCAGGGATCCAGGGGCAGCCACAGCTTCTCTGGCAATCCTGTGCCAGTGTCTCCCCAGAAATACACTACCCTGTTGCTCCTTGTTAATTTTATCCCACTCCATCCTCTCCCAGCCTGCAGAGGCCTCAGCTGCTAAGTTTTATCTCCCAAGGTAGATGTTCCTAAACCAGGAGCATTTAAGGTGCTCCTAAAAGGAGTCACTTCAAGTTCTCCTGTGCTGATTGACCCAAATCAGGCCTCTCTTTGCAGCAGGACATTCACCCCACACCCTGCTGGCACAGATTTTTGGCAGGATTCTCACCTGCCTTCCATGCCCTTCTGGCAGCGCTTAACCAGGGAGCTGCTCTCCCAAATTTCCTGGCAGGGAGGACACAAATCAGACCCCAAATCCACGTGGAGCTGACTCAATCCCTTAGCTACAGAAGGATGGACAGGCTGAAGCTCTCTCTCCAGCTCACCTGGGTGTTCCAGCACAAATATCCCTCCTGTTGTTGCTCCAAAATGCAAGGCAGGGAGGAACACTCTTCCTGCATTTTTGTCCATGCAAACAAGTTTCCTTTAGATGATCCAGAAAAATGACAGAATCCTTAAGGTTGGAAAAGCCCTCTCAGATCACTGAGTCCAATAATTCCCATTGGGAATGGCTTCTCACTGCCAGAGGGCAGGGGTGGATGGAATTGGGAAGGAATTCCTGGCTGTGAGGGCGGGGAGGCACAGGGTGCCCAGAGAAGCTGTGGCTGCCCCTGGATCCCTGGCAGTGTCCAAGGCCAGGCTGGACAGGGCTTGGAGCAGCCTGGGACAATGGAAGGTGTCCCTGCCATGGCAGGGGTGGCACTGGATGAGTTTTAAGGTCCCTTCCAACCCAACCCATGATTCCTTGCCTGGAATTGTATTGACTTTTCATATTTTTTCATTACACACTTCCCTCCTCTGCTCCAGACTTTTCCTACACAGCTGACAAGTTAATTATCACAAACCCATGATAATTATCACAGATTCATAATCATTACCCAATTAGCTGGCACAGAGCTCAACCCAACTCCTTTCAAATTTTCCAAAGGCAAGTTCTTGGACACAACTGATTTGAGTAAGGGTGGTAGAGCTGCAATTCCCCAGCATTTGGAGCTGGAATAACAGTGAGATTCTTCTCCAGAACTTTGGGATGAGCCTGCAATTATGGGACTGAAATAATCATCACTCCATCTCCCTGCTGTCTACAGGGGCAGCTGTGGGAGCATCTTGAAGCACAGGGATCCTTTTCTGGGAACATCCAAGTGCATCCCAGCCTGTTGCCCAGTGTGCTTCGTCTGGATTTCTGCAGGATTTTTTGATGCTCTTATGCTGCCCTTTATCCTGTCACTTCCAGAAGGGTTTTACTTTCATTTTCACTTCCAGGTCCAACTTGCAGCGAGGTCTCCCCTGCTATCCAAGGCTGCAGGAGGGACACACTGAAGCCTTATGCCAGGAGAGGAGGGCTCTGATTCCCGTGCACAGCAGACAGCCTGCAGCATGGAATCACACAGGCTGGGAAAAAACCTCCAAGACCAACGAGTCCAACCATTCCCCCAGCACTGCCAAGCCCACCACCAAACCATGTCCCCAGGTGCCACATGCACACGGTTTGCAAACACTTCCAAGGGTGATGAATCCACCACTTCCCTGACAGCATCGCCGCATGCTGGAATCACCACCTGCAGAATCCCACCGCTTCCCTGGTGGAAGCAGCATCACCCACTGCTGCTGCTGCCCCATTCCCATGCTTGGGAAGCAGCCCCCCGAAATCCCTGGGAAGCAGCCGGCAGTGGATGAGCATCACTGAGCAAGCTCCGGACGACTTAGGGCTGTCACCCACCTGGTGTCCCGAGCGTTCGGGTCGATGTCACCTACCTGGTGTCCCGATGTCCTCATCCCTCCTCCGCGGGGCTGGGATGGCCTCCGGCCCCAAGGCTGCCCCTCGGCCCCGGCTGCCTCTCGGCCGTACGGCTGGAAAAGCCGGGATGCCCAAACCAGCGCGGATGGGTCTGTGCCAACCGGGGGAAGCGATCCCTGAGCCGAGCGAGGCCTCCCGGTATCCAGAGGATTCCACCCGGAGCCGAGAGCTCCTCGCAGTGCGGGTCCCCGAGCTGTGCCTGCACCCACAGGGATGGCGGCTGCACCAACAGACTCTCCGTGAGCGACACCCGGACATCCCCACAGCCCCAGCCTGCAGCGGGGATGTTCCCGCACCGACGGGCTGTGAGCGACACCCGGACATCCCCACAGCCCCAGCCTGCAGCGGGGATGTTCCCGCACGGACGGGCTGTGAGCGACACCCGGACATCCCCACAGATCCAGCCTGCAGCGGGGATGTTCCCACACCCCGACTCTGCCTGTGGGGATCCTCCGGGAGACGCCTCAGCGCTCCCCTGAGCGCCCCTCTCACCCCTTCACCGCCCCTCATCCCCTCTCTCATCCTCCTCATCCCTTTATCCTCTCCCATCCCATCCCATCCCTCTCTCCCCGTCCCTCTCACCCCTCACCGCCTCTCAGGGAAGGGGGGGATGGCGAGCGGGCGACGCCGCCAACCCAAGAAGCAAAGCGGCGGCGCGGCGGGGGCGTCTC
>WEIU01009824.1:2120-45958 GCA_013389925.1 Aegithalos caudatus | reverse complement strand
GGTGCAGCCGGGCGGGCGGGAGGAGGAGGAGGAGGAGGAGAAGGAGAAGAAAAAGAAGGGGAAAAGCGGGGGGGTGCTCCCCTTTGTTGCATGGGGGTGTCCAGCCGGGGCTGAGGGAAGGCAGGGAGGGGGTCGGTGCCTCCCGCTGCCCCATGGCCCTCGCTGAGGGGGCGGCCGTGCCCTACGCCGTGGAGCTGGGGCTCACCGTGCTCCACACGGCGCTCTACGCCGCGCTCTTCCTCTTCGCCTACCTGCAGCTCTGGCTGCTGCTCTACTACCGCGAGCGGCGGCTGAGTTACCACACGCTCTGCCTCTTCCTCTGCCTGCTCTGGGCAGCCCTCAGGACCACCCTGTTCTCCTTCTACCTGCAGAATTCCCTGCAGGCCCTCCGCCTCCAGCAGCCCTTCGCCCACTGGCTCTTGTACTGCCTGCCCGGCTGCCTCCTCTTCTCCAGCCTCTGCCTCCTCAACCTCTATTTCGCCGAGGTAAGTTTTGCCTTTTGGGCAAAACCCCTCCAAAATTCCCTTTCCCGAACCTCCGCCTCTGCGGGACACCGGGGCTGGCAGCTCCTCTTCAGCCACCTCTCCAAACTTGGAGCGCCCTGGAGCCGAGGCTTTGGGGTGGGATGGGGATGTGAGCGTGGGATGTGAGGGTGGGAGGCGATCCCGGGGCTCTGCCCTCGCTGCAGGCTTTGGGACAGCCTGGGGGGATGCAGGGCTGTGCCCCGAATCCCGGCTTGGAAGGAGGCACAGGGATTGTGCCCTGAATCCAGCCCTCGGTACAGACTTTGGGACAGGCTGTGGGGGGGATGCGGGGGTTGTGCCCTGAATCCAAGCTCGGGGGAGAAGCACAGGGATTGTGCCCTGAATCCAGGCGTGGGGAGAAGCACAGGGATTGTGCCCTGAATCCAAGCTTGGGGGGCGGGGTGGGATTTGGGGGGGATGGTGTGAGCTAGAAGTGTGCCCCGAATGCCAGCATCAGGGCTTTGGGGTGCAGGGCTGTACCCTGACCGCACACCCCGCACGGGGGGGGACAGGCACATGCCCCGAATTTGGGATTTGGGGGGGGTGTGCAGGGAGATGCCCTGCTCCCAAGGTGGGGTTTTCCTCTTTGCAACCCAGACCCACGGCGAGGTGTTTGTGTGTGTGTGTGGGGGGTGGGCATCACTTGAGGGACTGCTTTGCATTTTTAATAATTTTATTTTAATTGATTTCCCTTCTGCAAAGGGGACCAGAAAGTGTCAGCAGCAGGGGCTGCTCTGGCCTGGAGTGATGCCAACCATTACGTCACCAGCCAGAGCCTCTTCTGCTATTGTTGCTGCGCTCCCTCCTTCCCTCCATCGCTCCGCTGCAAACCGGGCTTGTTGTTCCGCAGCTTGTCAGACAAAAAAACCCCGAGATCCCTCACACAACAGCCCGGGGCGGCCGAGGGGGGCCCCTTCCCGGCACCGGCGTCGCTGCTGGGACAGTNTGGGGTGGGATGGGGATGTGAGCGTGGGATGTGAGGGTGGGAGGCGATCCCGGGGCTCTGCCCTCGCTGCAGGCTTTGGGACAGCCTGGGGGGATGCAGGGCTGTGCCCCGAATCCCGGCTTGGAAGGAGGCACAGGGATTGTGCCCTGAATCCAGGCGTCGGTACAGACTTTGGGACAGGCTGTGGGGGGGATGCGGGGGTTGTGCCCTGAATCCAAGCTCGGGGGAGAAGCACAGGGATTGTGCCCTGAATCCAGGCGTGGGGAGAAGCACAGGGATTGTGCCCTGAATCCAAGCTTGGGGGGCGGGGTGGGATTTGGGGGGGATGGTGTGAGCTAGAAGTGTGCCCCGAATGCCAGCATCAGGGCTTTGGGGTGCAGGGCTGTACCCTGACCGCACACCCCGCACGGGGGGGGACAGGCACATGCCCCGAATTTGGGATTTGGGGGGGGTGTGCAGGGAGATGCCCTGTTCCCAAGGTGGGGTTTTCCTCTTTGCAACCCAGACCCACGGCGAGGTGTTTGTGTGTGTGTGTGGGGGGTGGGCATCACTTGAGGGACTGCTTTGCATTTTTAATAATTTTATTTTAATTGATTTCCCTTCTGCAAAGGGGACCAGAAAGTGTCAGCAGCAGGGGCTGCTCTGGCCTGGAGTGATGCCAACCATTACGTCACCAGCCAGAGCCTCTTCTGCTATTGTTGCTGCGCTCCCTCCTTCCCTCCATCGCTCCGCTGCAAACCGGGCTTGTTGTTCCGCAGCTTGTCAGACAAAAAAACCCCGAGATCCCTCACACAACAGCCCGGGGCGGCCGAGGGGGGCCCCTTCCCGGCACCGGCGTCGCTGCTGGGACAGTGCCGAGCCGTTTGTTATTGTCACCGAGCCGCGTCCCTGCTTTTTTTTTTTTTTTGGGTTTCCCATCACTCGTGTCGTGATTTTAAGCCTCCTTTCCTTAGTCCTTCCACTTGCCTTTATCTCCTAAAGCCCTGGCTCTCCCCTCCCCATCCTCCTCCTGAATATTTTGTTTCTGCTCCAGTTTCTCGTGAGCAGCCCTCTGCTCGCCTGCCTCCCGGTTCGCTGCCTATTTATGAAACAAGTCACCACTTTTTCCTTCCAGCTTTGTTGTTGTTGGGATTCTTTGCTCTGCAGCTCTCAGCTGTTCCCCAGCCTCACAAAGGAATCGCTAGCACACAGCAAAATCACTCCCTTGCTCCAATGTGTCACCCACGGGAGTTATGATTTCATTTTCCCCAGGACACTGATGTTCACATGATGCTCTCGGAGCAGTGGGAACCAGTTCCGCTGTTCTGGTTCTTTTTTTCCCCCTCTCTTTCCCCCCAAATAAACACCTGGAGGCTTTGGGGGTGAGTTGCCTGTTGCAGAAGCTGTTGGAGGTGTTGTTGATGGAGTGGCAGTGGAATAACAAATGGTGCAGAGAGTGCACAAATGCATCTTGCCTGCTCAAGGGAGCCTGACCTCCCAGTTGCTCCAGCCAGGAGGGGTTTGTGTCCCTTGGAAGGCAGGGATTCTGTGCTCTGCTCCACAGAGTGGCTGGATTTCTGTTTTCCACTAGGTCACTGGATTTGACAGCAGATTTGCCTCTCTGCAGGCTTGTTTAAAGGTCTTCTTAAAGTAAATCCAAATAGATTCCCAGGCTTCTCCTCCTCCCACGATATCTGTTTTTCAGTGAACTCTACATATATCCCACTTCTTTCTCCTTGAAGACCTAGAGCCAAGGGAAATCCTGTCTGAGGAAATAAGAGCTCTGAATCTGGAGTGGGGAAGGATAAAGTGACTTATGAAAATGGGTCTGCTTGCTCAGCTCCAGGGAGGGCCTGACATTTCCCTGGAACAACCAGGAGGGGTGTCCATCACTCCGTGGGGTTTTTGGGGAGATCTCAGTGGGGATGTTCCAGAGGTTTGGAGAGAAAAAAAAAACCCAAAAAAAATAGCCTCTGGAGCTTTTCTGGCTCCCATGATCTAGAGGTGTGTACTGGTGTGACTCCAGCAGAACCATTCCCAGTTTTTAAGGGCCACTTGGCAGCAGCCTGTGGAAGGACCCTGAGCTTCTGCTGCCCTGGGGGTGGCATCCTGATCCGAGATGTCCTCGGATAAAAGCACGGGCTGCTGCTGTGCTGAGCCTCATTGTCCCTGTGCACAGAGCCTCCTTTGTGGAGATGCTGGAGAAATGGAATCTGGGGAAGAAAATGGCCTGTGCTGGTATTTGAGCTGATCTTGCTTGATTTATGGAGCTCCTCAGGCTGTGCAGAGGCTGAGGATGGAATGGTGGTGGGGATCAAGCTCCAGGAAACGGATCCCCATAGAGAACTGGTATTATTTAACATTCCAGGCTGTTTTGGGGCTGAAATTCAAATTTGCTAAACTGCCTGGTGTTCCTCCTTTCCATGGGGACAGGCTGTCCTCTTCCTATCCCATCCTACCCCCTGAGATTCCTGAAGGGATGCAGAGACCTGACAGAATGAGTGTGAGATGTGTATTTCTTTTTCATAGAGTTCCAGGATGGTTTGGGTTTAAAGCCCATCCAATTCCACCCTGTGCCATGGGCAGGGACCCCTCCTACTGTCCCAGCTTGCTCCACCCTGGCCTTGGACACTTCCAGAGATCCAGGGGCAGCCACAGCTTCTCTGGGCAACCTGTGCCAGGGCCTTACCACCCTCATAGCTGGTAATTCCTTCCCAGTATCCCATCTAACTTTGCCCTCTGGCAGTGGGAAGCCATTCCCTGTGTCCTTTCATTCCACACTCTAGTCCTCTCCAGCTCTCTTGGAATGCTTTTTCCACCTGGAATATCCCTTTGGCTTGAGGACATTTCTACCTTTCTACTTCAGCTTGTATTAGAAAGAGTCCTTTCCTGGGAATCTGAAGTTCACAGTCCATCAGGTCAGAATTCCTCAGATCCACTTCCAGTCTTGCCTCAATAGCTCTGATATCCAACCTAGGAAGCTCCTTTGCCTTGCCTTTGGAATAGCTCCTGTGCTGCCAGCTGCCTGAATAATGCCACCTTTCCCAAAAGTCTGCAACTTCTGTTTTTCCCCAGGTCTGTGTCAGGAGCATGGAAATGGAAATACATGGAGGGAGCTCAGGATGTTTAACCTGGAGAAAAGGAGCACAACTCCTGCCAGGAGGGGACAGCCAGGGGAGGCTTTGCTCCCAGGGAAATGGCCTCAAGCTGTGCCAGGGGAGGTTTAGATTGGATATTAGGGAAAATTTGGTTTGTCAGGCATTGGAAGGAGCTGCCAGGGTGGTTTGGAGTCCCCATCCCTGGAGGTATCCAAGGAACCCCTGGAGGTGGCACTCAGTGCTCTGGGCTTGTGACAAGGTGGGAATCGGGCACAGCTTGGACCTGATGGCCTTGGAGGTCTTCTCCAACCCTAATGATTCTGTGAAATGCAGCCACAACAACCTTGATCTTAAAGCCCTTGGCACCCCTGGGGATCAGCAGCTGGCACAGGGATGAGTAAGGAATGCTGGCCTGGTGAAGCTGCTGGTGTGGCCAGAGCCCTTCACCTGCCTGGGTTTCTCTAAGTGCTCCATCTGGGATGACATCAGCCCCTTGCATCCCTTCCTGCTCTAATTGCACTGGAGACAGGCTTGGAGAGAGCATCCAGCCTGAGAGGTGTCTGTCTTCACTGTCCTGGATCTTCCTGCCTTCTCAGCTGGAAAGCTGCAAAAATCCCCATCCTTCATTTCCCTCTTTCACCTTCCCTGTGCTGCAGACACCTGGCAGTGCCCTGTGCCTCAGAGGGACAGCTGCTGAGGGATCACTGAAACTCCAAACTGCTCCATCCCATAGCTGATGATTCCCGTGGTTCCCAGATGAACAGGTGGCCCTGCTGGCCACCAGCTATTCTAGGAAAGGAGGGAACATGCAAAATTGCAGCCTGTGTTCATGATGGCATGGAATGATCTTGTTATTAATGTGAGAGTGGTGGGAGATCCTCATGGATGGTTCCAGCTTTTCCTCTGTGGATTCAAGTGGGGGTTTGCACACTTGGTACAAGGTGTGATCCCAAAATAGTCTGTGCTGTGCTCCCATTATCCCGTGGGGTGAGGGGAGGGATCTGGCTGGGGATGCTCAGCTGAGCAGTGTTGGGGTAGGGCATGCTTGTGTCTTGCAGAGCCTGAATTCAAGTTGTCTTTGTGAAGCAAAAAAAGGATTTGATTCTGGTGGACAACAACAAGGTCCAAGATGTTTCAGATCTGCTGAGGACAGCTTGGTTTTGGCCCAGCCTAAGTGCCTCACTGTTAGGGTTAAGACCCTGCCTTGTGCAGGTACTGGGAGGAGTGGTCCTTGGATTCGTCTGTGGGATCTGGGATGTGTCACTTCTCTTCTCTTAGCAGCTGTGACACCTCCAGTGCACCTTTTAAGGGTGAGGGTGTCTCTTGAATGCACCCTTAGGGACTCTCTGGGCTGTGATGTGAGCAAGGAAATCACTTTTATGGGATAAATTCACTCATCACAAACCCAAAAGCCTCCAGCACCACAGAGGGCTTTGGGGTCTGTAGCTCATTTCAGCCTCACCTTCTGGCTGATGTGGAGTGCTCAAGGGATCCATGGCTCTGGAAAGGCACCTGAGTATTCCAAACTACTGTAGAAGACTTGTTCAGGAGTAAAATGTTCCCAGTCCTGCTGCTCTGTGCTGCTGAGACCTCTGTTCCCCGTTTTCAAGCTTGATTTCTGGAGCTGGGCTCAGCTCAGATTTGAAGGAACCGTTCAGTTTGCAAGGATTGCTGCTCACAGCTTGGCCTAATGCACCTGCTGAAGCACAGGGGTTCTATTTTTCCTGTTTTTCTGAAGCACAGGATCGCTCCTGAGCTCTCTGTGCTGGATTTCTCACAGCAGAACCCTGAGCCTGAGCTGTCCTTGGGCTCAGAGCAGCAGAGGCTCCGAGCTCGTCTCAAGGATGAGAACTCAGAGACGCCCTGTGCACGCTGCTGGTGGCACCTCCTGACCCAGTCCCTGGGAAGGAAAAGCAACCTTCAGATAACTTATCAGCCTTAATAACCAACCCCACCAAAGCAGTGGTGTCTGTTCCCTTCCTGAAGTTATAGGAATAACTATCCAGGGGCTAATAAAAGTGTAAGGCTGGAGCTGTGGTCTCTCTCTGCTTTCCATGGCAGCGGGCCAGGCATGAGGCTCAAATTGCTGTTGCACTCTTAACCCTGACTCAGCTTTGTGTGCTTTAATCCCCAGGGCTGCAGGGGAAAGGTTTGGGAAGAGCGTCCTGCCCAAAACAGCATCTTCCTGTGAGCCAGGGGCACTTCCCTGCTCAGCTGAGGGGCTGTTCTCAGCTGAGAACACCACATTCCCAGCTGGAATACAGGCCAGGGACTCTGCAGAGCTGCTCTGAGGCTGAGGTTACAGACAGAGTCACAGCAGGAGTGCAGATTCCTCAGTGGATTTCCATGCTGCTGGGATGGGTGCAGAACCAGGAGTTTCCCAGCTGGATGTCACCCATGCCTGCTTTGACAGAACAAGAGGAAACAGCCTCAAGTTGTGCCAGGGAATATTTAGAGCTTAAGTGGATGTTAGGAAAGAATTCTTCACTGAAAGGGTGGCGAGGTGTTGGAACAGGCTGTTCAGGGCAGTGGTGGAGTCCCCATCCCTGGAAGTGTTCCAAAAACTCGTGGCTGTGGCACTTCTGGGCATGGTTTAGTGGTGGATGTGGTGGTGCTGGATTAATGGTTGGACTTGATGACCTTGGAGGGCTTTTCCAGCCTCAGTGATTCCATGACACTCCCAAAGTGCCTGAATGTCACCCACAGGCAAACAAAGGAGGATTCAGGGATATTTCTGTTTTGGAGTCACCTTCCAAGGCCCAGTTTCCTGTAACTGAGATGAGTTTTAGGGCTCAGAGTGGATTTTGCTACACTCTTGTACTTCTGTGGGCCAGGACAAGGGGACAGAGACCATTCCTGAGGGCTGGGTACCTCCCTCTGCTGAAGAACCACGTCTCATTCCTCACTAAGCTCATCCTTCCTCAGCCTGGGGAGCAGGAGCCAGGCAGTGGAAGTGGCTCTTGGAAGAGAATCACTGAAGCTGTCCAATGTCCTTTGAAATGCTTGGAACCACTGCAGTGGCTCAGGCAACCCTCAGATCCTGAATTATCTCTGGAAATCCAGTTGGCAGCAGCCTGATTCCTGAAGCTCCTGTGCCATTTCTACCTCAGTGCTGACTTGGAAGCAGGAGCCAAGGAATCCCACCAGGATAAAAGCTGCCTGAGGATGCCTGGGAGGAGATGAGTGATCCTTCACTGCTGACAGGGAAGGCTCCTTGTGGGAGAAGAGAAACTGAACCTCTACACCTGTGCAGTGATCCCACAAGTACAGTTGGGATCGCTCTGGATGTGTTTGTGCCTCTTCCCAAGTTCCTTCAAAGTCTCTGATCAGGACATGAGCTTTGCCTGTGGCTGAATGTGACCCCAGCTCTGGGATTCTTCCTGGTGGGGTCTGGAGCTGGACACAACCCAGTTCCTGACCAGTGTGAGCACTGGTTCCCTGTGCCTTTGCAGCAGGAATTCACATCTGAGCTGTGACTTGGGAGTATCTGCACCTTCCTAAACTGTCCCTGCTTCTCTAATGTGGAAATCCAGCATGGTTGAGGTCCTAAAACAGCCCGAAACATTGGGAAAAGGAGATGTATTGTGGAAGGAATTTAATGTCCTTTAAGTGCTGAACTCCCTTCTTTTCTTGAAATCTTTAAAGTGTGGTGTTTAAGCGCTTGTCACATGTGGGGTGTTAAATGTGTTTATGGTTGTTGGAAACCTGTATTTGGGCTGGGCTTGTACAAGGAAAAAGTACCATTCTTTTGGGTCCTGAGTGAGACTTGATGGTAATAAATAACCCAGAGTCCTTGGAGATGTCCAGCTGGATTCTGATTTCCCTGTTTATCTCTTGACAAAGTTGAAAGGAAACTGTAGGGCTTGTAAAGTAACCCTGTGCAAATCTTTCCTCCAGGTCATATTCAAAGTGAAATGTGCAGCTGAATTCAACAAGTACAAGTAAGTGCTGCAGTGCTGACCTTCCCTTCAAAGCTGGTCCCAGGGAAACTGGCTGGGAATGGGAGGGTCAGGCCCCAAGAGCTGAACAGAGCTCTAATTCCATACTTGTGCTCTGATAAAGGAGCAGAGTTGGACCTTGGAGCAGGACTGGGAGCTTCAGGGGTGCCAGGGGAGCTCAAGCATCCCAATTCCCCTGGGTGGACTTTTAGGGTCCCTCTGAGCTGTCCCAGCCCAGGAAAGATCTGCAGAACAAGACTTTGAGCAATGGGTGAGCCCCAGGTTTGTGCAGCCCAGGTGCTTCCCAGGGAAACCCAGGGTGGAAAATGCAAGCTCCAGTGGCTCTCAATAAAGGAGTTGCAGTGGTTGTGATGACTCATGGCTTATTGACTGGAGTTAATGCAGAGCTGGAGCAACACTTAAAATCTGCAAGATAAGAACCTGACTGTCAGAAGATGAGTCTTGTAACTCATGACTGCTTACGCTGCTCATGTGTTATGAGAGCAGCTCCAACAAATCCTCTGCAGCCTTGGGCTGCCAACACAACCCCTGAAATTTGCTGGAATGCCTGAGCTTCCCAGCAAGCGGAGCACTGGGAGGGTCTGCTGAGGCAGGAGGGAGGTGCAGAATGAAACCTGGGTGTTTTTTTTTCCCCCTCACCATCTCTCCAGGGTTCTGCTGTACCTGGGCTCCATCCTCACCAGCCTCCTGTTCCTGGTTGTGAATTTAACCTGTGCAATGCTGATCCACGGGGAGGTCCCGGAGAAGCAGCTGAGGTGGACGGTCCTGGCCCGGGCTCTGGTCAACGACAGCCTCTTCATCCTCTGTGCCATCTCCCTGGCCTGCTGCATGTGCAAACTGGGAAAGATGTCCTCAGCCAACGTCTACCTCGAGTCCAAGGTGGGTAAATGCCTTGGGAATTCCCACTGGCACTGCTCAGCTGGATCTGGGTGTGCTCACTCAGGGCAGCGCTGGCCTGGTGGGCACCCGAGCTGCTCTTGCTCAGATTCTCCTTCCACTGGGGAGGTGGAAACTCTTGGATTCCTTCCTTTCACAAAGTGCACGCTCCTGCTGTGGGAGTGATGTTTCCTGCATTTTTAAGGGGAATACTTTGTCTGCAGCTTTGGCATAACAGATTTATGAGCTGCTTCTGCTTTTCAGGCATAGAAAATCCCAGGTTTGCCTTGAAGAGAGGGTTCTCTAAGAGCAGCAGATGCAGTTTTTGCTGTGTATTTTACCTGTAGTAGGTGTGTAATGATTCCCTGCATAAGGGGATCCCCCCAGAAATCCAGCTTTAGCTGGACTCTGCTTGGGTAGGATGGGATGAGCATTTTGGCATGGGAGGAGAATTTGCTGTAGGTCCTGTCCCAAAGCAGGACAGGTCAGGGGCTGAACACACACAGCTCTTTCCAGCAGATAGGAAAGTGGAAAAGCCACCAGCAGTGTGGCAGGAGGCTGCAATCAGTGTCAACTTGAGTGCCTGGAAACATCTAGAGGAAAAACCAGAGCACCTGAGCATAGCCAGTTAAATCTGAGGCTTTCTGGAGGAAATGTCTGGCTCCTTAAGCAGCAGAGGGCATCCTGGAATCCAGGATGTGTGGGCTGGGTCTGGTGTCCCACCTGGCTCCTGTGACAGCTGTCCAGAGGCTGCAGGTTGCATCCAGATCTGCAGTGAGGCAGGAGCAGAGGAGCTGCTCACATCCCTGCTGGCCTGGGCCTGGCATCCAGCTCTGGCTGGCTCTGGACACTCATTAACTCACCCAGTTCCTCCAGTGTAGGAACTTCCTCTCCTCACATGCCAGAGGCTGCCCTTGGGCTGTGTACAACGTGCTCCAGGGAAGTGCTCTGCACTTGGATACTCATCCTGACTGGCTGCTAAAGGTTTCTGCCTCCCTCCCCTGCCCTGGGGGCATCCCCTGATGTTGTGTGGGGGAAATTGCTGCAGAAACCAGGGTGGAGGTGAGCAGAAATGTTACACAGGTGCCCCAGAAGGTTTGTCCTGCCCCTGAACTCAAAGCCAGGCAGCAGGGCTGGAGGCTGCTGCCTCCACAAGGAAGGTGGGGATGTTGGATCTGTGGGAAGGAGGCTGGACTGCAGCCAGCTCCTGTCCTGTGGTCCTTGTGAAATGGAGATTTGCTTCTGCAGCCTTTGTGGCTCATTGTGCTGGCCTGAGCACCACAGGCTCAGCTTCCAGTGACAGCAGGATGTGTGCTGGGTGTTTTGGTTTGGAAAGACAGGCGTCTGCCAGGGAAAGCCAGAGCTTGTCTTGGAATGGAGAATGTAAACCCCTTCCCTCTGAATTATTATCATTTGGAAATTAAGGGGCTTTCAGGCAAGATATGGGAATAGGATTACAGTTCTTTTTTTGGAATATAAAAAATAAAAATGGAGTAGTATAAAAAAGCAACTAAGCAAACAAAGGAAAAGAAAACACTGGCAGAGTCAGACTACAACCTGACACCCTGTTGGTCAGGGTGTTGGGAGCAGTCCAGTCAAATCCTCCTGGAGTGACAGATGTGGTTCTGTTGGAGCAGGGATGATCCTGTAGGAGGGTCCAGTGATGGTGAGATGGGTCTGGTTTTCCTCTGGGAATCCAGTGCAAATAAGCTGTTGGGGTGTTCTGAATCCTAGCTTTTATCCAGGTGGGAATGCTGGGCTCTTCCCCTGGGTGGAGCATCTCACAATGGGATGATGGAATTGTCTCAGGCCTGCATTGAGCCTGGCTGGGCCATGAACAGCAGAGATCCCCTGGAGGGAGGATGGGTCCTGGAAGAGATAAAGAACACTGCCCTGCCTGGTTTAACAGCTGGCCCATTAACAGAGGGCACCCACTGGAATTCTGTGGAATGGGTTATAAAAGAGACAAAACACCTCCCCAAACACCAGTTTCAACAGATGGCAATAGAATACACACTTCTGGTTACATCTCCCATTGCAACCCAAGATACTGGTCTTCAGGGCTGTCACTTGTCTGTTGGCACCTGTCTCCTGCTGACTATCTCACTGTCCTGAGCTCCAAATCTAGAAAAATAGAGCTGGGATGTGGAACAGACCAGTGGGATGAGCTTCCTCAGCAGATCCTCTGCTTAAACACAAAGGCAGCTCAGGTGCTGAGGGGTGTTTGCCCTGTCACTGTGACTTGCTGCCTTCCAGCAGCCATTAAAGGGATTCATGGATGGATTTAACAGAACCTGGGTTGTCTCAGCATTCCTGAGTGGTTTGAGTTGGAAGGGATCTTAAATCCCATCCAGTTCTAACCCCCTGTCATGGGCTACCTTTAACTAGATCAGGTTGCTCCAAGTCCCATCCAGCTTGGCTTTGGACACTTCCAGGGATCCAGGGGCAGCCACAGCTTCTCTGGTCAACCTGTGCCAGGGCCTCAGCTCCCTCACAACCAGGAATTTACTCCCAATATCCCATCTCTCCCTCCCCTCTGACTGTTTGAAGCCATTCCCTGTGTCCTGTCCCTCCAGGCCATTGTAAATGGTCTCTCTCCATCTTTCCTGTGGGCTCCCTTCAGGTGCTGGGGTTCAAGCTCTGGGTCTTTCTGCCCACCCCAAATACTTGAGCTTCTTTTTAGACAAACACTGTGTGCAATGTTGGGGTGCTCAGTGGCTGCAAGTGAAAGGGGTGGGTGAACACCTCTGCAAGCATCTGGGCTGTAAAGCAGAAATGGATCTTCCTGCTGGTTGGTTGTTGGCCTTGTGGAGATTCCCAGAGGGAGGCAGGGGGTAGAACAGCATCTCCCTGGACCCCCAGTTTGGAGCTGACTGACAAAGTGCTTCCAGGGACACTCCAGTGCCTCAGATCCTTCCCTGCTCCCAGGCAGCTCTGGCTGTGTGGCTCCTGCAATGAACTCATCACATGAGAAAGCTCTTACCCAGCTCTGAATATTTTAGCAACAACATACAAATGTTCTGGGTCATTCTTGCCTGCACAGCTGCTCATGCATTTAAGGGAACAGGGAAGAACATCACAGCTCTGCATTAAAGCTCTTTTTATTTCTTCCTGTCCTAGGGAACATCTGTCTGTCAGGCTATTCTGGTGGGATCTGTAGTAGCCCTCCTGTATTCCTCAAGGGCTTGCTATAACCTGGTAGCTGTGGCCATATCTCCAGACAATGTTCCTGGTCCTTTTAACTATGGCTGGGACAACCTTTCGGACAAGGTGAGTGTGTGAGCCCCAGTCCAGAGCCAGAGCAGTGAAATGCAGTCAGTCCTCATCCTGTGAGGGTGAACAGGGGGCTCTGGGGGGTGTCTGGGTAGCTGAACCCCCACATGAGCTGCCTTTCTGCTCTGCTTGCCCTCTCCACCCAACAAACCTGAATCCTGCTCTCCTCAGCCAGTCCTTCAGGAAAGATTCCCTGTTGTGCTCTTCCCTCTCAGCCTGCCAACTCTCCTTTTGAGGGAGAGGAGGGACAACTCAACTAGAGCAGAACAGCAATGCTTAATTGGGCATGGCTGTGTGTGAGGGAGAGTCCCTGGTGTGGGCAGCAGTGCCCTGGTGGCACACTCTGAGCAGAACCAGCTCACCCAGACCAGCAGCAGCAGCAGCCAGGCGAAGGTCGCTGTGCTGCTTAGGGACTCCTGCCTTTGGAAAGGTTTCTCTGCACTCCCAGTTCTGGCTTCTGGGAGCTCTGTGGGTGGCTGGGATGACACAGACTCCTCTGCTTTGTGCCCACAGGTGCACGTGGAGGTGAGCAGCGAGGAGTACGTGGTGTTTGGAGTGGTCCTGTTCCTCTGGGAGCTGGTGCCAACCACTTTCGTGGTGCTGTTCTTCCGCGCTCAGAGGCTGAGCCAGAACCTGGTATGCCTGAGCAAGTCCCCCTCTGCTGGGAGGTTTCCTGGGATGACTTTTGGGGATGTTTTGCTTCTGGCCTAACTCCTTTCTCCTTGGCAGACTCCAGCAGGGATGGTCAACAGCCACAGCTACAGCTCCAGGGCCTATTTCTTTGACAATCCCAGGCGATACGACAGCGACGATGACTTGTCACGGCTCGGGGCCAGGGAAGGAGGGTAAGGAAGGGTTGTGCTGCTGCTCTGCTGCCCTCTGGGGAAGCAACAGAGCTCCTGGCTTCTGCTCCTAGGGAAAACTTGGGTGGAAGAGGCAGCTTGGGCAAGGTAGATGGGGCAGGGAGCCTCTGAGAGTGCTTTTGTTCCTTTGTGCTGCTCATAAGTTTTTATTGGGCAGAAGTGACCAGCTCAGAGAGGTGGATGGTGCTCACAGGTGGTGATTGCAGACAGGAAACCTCATCCAGGAGGGCTGGGATCCATTTCAGAGGGCTCACAAATGATCTCCAGAGGGGTTTCTCCACTGGAAGTGAGAGCTGGTGAAATTCTGGAAAGGAGCTGGTACAAAGCTCTACAGCAAGTGCTGGTGTAGGGGAGAATGGTCAGGTATCCCCAGAAAAACTCTTATGAGGCATCCTGGCAGCCCTGTCACCTGTCATCATGGAATGGTTTGGGCTGGAAGGGGCCTTAAAGACCATCTTGTTCCATCCCCAGCCATGGGCAGGGACACCTTCCTGTATCCCAGGCTGCTCCAAGCTCTGTCCAACCTGGCCTGGAACAGGCTCACCCGTTGCCTTGCTTCCTTTCCACTTTGCTTCCAAGTCCCTCGCTGTTGGAATAAATCAGCCAAGACTCCATTTTCTTCATGCAAAAAGCCAATTCTTTATTCACAAAGCTCGTATTTGTAGGAAATATCAGAGGGCACTGTGTTAAACCTGGACAGCAATACAGTGAAACTCAGTTCATTGGTCAGTAAGAGCTATTGTATATGTCTATCAAATTTTCTCTCTCTACATATGTTTCCATTTTTCCTTTGTGTGTTCTCATGGGACAAATCTGATTGTTTACACAGGTGCATTTGTTTTTCACCCTCAGAATAGATTGTTGTGTTAAATGAACTTCTCATTCTCAAAATAGCTTCACATGGGAACTTGCAAATTTCTTGTTAGCTGCACTTAGAAGCAATGACAGGCCAGCTTTGGCAATTTCAGCAGAGTGAGGCCGGATTTCATAAGGCCTTGCTTTTATAATTCTTCTACCTGTCTATGACATCTCACCCTTTTCATTAATTTTAAAAAGGCTCATATATTCTGATGCTAAAACAGCTCGCTGTTGTGAGGGTACTATCTCATTAAGGTTATCACTGGTTATCTCTTAGATGTGTGATAAGATACATAAGAGACTGATTACAATCAACAAAACTTATCAAGTTCTATCATGTCATTGAACACAGTTTTGCAGCATGAGATAACAGAAGAATAATGTCCAATGTCCCTTAGGGAAATTGGAATAAATGACCATTGTTTTAAAATCCAAATAGTTGAGACTCAGAAAATGTTGATCCTTGACATTACTGAATGTCTTCCTGGATCCTGGAACAGGGAATAACTGAAGAAGGTTAGTAGGAACACTACCATGACGATGACATAAGGATTTTGTTGGCAAATTGCCTCTGTAGTCTGCAGACACAGCTAAGTCTCAGCACTCCTACTTCTGCTCCTGTTCTGGCCACAGGGCTGCGTGGTCTTTGGGTTATTTCTCTTTCCACTGGGCTCATTTTCTCAGAGGTGATCAGTGTCCCATCCAACAAACAGGTGATCTCTTTGAACTTGCTGATGATAAAACACAAAACCTCTCTTGAAGTCAGTGAATCAGTTAGGCTTTGCTGTGGCACACTTAAGATTTAGATTTGATGATTTTTTTTCCAAATTTCTAATGTAAATATTGCATTATTCAAAATGTTGCCTAAATTTCTAATGTCCATATTACATTATTTGGAAGTTCTTAAGGCTTTAAATTCCCCTTCTTTTCATATTTAAATGAGATGCATGCCTTTGGTTATGAGCATGAAGAAACATCAAGGCAAAACAATATATGTAGTGAACAAGAAAATGACAGCAATCAGGAATAAGTCAGGTACAACAATTAAGAATTTTTCAGACAATACACATAATTAATTATACATGTGAAATTAGGTAATTAGGAATATCTGAAATAGTGTACCATCATCCCAGAGTCTGCAAACAGCTGACAAACCTCAATTTAGTGAGGGCTTGGATAATTATTTCCAGATAATAATTCCCAAGCTCACTCTAAAAATACGTTCAGCTGTCATATATAAAGGGTCAAATTGTCAAGTCCAAGTGACCTGAATCTAGTTTTGATGCAGAAAACATCTGAGTTTATTGGGAAATTCTCCATCCAGGCAGAGCCAAGGCCTGACCACTACCCAAGCTCCAGCAGGGAGGGAATTCCCTAAACACATTTTAAACCAAGGCTCTTAAGAATAGCAGTTATGAGTAAAGGCCTTGGGGTTAAAGACTGATCAAACCATCTAGTAGTTGGATCCCTCTGAAGTTTTCTTCAGGATAGAGATGCTTCCAACACAGCAAACTGCTGGAGTGCTTCTGTAATAATAATGGAAAAACCACAAGAGTGGCAGTTTGGAGGAGGTTTTCAAGGAAGCTCAGATATCTTTTCTTTAAATTCTGAAAAATACTTAAAATTATGAGACAGCACTGGGTCAAACCATAGAGCCAGTGCAGGGACTAGCCAGAGCTAGCATGGTCTAAAAGATGCATAAGCAGCTAGAGAACAAAAAAGAAGGCTCCTGAAACAGCTCCTGTTTTTTAGGTAATTATACAAAAAGATGTTAAAGCATATAAGAAGCTGGCTGTAAAGTAATAACATCTTAGGAATAATGCCTATTATAAAATCAGTAAATTCACATCATGTAATCAATACATCAGCAGTAACCATCTGAGGAAGTTGAGATAACACCTTTCTAAACAGTCCTGTACCTATGACAGCAAAATGAAACCAAGGAAAACACTAAAACAGCTTACAGTCAATAACAGCCATAATGTAGAATCATAACTGACTCTTCTGTGTCATCTATGGAAGATAAAACAACAGAGATTATAATGAGCAGTAGAATTTTTGATAAAATCAAGGGTGAACACACTGTAGCTTCTTTATCCATAAACAGGTCTTTTTATCAGTGTTTCATCACAGTCAGAGTCATCTTATCTCTTAAATGTATTCTATCACCATCTGTTAGAACCAGGTGGGGCAGTGTTCTTTATCTCTTCCACAACCCATCCTCCCTCCAGGAGATTTCTTCTGTTAATGGGCCATTAAGGCTCTAGCATGACTGATAAAATTCCATCATCCCTTTGTGAGATGCTCCACCCATTGGGAGGAGCACAGCGTTCCTACCTGGATAAAACCTGAGATTTGGATCATCACAGGCAGCCTGTTTCCACTGGCTTCCCAGAGGAAGACCAGACCCTTCTATGCCACAACTGGACCTTCAGAGGAAAACTACACCCTTCTACAGGATCACTGCTTGAACAGAACCACATCTGTCACTTCAGGAGGACTGAGCCACCGTTTATTTGGACTGTTCCCAACACCCTGACTGACAGAGTGTCAGGTTGTATTCTGACTTTGTCTGCTTCAGCAGTAAATGTGGTTTTTTTTATGAGCTATTTATTTCTAAACTTTAAAGAACCACTGCAGATAAAATTCAAGGTTATAGGACTTAGTTAGGAACTTGAAATTAATTGCTGCAAATAATCTTGGTAGAAGAGGAGAGCCGCAGGTCGTGGGAGCCGTGGGTGGAATGGAGACGATCCTGGAGCAGCAGCAGCGGTGCCCTGAGGAGCAGGAGTGGCTCGTGGATGTGAGAGTGAAGGAGATGCTCACCAAGAAATCCACACTCCATGACCAGATCAGCTTGGAACACCACACCTGGGCCATGCAGGACAGGTACATGGAAGTGAGTGACAACCTGTGGGATATGTATGATGATGAGGACAGCCTACGTAAAGAAGAACTCAGTGCCGTTTCCCAGCCAAATGAATTTGCAGAGTTTTACAACAGAGTGAAACAAATTAAGGAATTTCACCAGAAGCACCTGGATGAGATCTGTGTTCTTATGTCCCTGGAGTGTGAGGAGCTGCTGAAGGACAGAGACAATCCGAGTGAAGAAGCCCAGAATCTGGTGGAGTTCACAGATGAGGAAGGTATGGATACTTGGATTTTCATGATTTTTACCTCAAGTACATTAACCTGACATCATCAGAGAAATTGGATTGTATCACTTACTTATCCTCATTTGACCAACTCCTCGATATTCCCAAGGAGAGAAAAAATGCTGAATATAAGAGGTATTTTGCAAAGCTCCTTGAGTACCTACAGGATTACACAGATCGAGTGAAACCATTACTGGACCAGCATGAACTTTTTGGGAAAATTCAGACAGAGTTTGAGAAGAAGTGGGAGAACAGCGCATTCCCAGGCTGGCTGAAAGAGACCAGCAGTGCCCTCACCCATGCTGGTGCCCACCTGCATCTCTCGGCCTTCTGCTCCTGGGAGGAGTTGGCCTCCCTGGGAATGCACAGGTTAAAAAATCAGCTTTGCTGGCTTTGGGGCTCAGGTGTGGCAGAACTCTGGAGGAGCGTGCTCAGAGGCTTTTTAGCACTAAAGGCAAATCCCTGGAAGCACTTGATCCTTCCTTGTTTGCTAAGAATCTAAAGACAAAAGGAAGCAAAAGAGACACTGAAAGAAATAAAGATCTTGCATTTCGGGAAGCTCAGATTTATGAGGATGTGGAAGTTCTTGGGAAAGAAAGACACTTCACCCATGAGAACATCCAGCATAAGCAGGAGCAGAAAGGGGAGGAGAGAGGAGGAGGAAGAAGAGCAGATCAGCGAGAGCGAGAGTGAAGATGAAGAAAATGAAATCATTTATAACCCTAAAAATCTGCCTCTTGGTTGGGATGGGAAGCCCATCCCAATACTGGCTGTATAAACTCCATGGTCTGAACATCAACTACAACTGTGAGATTTGTGGTAACTGCACCTACTGAGGGCCCAAGGCATTCCAGAGGCACTTTGCAGAGTGGAGTCATGCCCATGGGATGTGGTGTCTGGGCATTCCCAACACAGCACACTTTGCCAGCATCACACAGATTGAGGATGGAGTCTTGTTGTGGGCAAAGCTGAAAGAGCAGAAGGCTTCAGAGAAGTGGCAGCCCGATACAGAGGAGGAATATGAGGATTCCAGTGGGAATGTGGTGAATAAAAAGACCTATGAAGACCTGAAGCACCCAGGGCTGCTGTAGCTGTTCCCAGGTGAAGGATCACATATCTACAGAGAGTGGATCTGGCAGCAGCTCTGACTTCTTCATTGTCTGGATTTTATATGTGCATGAATATAGATTTCAAGAATTCTTTATAGAGTAATTTTCTAGTAAGCCCCTTAGACTTGTGACATTGTTTTATATTAATAAATACCTTGAAAAACAAAGTCATTGTAATTTAAAACAATAAGAACAGAGCTGCAGCGGCCAAGCTGCACTCCGGGTTGGGGGGAGGCCCATTGTGCTGTCCCATATCTACAACAGGTCTCTTAGATGAACAGTTAAATATAGATCAGCTGGTCCCAAGTGACAGGCACCTCCCCAAAAATCAGGGAGGAGGATTGAGCCACCCCACGCTGCTGCTGCTGTCACCAACTAGGGAAGGGAAAACTCTGTGGCACCATCCTGTGCTGCTGCATCTCTGTTCTCCCCTTAAAACAGTTGTGGTTGAAAAAGAGGACAAAAGGCAATGAAAAACCCTAAAAACTGGACATCATAAGGGGAAAAATACCAGAAGACAAAACATAGACAACGCTGGAAAGGCACAAAGCACCTGCAGCTCTCCTCTTCTGTTTTGGAGTCTGTGAGTTCCACGGTGGACCATCAGTGGAGCTGCTGGGTCTGGAATGAAGCTTTGCTACAAAAATACCACCTGGCCACCATCAGTCCTGCAGTTTATGAGTTCTGCTGGAGGACAGGACCTGCTCACATGGCTGCCACCCACCACCTGCTGCCCCTGCCATCACCACGATTCCTCGGAGAGCAGAGGCCGGCCGGCCCTGAGCCGCCTGTCCGCACCATCTCTGGGGGTAACTTAATTGTGTCAGAGGTAATTCTGCAAGAGCACCAATGAAGCTCTGGCTCCAGGCTCCTGGTTCTGTGTTTCTCCATGTGGTTTGACTCCTGGTGCCCCTACTGCTGTGTCCAGTCCCAGGATAGAAGGGAAAATGACTGACATGATGGCAGTGCACTCCTGAGCATCGGCACGTGGGATACGCACACAGGCACTGTCCTGGAACCACAGTGTAGGCTCAGGCTCCACTAAATACATTTGCTGAATCAGGGACCAGCCCCTGGGCCACAAAACACAGTAACAAAGGTATCAGCACATGCTTGTCCTACTTCTTCTCTCCTTTTCCCATCATATTTTGCCTCTTTTAATCAGAGTTTGTCTTTCTTTCCGTGACTTGTACATTTCCACGCAGTCGCCGCTCCCGCGTGCCATTTCCACATCACGGTTCTATTCTGTGACTTGTTTCCCCACACCTTAACAGATGTACTCCTGTTCTTGACTGTTCACTCACCACTGTCCTCGAGACTGTTGTCCCCACAATTTGCTGGGCCCTTCTCAGCAGCTCTTAGGTTGCCTGACCTTCCATGACTCTTTTGGCTGCGTATCTCCCAAGGTTCAGGGCTGCATTTGTATTCTACGACTCACAATTTTCTCACTGGGTGGGCAGTTTCTCCCCAGGAGTTGTTGTGTTCCTTTCTATGCCTTCCATGCTGACTGTAGCCAGAGCTTTTTGCTACTTTGTATATTTGCTGCTTGAGTTTCTTTTCCTGCCCATCCTGTGGCCAGGGATGTTGCCAGTAATGTTGCTGCTGGTTGCATTCCTGTGCGTGTCTTGTGTCGCTGCCGGCTGCTGTTTGCCACCACCTTGGCCCTACTCACAGCCAGCTGGATCTTCCTTTTGTGTCTTTGTATATTCCATCTCTAAATCCTGTCTCACTGCCCGGTCCTGTGCTCAGCTTGGCTCATTTCACCTTCTCCTTTCATGACAGGCTGTTTGTCTCATGTCGATCACGTCTTCGGGGTCACCATAAGTTGGAATAAATCAGCCAAGACTCCATTTTCTTAATGCAAAAAGCCAATTCTTTATTCACAAAGCTCAAATTCGTAGGAAATATCAGAAGGCACTGTGCTAAACCTGGACAGCAATACAGTGAAACTCAGTTCATTGGTCAGTAAGAGCTATTGTATATGTCTATCAAATTTTCTCTCTCTACATATGTTTCCATTTTTCCTTTGTGTGTTCTCATGGGACAAATCTGATTGTTTACACAGGTGCATTTGTTTTTCACCCTCAGAATAGATTGTTGTGTTAAATGAACTTCTCATTCTCAAAATAGCTTCACATGGGAACTTGCAAATTTCTTGTTAGCTGCACTTAGAAGCAATGACAGGCCAGCTTTGGCAATTTCAGCAGAGTGAGGCCGGATTTCATAAGGCCTTGCTTTTATAATTCTTCTACCTGTCTACAACACCTCACTGGCTGCCCAGGGGTCTAGTGAGCAGTTCAAAGGTCCTGGCTCCTCTTGACCAGTGCTGTGGGAGCTGATGCTCTTCTCCTTGTAGCTGTCTCATCAAAGCCAAGTTCCTTGGAGACATTGTACCTTCAACACCCTGACCAGCGCTAGGAGCAGAAGCCTGAAGGAGCCCAATTATTCATCCCTAAAAAGCCCATGCCTGTTTTTTTCTGTCTCTCCTTCAGCTTGGCCACCCCTCAGTCTGTTTTTTCTGTCTCTCCTGCAGCTTGGCCACCCCTCAGTGCTCGGGCTGCTACGGCTCCCTGGCTGGCACGGACAGCGGGAGCACCGCGGACAGCGCGCCCTTGCTCTGCGCCGCTGGCGGCTCGGAGATCAACCACCACCAGCACCACAGCTCCCACCCTGCCCCACAGAACTGAGGAGGCTCCCTCTCTTCCCAGAGTGGCACTCGTGTATAGGATTGTAACCTGGTTTTCCTCTTTTTCCTCCTCTCCCCACCCCTGAAGCATCTAACTCATGACACAAACATTCCACTACCTGCCGCAGCTGCGCGCGGGACCGAGCCCAGGGCTGCAGGCAGTTAAGTCAGAGAACTGTGACTTTAAGGTACCATGTAGCAAAGTGAAGCTGAACTCTCTGGAAGCTTTTTTTCTTTTTTTTTTTTTTTTCCTTGGTCTGGTCTTCAAGATGTTGGCAGCTAAATGCACCAGAGCTTCCTCACTAGAAAAGAAACATCAAATGCATATTTGCACTTTTATCTGCACACTTGGAAGGAACGAATCTTGCTCGGGCTGTGCTTGGCCTGAGACTGTTCTAGTTACTCTTTTAATTGCACATCCAGAGCTGGGAGAGGCACTGTCTTCCTGCAAAGACGTGTTCCCTGAAGGACTCTGCATCCTGCCTCCCTGGGAGCGGGGAGCTCTGTCTGTCCGGGCAGGGCTCCCGGCGCTGGATGCTCGAGTTTACTGTGCCATATTCCCACCTGGCAGGGCTGGGTGAGGCCTGGGGGTCCCGGGGGGGGTCTTGCTCTGCCTGCTGGTCCCACCTGGCTGCTGCCCTGTCCTCCCTGGGCCTGTGGCTCAGAGCTCAGTGAGGTCGGTGTTCCTGCTGGCCTCGTGACCACCCCGCTGGCCCCTGGCAGAGGGACAGGGCTGGCTTTTCCCTGCAGGGAGAGGCTGGAGCTGGCTCAGCAGGAGTGTGTGTGTGCAGGAATGTGTGTGAATCCAGGGCTGCTGCACCCCCTGGGTGCTGGCAGCGGCCCTGCTCCCCCTCCTCGTTGCCTGCAGTGGGGCTCCCCTTCTCGCCCTCAGTATTAAATTGCATTTAGCAGATAACCAAGAGTTTTAACCTGAAGTGAATGTGAACTGCTGGGTCCCCACTGAGGTGCAGGGGGTGTGTGGCTGCCTGTGGAACGTTGCTGTTGGAGAGGGAAGGGGCAGAAACCACAGGGATCTGATCCTTGGGCTCCTTGCTCTGCCCTCTCCATGGACCTGGGGCATCCCAGAGCTGTGGAGTGCACAGGGTGGGAGTGCTGGGTCAGGCTGGGACAGGTCCCTCTGGCTTTCCTTAACCAAAATAGCCAAGTTTGACCTGGCCTGGGCTCTTTGGAGATGAGGCTTGGTGTTATTCCTGGCTTGTCCCTGAGCCAGCCGTGGGGATGAGCAGAGCAGCTTTGGATAAAGCAGGCAGGGAGGGAGCTGCTCTGACCATGGGGCAAATCCACCCTGGGACTGCCTTTAACCTGCCTGGTGCTGCTCCAGCCCCGGTGTGACACTGGGGGACAGGGAATGCTGTGCTGGGACAACAGCCTGGGAGCTGGAGGGACCCTGGGCAGCCTCAGTGATCAGAGCTGTGGGAGAAAGCCCAGCCCTGGGGCATCCTCTCCTCACCAGCCTGGCCCCTGGGGCTGTGCTGAGCTCGGTGTCACTTGTCCCACTGCCCTGTCCCTGCACGTGGCTCTCCCTGCTCACCTCCTGCACTCCTGCTGGCCCAAAAAAGCAGCAAGTCCTGCTTCTTTTTTCTTGGAGAAGGCAAAGATGGCAACTCTCAGCACCTCCCTTGCTCGAGTACCTGACCCAGAGCTCCACCCTGGCTGCTCCCCTGTCTCCTGGCAGGAACAGGTTGCTCCATCTCAATCCCTGCTTGGCTTATGGTGAAGCTGGTGATGGGCCAGGCACTGTCACCTTTCCTTCTGCTCCCATAAGTCTCCAAAGACAGCAAGTGACACTCGTGGCCCCTGTTCTTGCTTAAATTCCAAAGCACTAGGAGCACTTTAAGTTTTACTTTCGAGGGAAAGGAGTGTAGTGCAAAAAAAAAAAAAAAAAAATTATTAAAGAAACTTACAAAATCCAAGGGCTACAGGCTCATTGTTCCTCTTGCACTGAAGCACACACCCACACTACGATCTTCCTGGATTATTTGGGATGGCAGGTCAGGGCAGTGAGCCTCGTTGCTGATGGACCCCTGAGCGAGTGGCCAAGAGTTTGGGGTTTACTCCTTTGTCCGGTGGATTCCCAACTGACCGCTCCTCCCGGGGCAGGTCCTGTGTTTTACTGAAGTAATTTATAGCTGAGAAGTTACAAGGACTTTTTTAATGCATAGTTGCCTTTCATTAAACTTTCATTTGGGATTTTTTTGGGGGGGGTTTTTGGGGTTTTGTTTTTGGTATGGTTTAAGTGTTCTGGCTTTGCAGGTGGGCAGCAGCTGCTGCCCCGGGAGCTGTGGCCAATGAATGTACCTATTTGTTCTTCACTAAACTGTAACCAAGCACTACTCTGTTGAAATAAATTAAAAAAAAAAACAAAAACAAACTTTATGTGCTGGGATGGCTCCCAGGGTGACCCAGCCAGCTTCAGGTGTGGCCCTGTGGTCCCCTGTGCCCTGCCAGGACCTGGCACATCCCATTGCTCTGCTGCCACAGGGCTGGGAGCTCTGGGATGGGCTCTGGGGGCTGAGCTGGGGGTGGCACAGGGGGTTTATCCTCTGATGTTTCTCTGTTGCAGCCCTGAGGGAACGGCTGGAGCTGTGCCAGGGCAGGTTCAGGGTGGATTTTACAGAAAGGTTCTTCCCCCAGAGGGTGCTGGGCACTGCCCAGGCTCCCCAGGGAATGGGCACATTCCCAAGGCTGCCAGAGCTCCAGGAGAGTTTGGACAGCGCTGCCAGGGATGCCCAGGGTGGGATTGTTGGGGGGTCTGTGCAAGGACAGGAGTTGGACTCTCTGATCCCTGTGGACCCCTCCCAGCTCAGGGAAGCTCTGCCATGATTCCATGAGGTGCAGCGAGCTCCAAGCAGCTCCCAGGGCTGCTCACAGCCACTTCTGGCCAGGGGCTGTGCTTTGTCCTTTCCCAGGCCTGGCTCCCCCAGCCCCAGCAGCACAGGAGCTGCACAAAGCCCCACCTCCACACCTGGAGCTCCCTTTATTCCTTTCCCAAGTTTATCCACATCCACAGAGCCTTGAGCCAAAGAGCAGCAGCTCTGCTGGAGCACACACTGCCTCTCCCTGCTCTCCCCACATTTTGGGATAGAAAGCAGAGGGGTTTCCACACGGATCCAGGCTGGGGGCTCTGTTTTCCAGCCCACACCCAAGCCTGTCCTTTGTCCCTGTTGCAGTGCTGGATGTTGGATGGTGCAACCAGGGCTGGCTCCATCCCTGTGGGGCAGCAGAGCAGGGATCTCACCCTTACAGCTGTGGGGGATCCATGGGTTGTGCCCAGCCAGGGAGGGCCCCTCTGCCCTTTCCCAGCAGCTCTGCCTGTCCTTGGAGCAGCAGAATTCCCCTGCACCTCCCCCTGTGCCACCTCTGAGGAGCAGCAGCCCTGTGCCTGACCCATCCTTTCCCATTTCAGCCCAGGGAGCAGATCCCAAAGAGGCCAAACCCCACCTGCACAGGCTGGGAGAAGGCTGGGATTGGGGCCCTGGCAGCAGCTGCTGCCTCATGGACACTCTGGCAAAGTTGAGGGTGGGTTCTGCTTTTCCTGAATGAGGAATTGCAGCCTCCAGGTGCCACATGGGAAGAGGTGAGGTTCCTCCAGCATGATCCTCCTTTGCTGCATCTTCCCAGCCTCCAGTGGGAGCAAGGAGCATCAGGAACTGTTCCCACAAGAAGAAGAGGAATTGGGACCAGCAGCAGCTCCTACAATCTCTTGGAATTGTTTTTTTTTTAATGCAGCAGGAAATTGGTGTAGACACACTGTGAGTGAGGGGCTGGCTGGAATGATGGAGCAGACAAGGAATTTCCCCCAAATTTATTCAGTGGCACAGTTCTTGCCTTACCTCCAGCTTCCAAAGGCAAGGCCATGGGTCTGATCCATCCAAATTGCACAGCAATATTTTAAAGAGTTATTCCAAATGATCTTCCAATATATAAAATAAAATTTACATATAGTCCCCACTTTTATACAAAAAAAAAATAGCTTTTTTTTTTCCCCTTGTACAAAATATTTCCTCAGCAGGTTTCAGACAATCATGGGACAGGAGGCCCAGCAAGTGGTTTCCATGGTTTTAAGTCAGAGTGGTGGAATGATGGTGTTTGTCCTCAAATCTCTCTTTCTCCACTGAATTCACCTCATGTTTTGTAAGATATTCCTGAAGTTTTCCAGTTCTTTAATGCTGGTTGAAACCCTGTGTGCAAGGAAAGCAAAAGGGAAACGTTACAGCAACGTTCATGTGGTGAATTATTTAAAATCTGGGAGAAAGGGGCTGTATCAAGCAAAGCTTCAGGCAGCTCTTGGGAAGAGAAGATTTGGAATTCCAGCTAAATTAGGCTGAGGTTACAACCAGGCCCCTTCACTAATTCCCCTGCCTATTTCTAAAGCAAACACTGGGAATCACAGTGGAATAGGATGTTAAGGAACTCATCCTTGGAAAAACCTGTTTGCCAGAAACTCCTGGTCTCTCAAACATCACAAAGAGCTCATGTATAACCAGAGTGTCCTGAAATCCCCTCCTAAAGGCCTCATTATCCTCCTTTTCTCACAAAAACTCCTCATCCAGAGAGGCTGGACTGATGGATTCCTGTTAAATGCAATCATGATCTGGGAATGAACTGCTGGAGAGGCCAAAGGAAAGCAGCCCTTCAATATGCTCCAAGGACAGAGTCATAGTCCCTTAAAAATGATGAAATTCTTTGTATCTTAGCATAAATACTTCCTTGAATTCCTTACAGAAACAGAGAGTATAAAGAATATTTTAAATCAGTCCAATTGTGCTTCATACCAACACTTGGTATCAGACTATGATAAGAATCCCCACCAAAACTGCTGAGAACTGACCAAAATTAGAGCTGAAACTGGAAGTAACAGCAGCCTATGGAAAAGCAGAGGGCAAAGTCTCACACTCACCTCCCAAAGGCATTAAATAAGGCCACAATTTCTTGTCTGGTCAGCTGGAATCCATAGGAAGGGCCACTCTCAGGAATCTTTTCGATGAGGTTCTCTGAGAAGAGGATCTTCAGCGCTGTGCCCAGGCCCTGTGTCTGTGCAGGGATCAAAGAGGAGCCTTGAAGAGCAGCATCCAAACCTCCCTCCCCCTGGGCAACATCACCTGAACAGGCCAAGGGGATTTCACTTCACTCTGCAGCACCTCCCCTGAACTGGGTTTTGCCAGTTTCCCAGGCTGAGCAGGATGGATTCAGCTGCTTCCTGCTGAATCCTTCCTCCTTCCTGCACAGATGAGGATCCAGCAGCCCTGAGCTGCATCCAAAGGCCAATCCCAGCACCAGAACTCCCAGACAAGGAGCTGACAAATCTCACCTGCAACTTCCCCCACAGCCGGCACTTGAAGCAGCCAACACAGTCCATGATCCTGGAAATATTCTTAAAGTGCAGCCTAAATTCCTCCTGGGGGGAAAGACATTCATGTTGGTCATGGTTATGCACTAATTAGGGCTCATTCCAGGTATTGGTCTGAATTAATCCTGGAATTCAGTGGGAATGAGGTAGGGAAAAGCCTCCTGCAGTGGGGTCCTTGGCAGAAATTACCTTTAGTTTAGCAGCTTCCTTTTTATTCCCTGCAAAGAAGGAGTTTTCATCGAAATGCAGTGGGAAGGACCTGAAAAGGAATGAGGAGAGTTTGTTTTCTGCCCTGGCTGCAGTCAGAGGTGGGCATAAACAGAGCTGGGAGCCACAGGACATCTCCAGAGGTGTTTTAATCTGACATCCAATCCCAAGGAATGGAGTGAGATGATTTAAGGTCACTTCCAACCCAAACTACCCTGGGATTTTTATTCTCTCTTCCAATTTGAGCTGGTGTCTGACCTTGGAGACATTTTCAGCAATTGCTTGATGGTTTTTAAGCAATTTCAGTCTGTTTTCTGACAGATAGAAGCACAGGAGGGTGACAAGATAAATCAAACATGGATCACTTCAGGAGGCACCCATTTCTGTCTGGTTCCAGTATCTTCCATTCCTTTCACTCCAAACTCCATCCAACAGCCCAAACCTCTGTCACCAAGATATTTAGGATGTTTTTCTAGTTGCAAACACGAAGCCAGGCCTGGAATCCCACAGATGAGTCACACAGGTAGCCAATTTTAGGGCTGACACGTAGGCAGTTATTAAATTCAATTCTGCTAAATCCAAAAAGGCAGACGAGGCTATTAAACTGTGGCACTAATTAAACTGTGGGACTAATTACCCAAATTCTGCAATTTGCATACAGATATTAATGTGCTCCCAGCAAAACTACACTGCTGGTACCGTGTCCCTGCTCATTGCAAGGGGGCTGGACTAGATGACCTTTAAAAAAGTCTTTTCCAACCCAAACCATTCCACGTTTCTATGATTCCTACTGCACAAATCACTCCAGGAAAAAAAACCCAGGACCTGCCTTTCTAGGAGCTTTACATGTCAGGTTAAGCACACTCAGAGGTGGTGCCAGAGCCACTGTCCCCAGGTACTGAGTGCAATTACTTGGCCAGATGGAGAATTTCCAGCAGCAGCTGTTTCATTTCTGCATCCTGGCTTTTATTCCCGGTGTACAGCTGGAAACCCGGGCGCTCAAAGAAGGGCAGCACTTTGGAGAGGGCCCTCAGCTCAATCAGGTACAGAAAATAAAGGTTCTTGAGTCTTCTGGGCCCTTCCCCACTGGTGAGGACTTCATCAAACCTCTGCTGGAACTCTGTGACGTTGGGGCCCCATTTCTTCTCCGACCACGTATCTGAGGCAGAAACAAACACCAAAGGTGTGAGGTGGAGGGGTTCAGTTCTGCTTCACCCCCTCCCTCCAGGGAAATGCTGAAATGGGATTCCAGCCAGGGAGATCCCAGCTTTTCCAAGCCACTGACCCAAAACCACAGGAAAGTTGGAAAACACCTCCAAGATCAACCTTTGACTGAGTCCAACCTTTGAGTGCCACACCCGGCTGTTCCTGAACCCCCAGGGATGGGGATTCCACCACTTCCCTAGGAACCCCTTCCAATGCTTGATAACCCTTCCAGTGAAGAAATTTTGCCTGAGAATTGTTCAAGGGAGGCATGATTTTAACTCAGTTCAAACCCCAGCAAACACAAAACTCCTGCAGACTTTTTTCAGGTAATTCCTGAAACTTCCTAACAGAGACACCTTAGGAGAATTCCTGATGATAGGGAAAAACAAGAACAGAGGAAACTGGCCACTCTTTTCCATTTTCAAGCCCACAAAGAATATTTCTGTTGCTCATTTTACCATGTATTTAAGATTATTCTATAAAATACATAGTGGGAGATATAAAAGTCATATCAAGCTGAACTCATCTCTTGCCTCTGATGTTTCCCACATTATCCCATCTCCCAACCCCAACCTGGCCTGACTCACATCAAGGTGAGGTCCAAGTGGGCTGTAGACACTTAAATACAATTATTTATACAATTATTTAGTTAAATCTAAATGACTTGCCCAAATCCCAACAGCTATCACCTTGGTGTTCAAGCCCAGGGTTGAAATTGGGATTCCTCAGACACAGGTATTTATGGACTAAGGCATGGGAAGGAAATGGAAATGGAAATGGAAATGGAAATGGAAATGGAAATGGAAATGGAAATGGACAGGGACAGGGACAGGGACAGGGACAGGGACAGGGACATGGAAATGGCTGCTGGAAATGGATCAATGACCTTGGGAAAGCCCAGCCAAACATTTCCCAGTCCAGCTGAGGTTATTGCTGAACTGACCATCATAAAACCAGGCTGGGAAGGGACAGCCTCGACCCACAACTAGAAACCCACTCCAAAATAACCCTGGAGGAAGAAGAGAGGGAATATGTGCTGGAAGTTCTGGTACAGAGCCTGGAGGCACATGGCAACTGCATCCCTAACCCTGTTAGAGAAACTGGGAGCTGGAAGAGCACAAACAGGCCTGAATCCTGCTGGAACAGGCTCCAAGCAGCATTCAGCAGAGCCATGGAAGTGTCAGCTTTGGAGTGAGGCAGGAAAGCTGGGGCAGGAAGCAGGATTTACCTTGCAGGAGGTACCTGGCACTCAGGTGGATGTTGATGCTGGCGTGGAGACCAGAGATGAGCCTGTAGAAAGCTCTTTTCTCCACACACACCCCTGCAAGGAAAAGGGAAGTTTAAGACACTGAAAGCACCCACTGGATTTTCAATCCTCCTGGCTGTGAGGCAGGAATCTAATCCCACTGAGAGTGGCCACTAATCCCACCCATTCCTGGCCATTTTCTGTCCATCCCAGGAAGAGCAGCCACGTTCAGAGCAAGGATTACCTTTGAGCCACTTGTAAAACGTGTGCCCTGGAAAGAAAGGAAAACACATCAGTGAGGGTACAGCCCAAGCCCTGAATCCACCTCCCAGGCCAGCCCCAGAGGAGCCTCTGCCCACTCCAGTTTGCAGAAATGGGGAAAGGAGCATTAAAAGAGCAGGAAAAGAGTTTTCCTGCCCACCCCTGTGACTGCTGCTTCTCTAACACGGCACGGCAGCAGCTCAAAACAGCACGTGGGCTTTCCCCAAGGGGCTGGGGGGGGCAGGACAGCCCAGTGCTGGGAAAAACAAGGATCAGGGATTGCTTTCCTCTTCTGGGCAGAGTGGGGAGAGGGATGTTTTTATAAAACAAACCAACCAACCAACCAAAAAACCACAGAGTGCAACCAAGCGTGTAGAATCCCACGAGTCAGGGTTTCACTATCCCTGCTCTGTGCATGGAAGGGATCTGGATTTCAGGATTTGGGGATGGTTTGGGGACAAAAAGATGCTGTGGAGAATGAAGAATTCCTGGGAACAGCCCTTCCCAGGGCCTGTGGGAGTTGGGCACCCAGCTCCTACAGCTCCAGAGGCTTTGGGGATTATGAGTCTGTTCAAAACTTTCTCAGAAATAAGCACTGAAAAAAAAAAACCAGGACAATTCCAGTTCCCAAAGGTTTCTCACACTTGAGTGATTACCATCAAACTGGACTTGTGCTGTTAAAAAAAATGCTGGTGGACTTTTTAAGCCCTTCACATGAGGATGGGCTGGGATAGGGAGCTCACAGGGATCTCCACTCTGCTCACCAGTGACAGGACCAGGGAAGGGCTGGAGCTGTGCCAGGGCAGGTTCAGGTTGGATTTTAGGGAAAGGTTCTTCCCCCAGAGGGTGCTGGGCACTGCCCAGGCTCCCCAAGGAATGGGCACATTCCCAAGGCTGCCAGAGCTCCAGGAGAGCTTGGACAGCGCTGCCAGGGTGGGATTGGTGGGGGGTCTGGGCAGGGACAGGAGTTGGACTGCATGATCCCTGTGATCCCACTCAGGATTTTCTATGATGCCAAGGCTCTAATTTCTGGTTTGCCTGATTAATAATTTTGCTAAGCAGGTGCATTATCTAATGGCACAGCCTGTGACAGCAGGATAAAGACACCCCATTTGTTCCTGTTATCAGTAAAAACAAACAGTGCCACTCACCTCCGTCATCTCCTGGGGGAAAAAAGCACAAGTGGTGGAGGGAGAGAGAGAAAAAGAGAATAAAAACATTACACACGACCAAAATTAAGCTCCAAAGCACAAGCACTGCTCTGTTCATCTGCTCTGACAAGAGAAGGATCCTCTCCAGGGAGCTTTGGAAATGTTCTGAACACAGAAAACTCCAAGTGCAGCAGTGAGGACACCGGATGAGCAACAGTGCTGAGTAACCTGACCAATGCAGCAGGGATCAATATTTGCAAAGGAAGGAAAACCTGATATTTCCAGGGACATTGTACATCTCCTTCAGCAGGAGGAGAGCCAAAGGAGGGGGGTAAACACCTCCATAATTTAGGGGAAAATGAAAATGAGGAGATTGTGGCAGAGGTTGTGATGTTCTCGTGTTTCCAAACCCCTTCCCTACTTTCCTTTACACTGCCTGGCCTTGGCTCTACGGCAGAGCTGCTCTTCCTGGGTGGTTTCCATGGAGGATCCCAGCCAGGTTCTCATTTCAGTCTGTCACAGATGGTTTGGCACTGCCAGGGACCCAGGCAGAGCTCAGGGGTCAGCCCTGCTCCCAGCTCCTCCAAAACTCACATTTTTTTCCAGGACTGGAAGATCAAACATTGTTTTTCCACAATGGATGCTAGAAAAACCCACTTCCATCAAATTCTACACTTGCTCAAGAACTACAAGATATTTCTCATCCAGCAGGAGAAGGAGCCCAGAGAACACTTGGTGCTCCTGGAGCTGGGATCAGTTCACTACTAACCCACTTAGTGAGATAAATAAATGACTCACCTCTGCCAGATGCCAAAGGTCTTTTTACATTCTGAGGCCTAGGAGGGGGAAAAAAATATCATTTAAATCAGAGATGTAAATAAGTTACTGTCTCTTGCCTGCACAAACAGAGCAGAGCAGAAGTAGCTGCTTCTGCAGTCAAACAGCCTGAGGGGATCAGAAACCCCTTCCAGGCTTTAGCTTAGCTCAGGAGGGGAAAGGAGAGAGCAAAAATGTGGGTTTCTGTGGGGTTTTGGTGGTGATTTCTTCTTTTTTTTTTAGAAAAAAAAGCAGGAAGACTCAAGTGTCTTCTTTTGGGACAGCCACATGACTTGTCCCTGGTATATCCCACCCTGCAGGGGCACTGGAGCAAAGACAGGAGGATGAGGATTCATTCCTGCCCCTCTGCACAAACCAGCACTCTCAGGCTCATGGAATTTGCCTTCCAAAGCACCTACTTGAAGCAGTTCTCTTCATAAATACTGTTCCAAATTTTCCAGGCATCTGGGCCCTTGTAGCCAGTGTAACGTTCTGGATTCAGGAGTAAATCCACGTACTCAGCATCAGGAGAATGGATGTCTGTGGAGCAGAGTGCTGGGTCAGTGACTGCCATTACCTGAGGGAAAATGACATTTCCCAAGGCTGATCCAGCCACCTCTTCCTCACCTTGCTAAACACAGCAAGGCCCCAGCTTTATGGGGAATATTTGTGTGTTATTTTCAAAATTCTGAGGTTTGGGAGGGGGGTGGAAAGGAGCAGGAATGCTTTATCAGAAATATTTGTGTGTGATTTTCAAAATTCTGAGGTTTGGGAGGAGGGTGGAAAGGAGCAGGAATGCTATTCTGCTGAAATGTTAACACTTTGGCCTGGAATTGGGGCTGTTCAGCCTGGAGAAGAGGAGGTTGGGTGGAGACCTCATAGCAACATTCCAGGATCTGAAGAGGCTACATGAACTGGGAGAAGAGCTCTACCTCAGGAAATTAGGGATAGGACAAGGGGGAATGGCTTCCCACTGCCAGAGGGCAGGGAGAGATGGGATATTGGGAGAGATGGGATATTGGGAAGGGTGGGCAGGCTCTGGCAGAGGTTGGCCAGAGAAGCTGTGGCTGCCCCTGGATCCCTGAAGTGTCCAAGGCCAGGCTTGGAGCACTCTGGGATAGTGAAAGGTATCCCTCCCCATGGAATAAGATGGGCTTTAAGATCCCTTCCAACCCCAACCATTCCATGATTTAAAGCTCTGCAGAAGTGCCTCATTCCCACTGCAAGCCCTGCCAGCTCTCCCAGCTCCCCATACCATCAGCCTCACAGAAGCTGTCCGAGGAATCGTCGTGCTGTGCCCACTGCAGCACTGCCTGCCGTGTTTCCTTGCTGCAAAAAAAAAAAAAAGTGGGGGGAAAATGTCTCAGAGAGAGCTCTGATCCCAGAGATTCCTTCAAGACAAGGAAGGATTATGGCAAAAGAAGTCAAACCTCAAAGAGTCATCGACAGCTCCGAGTCTCTTGGCTTCCTCACACTCTTCAGCGAGGTTATTGGCTTCCTCCGAATACTGGGTTGGAAAGAGAAGGGGTGGGGAGGGATGAGGATTAAAAAGGAATTTTTTTTTTTTTTTTGCTGTTTTAATTTAGCCACTATCCAGGTTAAGCCCTGAAACCCTTTCATGATTCACCCCAGCCTGTGTTTGCACAGGATGGCTGCAGACATCCCAAGGTTTATGCAAGGCTGACGAGTCCATCTGCCCCAGGAGCTTTCTGTGCCTGGTGACACCAGCTCTTGGAGACATGTCAGGAATACCTGGCCCCAGGACAGCCACCTCACAGGCTCTGTGGCATCCCAAGCACTTGAAGAGAGTAGAAATTTAGGCCTAAAGAGCATCCTGATAAATATTGACCCCATGCTCAAATGCTGGGGGCAGTTTTGGGTCCCTCACAGCAAAAGAAAGGGATGGAGCTGGGGAGGGTCTGGAGCACCAGGAGAGGCTGAGGGAGCTGGGAAATGGCTCAGCCTGGAGAAAAGGAGGCTCAGGGGGGACCTTGTGGCTCTGCACAGCTCCTGCCAGGAGGGGACAGCCAGGGGAGGCTCTGCTCCCAGAGAACAGGGACAGGAGGAGAGGGAATGGTGCCTGGGGACACTCAGGTTGAATATTAGGGAAAATTTCTTCACCAGAATGGTTGCCAGGCATTAGAAGGAGCTGCCCAGGGCAGTGGTGGAGTTCCCATCCCTGGAAGTGATCAAAAACCAGGAGGAGGTGGCACTTGAGGACACGGGTTAGTGGTGGACACGGGGGTGGGGGGTGACACTTGGACTGGATGAGCTTCTCCAACCTCATCACAAAACTGTACCACAAAACAAACCTCCTCCTTTTGTGCTCCTTTTGTCACACCCACCTTGTAACTTGCAGATCTGATTCCATCAGGGACTTCATCCTGAAAGACAAAACAAAGCAGGTGTCACACGTGGGGCTGATGAGACCTTCCCTATCTTTGGGAAAGGTTTGGGATGTCACCACAGCTGAGAAGGTGACCAAAACACTCAGCCCAGCTTGCAACACATCCAACTCCTCACTCCTCTTCAAACCAAGCAGAAGCAACATCCCTAGTGCTTTATTTTTTTATTTTTGCAAGATTCCTCTTCTCCAAAGGTCTGCAGCCTTCCATGGCTGCTACATCAGGTTCTGCTTTGTTTATCCAAGCAGGAATTTGGGGAAGCCAACACAAACTCCAGAGGAGCTGGAGCTGCCTCTGCTCAATCCAGGTCTGGCATCACCTTCCTGGCAGGAGCCCAGGTGTCTCCTCAGATGGCTCCTACCAGCCCCTGATACTTGACATTCCAAACTTCCCTCTGGCCATTCCACCATGGAATGTCAGCCCTGCCAGCCTCACAAAACCAGACCCAAAATTCTCCTCGACTTCCATTTCCTCTGGGAGAAAGAAGGCAATAGAACCACTTCTCCAGGAGCAAATACTGTGATGGCAAAGAGAAAAATTAAGCAATGAGAGTTATTTTTATTGATTTCAGGATGAAAGAAACCCAAATCAAAATAATTAAGGACAGCAGGGACAGTCAGTTCTTAAAATAAGAACAACTTTCAGCTAAAACTTAGGTAATTGTAACACAACTCCATCACATTAGTCATAATCACTACCAAAAATAGATTTTTTTTTTTAAGGAAGAAAAAGTATTTAAACAACATTTAGGGTTATTTTGAGATTAAAAAAAAAAAAATTCATCATTCCATTTTAGAACCCAAGAGTGAGGGAGTAAAACAGTCTGTGCTGGCTGTCAACACCAAAACATGAAATGTCCCCAAAGGGATCACCAAGTTGTGATTCCCTCACCTTCTCACCCCCTTATTTTTGGGAAGACATCTGCAGGCAGGATGTTTTCTTACAGCTGAGGGAACAAAACCCTTTTGTCCAGGATACAGGGACAAGAGTGCCCTTGGAAATAGGATGCTGAAAGAGCCATTTCTCCTATAAGAAGAGGGCTGGAAAGCTCTTAGTCAAATTCATCAACCAAAGCTAAATCACAGTGCAGCTCATGGGCAAAAGGGTAAAATTCTGTCAATTAACACAAAAAGAATAATGGATTTGCCCTAAAAACTACTTACTAATGGAAAAAAAAATACCAGGAGAAGTTTTTGGCTGTTTGCAGAGGGTCAGATATTAAAATCCCAGCCTGTCTTGAAACTTTCAGAATTCAGTATTTGGATCTTTCTTATGGCCACCAATGTTGCTGCACCCACAAAAGATCCATCAGAGCCCCAGTTTTGCTATAACTAAAATAACAACATTCAGTCACTTGTCTGCTGTTTCCTCTTGGTCTGCAAAAGTTAAATTAAAAAAAAAAATAATAATGTAAAGGAAGGGATTTGGTACTTACAGAGGGGCAGGGCTGCACAGCACAGTCTCTCATGCCACAGTGACTGTTGTCCTCCCAAAAGGGACAAGGTTTCTGTAGGTTGACCTGCAAACAACACATCCCCCTATTCAATAACACATCTCCCCCATGCAGCCAGGACAACCTTCCACTGCCCAGTTTTCCAACAGAAATCCATGCTCTGCACTTGTTTGTTCCCACAGCAGCAACTCCTTGGTGACCCAGATTGATAACATCACTCATAACCCTGTTATCAGCACAGATTATCCTTTTAATCCTTGCTTGGATCTTTGTGCTGGTGCTTTCCCACACAGACATTTCCATAATTCCAAAATGTTCTGAGGGCCAGAGCTCCTTCTGTTCTGGAGCCAGGCTGGGAGAGCTGGGAATGTTCCCCTGGAGAGGAGAAGGCTCCAGGGAGAGCTCAGAGCCCCTGGCAGGGCCTGAAGGGGCTCCAGGAGAGCTGGAGAGGGACTGGGGACAAGGGATGGAGGGACAGGACACAGGGAATGGCTTCCAGTGCCAGAGGGCAGGGATGGATGGGAGATTGGGAATTGGGAATTCCTGGCTGGGAGGGTGGTGAGGCTGTGGCTGCCCCTGGATCCCTGGAAGTGTCCAAGGCCAGGTTGGACGGGGCTTGGAGCAGCCTGGGACAGTGGAAGCTGTCCCTGCCATGGAATGAGATGAAACCATTCTGGAATTCCAGAATTCTATGCTTCCTTCAGACCAAACTCAGCATTTCTGTTACAAATCCCAACCCTGGAAAAAAGAAAGATCATGAGCTTCTTTAACAAATCCCAATTTTTCTCTTCCATGAGTTGGTATCAAATATCATTCTTCCAAAACAATTAACATTTAACAAGATTTGGTGGGTTTGGAAGAGAGGGGCATAAAGGGAATCTGACTGAAAGGGAGCAGAATCCACCTCATGGAATCCAACCCATGGAATGTCTGGCAGCAACAGCCATCAATGAACCTGAGTGTCTGTAACTAATTCAGGTTTTCCATGTCTGGGGAGTCACTGTGGATCCTCTAATTATGGATCACTGGTCATCAGCACCTTTAAATCACAGCTCACCAAAGGAAGTTCTCTCACTAATGTGTTGCTTAAGAGGGAGAAATGGGTAAGAAAATATCTCTGAAATCCTCTTAAAAGTACATTTAAAAGTACATTGCATCTTATTAAGATTCTCCTCATAACAGAAGGGTTCAACTTCTGTTGGATTGCACCCTTAAAAGGGTTAAAATGCAGGTGTCTGATTTTAAAAAGATCAGCAGTAAAGTGATTAAAAAAAAAAGACAGCAGTACACAAATAAATACAATTCTTGTAGGAGAAAATTACCTTGTAGTATCTAAAATAGTCACTTTCCAGGAGTTCATTCAGTCTAGGAAAAAGTTTGTAGTTGTTGAAGGCATCGATGGTTTCTACATCACAGGTGCAGTCATCTAAATAACCAGTAACCTAGAGGAGAAAAAAAACCCAATAAAATCAAAATCAAACCCATCAAAAATAATAAATCAAACATAACTCAATCAGGACTTTTTAACACTGCAGACAATAAAACAATTCATCCTTTTCCTTGCTTTTCCCAGCGAGTCAAGTGAAGTTCAAGCAGAACGGAGATGGCTGCAGTGAGAGCTGTGAGCCACTGCCAGCTCAGGTTCCCTCCTGGAGGAGCCTCAGGAAGGATAACAGGAGCTTATCTCCTGTGGGATAACAGGAGCTGAGAGCTGGAGTTTGCATATGGGACCAGTCAGGCAACAAGGACACAGTGACAGCCCTCAAACAAAGTCCTTGTTGTTAACCAGCAGCTTTGGTTGGAGCAGGACCACAGCAGGGATGGGAAGGATGGAGCAGCTCTCCTGTGAGGAAAGGCTGGGAGAGCTGGGATTGTTCAGCCTGGAGAAGAGAAGGCTCCTGGATGACATTCCCAGTACCTGAAGGAGCTGACAGGAAAGATGGAGAGAGGATTTACAAGGGATGGAGGGACAGGACACAGGGAATGGCTTCCCACTGCCAGAGGGCAGGGAGAGATGGGAGATTGGGAAAGAATTCCTGATGTGAGGGTGGGCAGGCCCTGGCACAGAGTGCCCAGAGAAGCTGTGGCTGCCCCTGGATCCCTGGAAGTGTCCAAGGCCAGGCTGGATGGGGCTTGGAGCAGCCTGGGACAGTGGAAGGTGTCCCTGCCATGGCAGGGGTGGAATGGGATGAGCTTTAAGGTCCCTTCCAACCCAGAGCATTCCATGATTGTGTGATTTAACTGCAACAGTCCCTCTGCTCCCTCAGAGAGACATTTTGGCAAGACAACATCTGTTCTAAATGTGATGGATGCTTCTTGCATCATCCTGAACAACTCAAGAGGCTTTGTGCAAGCCCTGAAGAAAAAAAAAAGAAACCAACCAGGACAGAAGTAGTACAAATTCAGCTGTGGTTTCCTGACACATCCATTACTGGCTGATGACAAAGTTGCTCAACACAGAAGTAGTTTTGCTTCCCCCACACCCACAGTGAGTCCTTGGGGAAATCACAGAATCCTGGAATCATTCAGGTTGGAAAAGATCACCGAGTTCAACCATTCCCCCAGCACTGACCATGTCCCCAGGTGCCACATCCACAGAGCTTTTAAATCCCTGCAGGGATGGGGACTCCAGCACTGCCCTGGGCAGCTGTGCCAGGGCTGGACAAACCCTTCCAGGAAGAAATTTTCCCTAATATCCAATCTCAAACTCCTCTGTTACAAGCAGAGGCTGTTTGCTCTTGTCCTGTCCCTGTTCCCTGGGAGCAGAGCCTCCCCTGGCTGTCCCCTCCTGTCAGGAGCTGTGCAGAGCCACAAGGTTCCCCCTGAGCCTCCTTTTCTCCAGGCTGAGCCCTTTCCCAGCTCCCTCAGCCTCTCCTCCTAATTCAGCAAGAGCTACACAACAACTTAAATAAAACCCTTATATTTACCACCATGGAAATGGAGCTGAGAGGAGGATGGCAGAAATGGAGCACAGAGTCACATGAAATGGGGAGGTGGGGGAAAAAATAGCCAGAATTCCCTACCCCACTGGAACAACTCTTATTTTGTTGAGGCAGCATGATTTGGAGGCTCACTCATATTTGAAGTGTTTACACTGAAGCTCGGTGTGTCACCCTCACACATTTACTGAATTCTGTCCTGCATTTTGCATGGTAATGAAGATTAACAGTGACTTAAGATTTCCACTAACCTGAATCACCCTTGTAAAAATAAACAGCAGCAATTTGCTAATCCAGTTACCCAATTTAAAGCTGTTTCAAAATTATATATGCATTAAAAAAAAAAAAAAACAAACAAACATCAAAACAAGAAACCACAGCAAGCCACCAACCAACCACATTTTTATTTCCTGGAATCTTGGCATCCTTCAAGGCAGGAAGCTTAAAGGTTGGGTCTCAAAGTGGCCTACAAAAAGATTTGGGGATAATCTTCAGCTGCTGTATCCACACCTGACAAAGATGTCACTCCAAAGGAATGACATCCCTGTAAGTGGGCACATTGGAGCCCCCACAAACCCCCATGGAAGCACCATTTGAGCCAGGTTTTTGTTATGTCTGGTGACCAAATCAAGCCAGAACCTCATCCTGAATATAATCCAGAGTGAAGCACTGCAGGTGATCCCCAAATCCTTAGGACTGGATGGGGGTTGTGCTTTGGAGCCCTCCAAATACCAATTTATTGGTGGGATCAGCCTCAGGGTCACCCTGAACACACCTGTGAGGGAAAGGAGAAGGTGCTGGGAAAACTCCACCTCTGCCCAATCTTTCCTCCTCCAAGGATTTCAGTCAGACTGGGCAGAAATGGGCAATTTCCCCAGGCTGTGTGTGCCCAACCTAGCAAAGCTCAAAGCCAAAGGAGCACAAAAAAAAAGCAGCACCCAGAGCACCCAGAGCTGAGGCTCCTCAGAGCCCTGGTGTAAACCCCAGTGATGCCCCAGCAAAGAGCTTTAAGCTGAGCCACATGAAGACTCAGGCAGTGCCAGATCACCTGGCAGGATTTGTCTTCATTCCAGAGCTTCCCTCTTGCTCCATGACCACCCCAGAACCTGTTTTATAGCCTTGGATGCTTCCAGACTCACTTGTTTTGGGATTTTACCTCCTGCTGCCAGAGCAGTTGGGCTCTGGCAGGTGCCAAAGGTGCCCTCCAGTGAGTGGTACCTTAAAACACAAACGAAATATTTACGAAATGAGAGCAATCCTTTGGGATAAAGCAGGGACAATCCCACACAGGCACAGTGAATCAGCCAGCTGAGGGGTTCTGCTCCACCTGCCTTGGCTGTGAGGAGCTGGCAGGAGGCTGAGGGGCAGGGCTGGCCTTTCCCACTGGGAAGAGATGAAGGAGCCGCCGGCACACGGGAGCGGCTCCGGGGGCTGAGTAAGCTCCCAGGGAGATGTGCTGGCAATTCCCAGCTCTGAGGGACCCACCTGGGGTGCTGGGAACACCAATCCACCTCCTTCCTCTCCATCCCAGACTCCTGCCAGGATCTCTCTGCTTTCTGCTCCTTTCCTTCCCAGCTCTTTCTGCCCCCTGAGTGTCACAGGAACATCCCCACCGTAGCAGATTTAGGGATTTCTTCCCATTATGTCCCACACCACAGCCAGGCAGGAAAGAAGGAAAACTTTTTCCTGCATCTCCCACTCCAGCCACAACAGGGCAGAGGGAAGGGAATGCCACAGAGGCTGAGGGGTTGGGTTTAGCCTGTACCAACTTCCCTGGCACTGCCTGCTCTTCTGGATGAGCCAAAGCAGTCCCAGGGTGATGGTGAGCAGGTGCCTTCCCTGCTCCCTCAGCAGAAGTTTCCTGGCACAAAGGAGTTTGGACTTTGATGATCCTTGTGAGTCCCTTCCAACTCAGGATATTCTATGATTCTATGAAATTATTTCCCTTGCATCCTTGCCAGTGCACTTGGAGCAAGTTGCTGGCACAACTGAGGACAGTCACTGCTGCACCTGCCCTGGAAGCATTATCTGCCATTCCAGCTGCTGTATCCCCATCTTTTGCCCAGAAAACAAGGACTAGGTTTCCCAGAACTCACACAGAAGTGAATCTCATGTGGGTGCCTCAGGATGAGGTCAAACCACAGGGCCTGAAGGGCTGTCACAGCATCCCAAAATGGTTTGGGTTGGAAGGGAGCTTAAAGACCATTTATTCCCCCCTCTGCCATGGCAGCGACACCTTCCATCATCCCAGGCTGCTCCAAGCCTCATCCAACCTGGCCTGGAACACTTCCAGGGATCCAGGGGCAGACACAGCTTCTCTTATTCCAGGTAACTTGTTCCAGGGCCTCCCCACCCTCACAGGGAAGAATTCCTTCCCAATCTTCCATCTCTCCCTGCCCTTTGGCAGTGGGAAGCCATTCCCCTTGTCCTGGCACTCCATCCCTTGTAAATCACCTCTCCCCATCTTTCCTGTCATCTCCCTTCAGGCACAGGAAGGTCACAACTAGGCCACCCTGAAGTCTTGTCTTTTCCAGGCTGGACAATCCCAACTCTCCCAAGCCTTTCCTCACAGGAGAGCTGCCCTGATCATCTTGGTGGCCTCTGGACTCACTCCAACAGCTCCATGCCTCTCCTGCTCTGGAAGGACCACAGAGCAGGACACAATATTCCAGGAGGAATGCTGCACAGCAGAGCAGAGGGGCAGAATCCACCTCCAAAGATCTGCTTCTCTCCACCTGGAAACTCCTCCTGAAGCTACCCCAGAGAAACTGGGAACTGTGCTAGGAATGAATTCCTGCCCTGGAGGCTGCAGAGTCAACACCAATTCAACAGGAAAGCAAGGACAGCTGAGAGCCTGCCCAGGTACCAAGGAGGAAACTCTCCATGCCCAGAGCCACCCCTAATGACAGCATCCTGCCCTCAGAAACATTCCCAAAGGGAAACCTCAGCAAAATCCCCATCTGCAAACACCTGCAGCACATCCTGAATGCAGCTGCATCAGCCTGTAAACAGCAAATGAACAATAATTACCAGGAATATACAGAAGACATCCATGGCTGAGTAAAGCTGTGATGCAAACAGGAATATCTCGAGGGGGGGGATGAGCTGCCTGTAAAGTTTGAGGGGATTTTGATATTGGAGTGTTAATCAGAGCCTGGGAAGCAGAAAACAGTATTTGAAACACAACAGATGGATGTTTTTTAATAAAAGTTTCAGGGCTGCTTGGTCTCTAAGGAAGGGAGATAACAGTGACAAAAAGCAGGCGAGGCCTTGCCCTGGGTGCAGACAGACAGGAGTGCAACACCCACTCCAGAATCACAGCCTGCTGAAGTCAGCACTTGGAATATTGCTGGAGCAGCACTCCCAAAAGTGGCCCTTGTCAAGTGTCCCAGCACAGGCTGACAGACAAGAGCTCTCCCAGTCACCCCACACTGAGGTTTCTTCACCATCAGACAGGAGATGGTTCACAGGAGGAAACCAAGAGCTGCACCAGGCCTTCAAGGAGCTAAACAAAGGAGGGCAAACCAGATCATTTAAGGCTGGCCCTGTTATTTTCTTTGGTGGCAAATAAAAACCACCAGACCAGTTCTGCACAACAGGATCAGCAGATTATTTTTAACCCAAAGATGAGGCAGCCCTCGGGTGTGATTTAAAAAGTTTGGTGGTTAGAAAGGTCGAGAAATGCTGCCCTACATGACACCTTTTCCTAAAGGTAATAAAAAATCCTGACCTAAACATTTGTAGGGAAAACCAAGGTGCTGCACAGGATAAAAAATGTGTTGCAACAACCCAACAGTGCACAAAGCATCATGCCAGCTCCTCCAGTCCAAGGAAAAGAGCCTGCCAATCCCTGCCATGCCAGAATGCCAGTTCAGTTAGTGGTTACAGCTCCTTACCCCATTCCACACTCCTGACTCAACATTCAATCCTCAGGAGACAAACTTCTCTGCTTACAGGAAGCTGCAAGGAAAAACCCTGCAGAGATCCACAATCTAAATGCATGGTTTTCAATTCTTTATCAGCAGAGCTTTTATTTACCATTTCCACAGGAAGCTGAAAGTGTCAAGAGCCACCCCAGAAGGCAAGAGGGTAACTCCATTTGTTTTCTTTCTCCACTCTCAATTCCTGACCCACATTTGAGGACTAGAAATTTAATACAGCAAGAGTGGCCTTTATAAAAGCTTCCTGCTTTTAAAGGCAGCAAAACAAAGGACTAAAGACATTGTGACATCCTCACTCCTTGATCTTGCAAATGTGCTTATCACAGGAATTATTCAGGTTGCAAGAGACCTCAAAAACCATCTTATGTCACCCCTGCCATGGCAGGGACACCTTCCACTATCCCAGGCTGCTCCAAGCCCTGTCCAACCTGGTCTTGGACACTTCCAGGGATCCAGGGGCAGCCACTTGGTGTCAGAAGGAACTGCAGAGTGATCTCTCCCTTAAATCCAGATGCTTGCTCGACTGTACCCAGTTCTGTCATTACTGTACCCCAACAGAAGCTGCACTGAGCGCACAGTGACACACCTGGCACACAACAAGAGGAATCAACCCTGGGAGAGTTTTAGGGAGCAGAGCAGCCCAGCTCACACCTGGGCATGGCAGGAGCCTGCTGCAGCCACGCTCTCTCCTGGACAGCAGAGCTGGGAGAACAGCAAGGCAGGAGAGGGGATGAAGCAGCTTCCAGGGATAGCAGTGATATCCCTGAAACATCCCAGGAGAGGCACCTGGGTAGCTGGGGAAGAAATGCTCAACAAGTTGGAACACTCCCCTCTTCTGATGGGAGTAGGGAGAGAATACAGTTAACATGGCATGGAAGAGAATCACGGAATCCTGGAATGGTTTGGGTTAGAAGGGACTTTAAAGCTCATCCAGTCCCACCTGCTGCCATGGCAGGGTCACCTTCCACTATCCCAGGCTGCTCCAAGCCCTGTCCAGCCTGGCCTTGGGCACTTCCAGGGATCCAGAGGCAGCCACAGCTTCTCTGGACCAGGACATCACCAACCTCCCAGCCAGGAATTCCCAATTCCCAATCTCCCATCCATCCCTGCCCTCTGGCAGTGGAAGCCATTCCCTGTGTCCTGTCCCTCCATCCCTTGTCCCCAGTCCCTCTCCAGCTCTCCTGGAGCCCCTTCAGGCCCTGCCAGGGGCTCTGAGCTCTCCCTGGAACCTTCTCCTCTCCAGGGGAACATTCCCAGCTCTCCCAGCCTTTCCACACAGGAAAGCTCCCGCAGCCTCGGAGCACCTCCGTGCCCTCCCCTCCCCGTGCCGGGCACCGCATTCCGGGCCCCTGAGCCCATCCAAACCCCTGCCCTCCCCAAAGACGAGCCCACGCCGCTTCCCCCCGGTCCCCGGGCCGTTCCCACCTGGCAGAAGCAGCGTGTCTGCGCTCCGCGGGGCAGGGCGGCCGGCAGAGCCAGCAGCAGCCCCAGCAGCGCCGTCCCCGCCGCCATCTCC
>WEIU01009823.1:131487-170090 GCA_013389925.1 Aegithalos caudatus | reverse complement strand
TCAGAGAGGTGCTAGAGAACTGAGTTGGGGAATGTATGCAGTCCCCCAGTTAGATCCATCTGATAGGATTACTGCCACACATGCCCTTTCCATGTAATATTACTGCTCTGGTGTCAGTACTGCTGGCTGTTACCTCACATATGTGAGAATTATTTCCCAGCTCTTTCATAGGTTTATCTCATCAAGAGACATCAGGTGTAATAAAGGAGTTCCTTGAACTCTCAGCATAGTCCATTCTTTGTTTGGGATTCTGGCTGTACACATGATCTTACTAATTGCTGCTAATAATTACTTACGTTCACCAGAAAAGCAGAAGAGAATGCTCAACATTCCTACCTCTGCAGTAATTGCACCCTGGCCCAGGACAAGCTCAGCTCTTCCCCTGCATAGCAGTAATTTCCACTGCAGACCTGGTGTTTTGTGAGCTGCTACCTTACACAGCACATAGAGTCCAAGTGCTCCTGTGCCAAGGAATAGTTCCCAAATACAGGAGCGTATATGTCACCCAGAAAGAAAGATGCATTCTTGTCAACTGCTCCTGGGGAGACAAAGGCGCCCAGTTCTCTGAGACTGCATATGCAAGCAGCCTTCTTGACAAGGCAAGAAGTCATTGACTGCATCACAGAGAGTTTGCAAGACAAAGTAACTGTTTATAATGATGTGGTGATATGAAGGGAGAAAGAAAGGTACATCCAATGGAAAATTAACACTTGATTGTGTGGGAGCTGAAGCACTGTGTTCCTTCCGACACACAATTGTGAGACTGTTCAGTTGCCAGCCTTATGAAGTTCTGCTTAATTCTGATACTCAGGCACAATCTAATAAACAGAGAACTTGGGAACTTCAATATTTTGCAGGAGAGCAGCACAGTAACCAGTGAAACAGCAGGAGAATTAATTCCAAGTTAGCACCAAGTGGGAAAAATAACTAATTGAGAAACAATCCAGGACTAGCTCACAGACACTGATGTAGTGGGTATAAAGTAACTCCAAGTTCAGAGAATCATTTAAAATTAATTCAGATGGTAAATCCTGATTGCTAATTAAGTAGTCAAGACAGAGGAGCATCATGTAGTGCAATAGACAAGGATATATGTTCATTATTTATGAAGAGTACTAGTAATAATTATTTCAGAGACTTACTACTAGCAAAAGTATACAGGTACTTCAGATTTTACAGTGATTAATATATCACCTAAAGTATTGTTTTTCCAGTGATGAGCAGTTATTTTCTTCAGTCTTTTCTAAAAGGCAGAGTGACAGTTCTTTACAGAATGCTGTAAAGATTTTCAAAAAATACGGGGACTGCACGTTTGTTGGTTGTTCTCCAAGGTGAAGGTTCATTTTCTCTATGACTTTGCAGGTAATCATCCAGCACCAAAACCTGCTCATTTCCAAAGCCAACAACACCATCAACTACTCATTGCTGAGTAATGACAATGCCTTCTTGAGCTACTCCCCCCATTACTTCACTCAGCGGACTCTGACAGCGCGTTTTCAGATGAACAATACAAAGCCACCTCATGTCCAGATGGTGCGGAAACCAGTGCTGACTGCTGTGGGCTTGCTGGCACTCCTAGGTGAGTTTTAAAGACCACATCAATAACCCCTACTTTCTAGAAGCTTCCAGCCTAAGAAAGATTGTTCCAGCCATCTCACTATTTATAAAAGCATGAGTTCTACTCACTCTTTACTAGCTGTGTTAAGAAAATGAAACTTCAGAGATTGATATTCCAGAAAATACTCCTGATAGTCTGTTATCCATTTGATTTAACCCACTGCTTTGTTTATACCCTCTGTGTGCCAGCTATGCATTTTTTGTTGACTGGTACTTCCCTCATGTGATGCAAGGGGTACATCCCATTGGGCTGCAACTGTCTTTAAGAAATCCTGCAGCTGGAAGACTCGTTCAGCACATTACATATTCATTACATATTACATACTCATTCACTGTCACCTGTTTGCATGTTGCTAGCTGAACTGCTAAGCATAAGAACTGCTGTAGTATGTACATATTCTGCTATTGTAAATTAAATCTGACTGAAGGCTGTAACTGGTAAAATGAGGCAGAACATAACTCTCAACTATGCTCAATCTATTTGCATGCTTTGGCCCTGCAGCTTCTGACACAGGACTGACTGAGAGTGATGCTTACAGTTGTCATGTTTTTTAAAGGAGAAAAGCAGATTTTTGCAGAAGTGAAGATCACTGGAGATGAAAGCACTCAGAACAGCACAGTTGGCGTGCTGGCATCTGTCCACACCCCAAGTGAGACACAGCCCTCAGACAGCTGGCAAGCTACAGTACTGATGTATTCAAGTGAGGATAACAGGACTTCATCCAACATTAGCACTGTCACAGTGAATGCCACCCACTTCCCCAAGCTTAGAGGTAAACAAATATGTAGACAGCTCATGTTATGTGGTCTTTAAGACAGAATATCATCTGGAAAACTTATACTGAGTTGCCTTTCATTGCAAGAGTGAACTTAATTTCCTAACTTCCTCTCATCTTTTGTGCACTCCTAGATATTCTGAAGTATAATGGTGTTCTTCTTTGAAAGGTTCATTTCTCATGCCTAAACTTTGACCCTGCCTTTAATGGCAAATGCCAAGGGCTGCCTTTCTGGAAAACTATTGATCTCAATGTACTTTGCTGGATATTGCCAGGTGTCAATTCCCATAATGAGATGACTCCAAGATAGCCAGCACAAACACACAATTGCATAGCTGCTGCAGTCACCCAACAAATACATACAGCACCTGTGCAAAAAGAGGATTTCATNGAAATCACTTTTGAAAAGGTAGACTTACACACCTGCTAAATTTATTCTTGGTAATCTTTAAATCTGGGTAAAGAATTTACTTTGTCTTGTTTGTGTTCCTACAGAGCTGGTGTATGTGACATATTACATGGATAACAACCAAACCAATCCCTATCTGAAGTGGAAAAACCTAGGAAGCCCTGACTTTCCTTCTCCAGAACAATTCCAGCAAATAAGGGATGCTGAGGTATGATTATGTGTTTGCTTGAAGTGTTGTTCGGGTAAAGTACTTGTGAAAAAGGCAAGAAATCAGGCCCGTAGTTAAAATTTCCTTAGCTCAGTCATTCAATTTTCATATACACACAAAAATTTACTTGCAGTCCTGCAGAAGAGTGTAGCTCATACACAACGTTTGCCTCTTCGCTCTGGACCTACCCATAAAATAAGGAGGCACAGTTTCTCCTGGGGAAGTTCTGCCTTCTCTCTGAATATCACACTGAGCTTTAAGGCTCTTTCTGTTCCAACTCCCCAAGTAAGTCACATGGCCCTGTGTATATTACAGAATGGCTAAATTGCTCCATTAGAGAGTTGAAATTAATCCCCTTAATAATAGCAAACAAACACCTGCCTGAGGTGAAAACTACCCAGTGCAAGTTCAGAAAACTGTGAGGGGCTCACAGGAAGACTGATAGTTTTCCCTCATCTTCACTAGTGCTGAATGCACCATAGAGATAATTAAGGACTAAGTCTTCTCTGAGAACCCCTCTGTGCAGATTACTTACTGTATGTGAGTATATTTGGGCAGCTTGTCACTTCAGCTCCCCCTCCCATAATTTCCCCTATGCATTGAGACTCCCAGGTTAAAAAAAGAAGCTCATTATCCCCTTCAGGGCCCACAGACAGTACTTGCTTTCTGACTTTGGTATACAGTACTGAGTCTTCTCTTCCTAGTCACCATACCTGACTATTGCAAAGGCCTGCTGGATACTGTAGGAGGCATCAACCCTTCCTGGAAAAGGGTGACACAAAGATTTTAGATGCTCTTGGCTGTCTAATACAGCCTCATCCCCAGAGACAAGCTGTGTAGCTGTTGTAGCTAGCAGTAGCTTGCTATGTAGCAGTAGCTTGCTAGTAGCAGGCTGGGGCTGTGGTTTGTAACAACCTCTAGCCTGAAAGGCATCCATGGGAGGTTACAGAAGTTACAGATTGTGCCTAAAGCATTTGTGATCAACCCAATTTGTGAGATGGACAAACCCTCTGTTTCCTGAAGAGCTGGAAAACAAGTGGGTATAAAGTCTCCCAGTGTGGAGAACTTCGATGCCTGTAAGCATTAGCAGTACCAATTCTATTGGAAATTTAGAGTCCTAAAGGCACTTTACACAGGCACTTTACAGTGGTTTAACAGTTGATCTTCAGGTGATGTAATGAAAACACTACTCTTTGGCTATGCAGGACCCACTCGTAACAGGACCGTTCCCATTTCCTGAAGCTGGCATCCTGACACTGAAGCAAGACTTTCCTATTCCTTCAGTCTTTCTTATCCACATCTGTGCAAGACCCAGATCAACTCCTGATCAAGTATGTATTGTATTTTACCATCAGACATTTCAAAATAGAAACTGCTTCCTGCCTTAAATCTTAGAAAAAGACTATTTGTGTTAATTTTTTGTTAAAATTACTGTGTAAGAATTAGTAAATAAACAATTTTTCTCTCTTTTGATAAGATGGCTCTCAAAGATATAACTCAAGATAAAGTACTATATAGTAAGTAATAGGAGCCATCACTGAGATAAATGGAAGTTCCCATCGTTATAGTTATGTAGTTATACAGTACTGAAAAGTGCAGTATCTCTAAAAATCACATGGTATGCTGCAAGGATTGACATCTCTCCAGTTAGTAATTGACAGCTAAAGCTAAAACAGAATCATGTCTGCCACATTAGACATCTGTATCTGCTCATCCCGTCTCACCCATGTTCATAGTAGTACCCAGAGTCTCTGAAGGTCCTCTGCAAGATGGGGAAGTGCGAAACATAGGCTGCAAAAAGCTACAGAGTCAAGGATTTAGTTTTCACACCTGATCTCAATGGAAAAAAAATCAAAGCAAGTAATTAATAAGGAAAGATGAACACAGAAATTTGACCTGGCTGATTGGTTTGTACAGTTTTCTTACATGGGCTTGTGTCTTTGGACAGGTGACTGGTGTTCGTTTGATCCCTCTCACAAAGGGGCAGGTTGTTGTACTGTGGGATGATGACTGTGTAAAGTCAAAGTAAGTAGCTTTAAAATAAAATGATACAAATGAGTTAGAAACATACTACTCTCTTGAGTTTCCACAGACCCTACAGAGTAAAACAAGTTCACAGACTAATGAATTGTTGCTCCTTGATAGACAATAACAGTGCATTTGTCTGACAAAATTAACTATAGGACCTGTGTGCACAAACTGAAGAGCAACCATGCCTAATTTGCTGCATGATCAAAGGAATCTGCCTGGTCCTCAGCAGCATTCAGTGGCATTTCTGAGGGAGTTCTATTCAGCATAGCAGACAGGAAGATTCACGGTAAAAGTTATATTACCAACAGAAGCCTAGGTGGGATCTTGCACATCTCTGGAAGAGAGAACCTCCAGTTGCTTGCTTCAGCAAGCTGGACTCAACTGGAAACCCTCTGTAGCTGAACTCTGTAAGGTGATCCAGTGTACAACCAGAATGCCTCAGGATGCAGTGACTTAGCTCCTTTTCAAGGCAGTTTCCTTAGATTCTTCTCCGTTGATAACCCCGGTGTCTGAGTGAAAGATCACATTTTGTCATGCTGCCTATACCCAAAGCAGCAAGTCAGTTTAGGTGTTTTTCTGGGGGCTGTTGGAGCCCTGGTTCTTCCTAATAGTGGCAATTCATGCCATTCTACATTTGGGAGGAATGAATCAACTGAACATTTCTTATTTTTGTCCTTCATGTTGAAGTAGCCCTGAGACTAGTATTTGATTTTTCACACATTATCAGTTTTATTTACAAACCTCTCTGGTTCTATTTTCTAGGTGTATAAAGACATTTGAAGTGGAATTCTCATCAGATGGAAAATCATACCATCGGATTAATGCCAAAGACACAATATTCACTCTCTGGGTCTACAGTCCAGGTATGGCAAAAGTACTCACATTAGGTAATCTGTCATGTGATATTGCCACTCATGAGTGTGTGAACCATTGTTTAGTAACTGCTGAAGGTGGGTAACTTGCTAGTAACATACAGTTCCTCACAAATATGAGCACATCCCTTCCTTCAGGGATATTCTCAGTAAGAGCCTTATTCTCAAGGACAGACAGTGATCGAAAGTAGTCATGAGGACATCATTAGAAGTATGCCATGGGTAATTCCTTGTCACAAAAGCCAGTCACTGAGCTGCAGGCCTGGCAAGATCCCTGAGAAGCTAAGGAGCACTTTTGTAACTGGTATAGAGATATGCAAAAATTATAACAGAAGAAAACCTGACGAAAAAACCTGATGAGCCTTGGTTTTTTATTTGTTTGTTTCATTTTTTCTTTTTTAAGCAAATGCAGTCTGCTCTGCAAGATGACCATCCAACAGATATTGATAATAAGCACTGATGAGAGCTGGGTGAAACACAAACCTTGCTTAATAGTGATACTGTTAGAAAGCAGTTGAGAGATGTTTTTACCCGAAACAAGGGCTTATCTTACCCTGAGAAAGTCTTAACATCAGCAGTGGTTGCATATTAAAAGTCCAGAATTATTATTCCAATGTAAGGGCTACACAGGCAAGCAAAGACTGTAAATCATTGCTGTGACAAATCTCTGAAATTATTATTCATTATTATATTATAATATTATGTATCAGTTTTAATATTTTGTTTCAAAACCAACAGCAACAAAAAAGACTGCTTGAAAAAATATCATGTCCCAGCAGTCCTTATTGCTAGGAACTTCCTCCTCACACATTATTTCTAGCATTCCTTTTTTTTCCAGAATAAAAACACTAAAACACACATAAAAATCAATTAATTAGATAAAATACCCCAAAGTTTATATTGCTTATATGTTCAAAGATTCTGCTAGGGAAAGCTCTGTTCTTTGAACTGGATCAAAGATAAAAAGCAGCAGAGCCACAGAAGATCAACTTACATACCTTTAAAGTAAGTGGTGCTGCTCCCTGAGTAGAGCAGAGGGTTTTCAGTTAGCCTGTGTGCTTCTTGTTATGCTTCTTTGTTGAGCCTGTCCCCACATAACCTGTTCCAAAGGCAAAATTCAGGCAGAAAAGTTGGAAAAAAAGGAAATTACTAATCGCGTGTTGCAGATGCCACAGCCTTTTTCCAAAGGAACTGCTAGGAAAGCAGTCCTGTAGCTGTACTTGCAAATCCTAGTGAGCAGGGAGGACATCCTCAGTGAAACAAGAAAAACAAGACAGTACTTGGCCATGCGGAATTTGTTACCATTTTTAATCAGACAGGCACGGACACACTTACAGAACTGGTGCAGAACTGATTTCCCCAGCCCGTTCCACAAACCTGCATTTTACAGGAGTAGTTCCTGCTTCACATCCTCCCAGTACCACAGGTGTCTGCATTTCACAGTGACCATTTCTAACCTTTTTGTTTGCAGGAAGCTCAGTCTCCGGCTTTTACAGAGTGCGTGCCATTGACTACTGGGGGAAGGCAGGCTTGTCCTCTCTTCCTGTGGGGTACGTTGAAGCTTTCAAGTGATGCTGAAGAGTGGTGCCTGGCTTGGTGTCAGAGTGGTGTATGTTCCTTGCAATGACAACTCCCATGAAAAATAAACTCCTCCCAGACTGAGGAGGGTGTATGGAAGCGACCTGATGAAGTTAGGAATGCAAGTTAGAAGCAACTGCCCCATTAACTCTTCACAGCACAAAAAACAGCATTGTCAAACAACCACAACTGTCAACCCAACTGCCATAGGACAGGGATTCAGCCTGGCAATTAGGAATTATGGGAATAAATATTTATTATTCCCCATTTTTCACTGAGCGAATGCCCAGGGCAAGCTAAGATTTATAGAGGTCACAAACTGCAGCAGGAACAGAACCATTGCTTCACAGTGTGAGTGAGGATGGTGGCAAAGGGACATGGAGGACTCACATGTCTGAGAGTGAACTGGCTGCCCTAGCTGCCAGGCTGTCTTGACTTAAGGGTTTGATGGAAAAGTGCACAGCAACCAGACACACTCAGAGCAGGAAGTAAAGGATCCCTTATTCCCTGATGGTTAGTCACACTGGGTTATTTGCCATGTCTTCAGGTGTATGAGGTTTTTCACTCTCTCACGGAGGGGTTTCCACCCAGCTCTGTTAGTATTTGTGACCATCACATGGATGCCAGAGCTATTTCCCATAGGAAGGGGAAGGGGTATCAGCCCATTCTTGGAGGGGAGAAGGCACAGAAAACCCTCACTTCCAGACTTCCCAGCCTTTTCTTCTTTTATATACCTGAGATATTTCATGTTGACCCACGTCACCTGTTTGCACTTTGGCCATCAGCTGCTGCCTCTTTGTGGCAGAGGCTCTAACCCTGAAAGTCCCTCTTTCTCTGCATTGCTGTCACCTAGCCTGGTGTACCTCCCCTCACAGACTGTAAGTGTCCACTCAGCTCTGCATGGCCAGGAGAAAGCTGAAACACTAGTTAGAGCCTTTTGTGTTTTCATAGGACAGGACAGCACACTCTTGAATGTAGCAGGGCCTACTAACGACACTTAGGAAATAACAAAGAACAGTTTGAGTGCCTGTGCTTTGCAAAGCATGTGGGCAAACTTGTGATAGCCCTAGATCACAGGATACATATCACCCACTGGCTGTGCTTGCAGCTGCCAAACACTTTATGTAAACAGCAGAGTTCCCTGAAATTGCAGGGGTGCTGCTTTATTCTTCCCTTTTCACAACTGGCACAGTGTGAGCTGTGCCTTTAACGGGCTTGCAGAGAGAAGGATAATGCCAGTGAAAACAGCTGGAGTGTTTTCCATTAGAGGAGTGACTGTCACACAAACAAATCCCCTACTGCTCTCTTTGCTGACATCAGCCACCTCACCAACATAACAACAAAGACCGCATATTTGATGAAACATTCAGGTCTCAGAAAAAAGAAGTGCCCAAGTTTGCACAGTAGGAGAGAGCTGAACTACCTTAAATACCCTTAAATTTACAGCACAAAAAAGAAACATATGCAAAAAAATCAGTACATATGAGATGTGGCCTTGTTTCTCCTTACTTGCTGGTTACTTGTTCGTGTGCTTGTACTGAAAATTAGCCTTAGAAGATTTATTCTGTCACAGAATTCAGATGAAATATTTCTTGGCTCTTTTAAGGTTTAATAAGGGCCACTTGTCACGTCCTAGTCCTCCAATTCCTTGTCCATACAGGCAGAACAGAAAAGGGCCATGGGTCCTACTGAACTGAAAACCCTCTCAATTTAAGAAAAGCTACTGAGACATTCTACCTGGATGGAGAGAGTCCATTTTGTACTTGTGATAATTGTTCCTGAGTGAAGAACCAGTGTACACAGTTAAGTAAAATCTAGCTGTTAACACATGCTGTTTTGCTAGTATGAGGTGAAACCACAAATAAAATTATTTAGAGAAATACTAATTATAGGGTCTTGAGAGATTTTAGTGTGTCTGAAGCAGGGGAAGATGTAGGAGCCTGAGTGGACAGTTTAGTGTGTTAGGATGTCCTATCTGAGTAGCCCTTCTGCTTTAAAATTTTCCCACCCTAGCAATCAGAATATAGCAGTCTTTATCAAACCAAGGACTACATACTATTTACAGGTCTATTAAAAAAAAAGAAAAAAAAAAAGAAAAAGAAAAAAAAAGGAACAAAAAAAAAAAGAAACATAGTGGTAGTGAATAGTATTGATTTTGTTATGCAGGGATAAAAATGTATAGATGTGCAAACCATGAAAAATAGAAGATTTCTTCTGAAAATCTTCTTTGCTGCTATGATATAAACTCATTCCTTTAAGAAATGAGCATGTATTGACAATTACAGAGAGAAGAGAAGTTGGTATTTCCAGGTATGAGTTTATTTCTAACAAATTATAAAAGTTTTGAAATGGCGTTTTCTTTTTTTATCATCCAATGTCTACAGAAAAACGCTATTTAGTACTTGAAACTTGAGATTTCTGTAACCATATGTTGCTGACTCTGATAGTGTTTCCATAATTGCATGTTTAATCTCGTTTAACCTCCTCTGTTACATGTAGTCATCAGCCCCCCATTACAGTTTGAGTTTTCAGAAGTGCCAAGTATCCATAGCACCAGGTGCAAATAGCAGGTGCTTAGTAGTTCTCTAGTATCATAACCAAAGCAAGGCTGCAGAGCACTCATGTATGTCTTTTGCTGTTCATTAGTCCAAATAAGAATATGTAACTGCAACTGCAAGAGGGGATTATTTGCCTGCGCTACAAACTAAAGCTTGTGAAGCTATATAACCATTTTGCAACTGAAAGAACCTTTCAGCTGAGTATTTTACATTGTCTAATTGTTGTGTATGCTACATTTGTTACCATCTTTTGCGACAGCAAATAAAACCAGGTTTTAATCTTTCACACGAACCCTGTAAAAACAGGATCTGATCATTGTGTTGTAGAAACTGCTTACAGCTCTTATGTCAACAACTTAATCTCGGAAAGTAAAGACTATTCTCAAGGACTGTCGTGTTTTAAATCCAGCCAGCAACCAAGTACCACACAGCTGCTTGCAGCGGCTACCACCACAAGGGGTAAAAGGTAGCTTGACTCATGGAAGTTCCAACATTATATAAAAGCGTGAAGGGAACCTTATCATAAAAAATGTCGAAGTTGAAGGAGAAACCTAAATGCATAGATTGCCTCAGTTACTACAACCCAGGGAAAACTGGTCAAACTCAAGGTGGTATCATAGTGTCTGATCTCAGAACTTGCAGTGTCCTTGCTGGAGGAGGTTCACTGGTGTGTGAAGGACAATATCCGTGCAGGGTCCCTCCTGCTGTTGCACAGTCATAGTCTTTCTGCCAGCACTAAAGGACCTTCTGAGGACAAATCAACAGTCCTTTTTAATGCATAAACAAATTTTTTATTTTGTCTTGTTAGTGGAAAGTTTGTGCAGGACAGAGATGATGACTTGAGACCTATACACACACTTAAAACCCAGGAATAATAGACTGCTTTTCATCAGCTAGCTCAAACAGCAGACAGAAAATGTCTGCCTCTAGATATATAGCTGAGATGTTTCATGTTGAACTCAACAGAATTTCAAGAGAAGATTCTCATCAGAATACACTCATGACTGCCTGCCCTATCGTACCTTACCTTTCATATTTCCTGCAGTCATTGAAGACAAATGGGTATGATGTAACTCCCATCTGTTCATTAACTTACCACATCATACAATGAGGGCTTGCTCGTGGTCCTGATGGAAACATGCTCCCCCAAGCACAATTTCTGGGGCTCCTGTGAATGCTGTGGTGTATTCAACCAGAATTGCCACTAAATTTCTGTGATACTGCAGGCTTTGCCTCATGTGGCTGAGGAGGAATTTCGCTGCCTATCTTGTCTGGACAGACTACACCAAGCACAATAAGGATGCAATGGGTCCTGTATATTGATTGTTTCTTCCTGCTATAACTTTCTTCTGCTCTGATCATACAATTAGTATAACCATAGACATTAAACATGCCATTAGTATAACCATTACATTAAAAATGTCACTTCTCTGTAGTATTGGTTTGACAGTTTTGGCCAAAGGCCACACTCCTTCAGCTAAGGGTTAGCATTGTCTAATCAGTTGTACAAGTCCTAAGGTCACAGATTCCACCCTAATACTTCCTGCTGGGAAAAGGGTGGAAATGGAGAACATTCAATCAATGCACTGACCTTGCACTTAGTCCAGCAGAAAAGGCTGATATTTTTCAACACTCAGTAGTTCTCTGTATGTGTGGGGTTTTGTTAACATTGCCTGCTAGTGCTCCTCTGTTTCTGTCATTAGCTTTAGGTGGTAGCTCACAGTCTTTTTTCCTGTCAGGGTAGCTTTCCCTAGACCTGAAGAGCAAGGACACCTTTGTTCAAGTGTGTTGAGAGCCTTACAAGTATTGCCAAGAAATCCTGGGAAATACAAGTTTGAGAGGCTTTGCTGCATCCCTGGGATAATGTCTCTGGTCCTGAAGAGTGCCTCTGGTCTTTGGTTTCTATACTCTTTCTGGTTATTGTAGGTAAGATTGGGCAAGCATCTTGGAGAAGCTGTTTAACTGTAGTGCTCTGAAGGTCTTCAATCAACATCAGCCTTGTTCCACACACCTTTTGGAAGCCTCAGGAGTAGGGGCTGTTCAGCTTGGTCTTACCTCTGTTGCTTGGTAATTATGACTTGTAAAAATTTGTGTAGTTTACAAACTGCAGTGTTCAGCAGGATGTAGGGGTGTTCTAAGCTGGTATTTTTATTACTGGGAAACACAAGTGAATGTGATTTTACTAAAAGCAGTGGGAAATACATGTCAATAATGCTGACTCAGGTTACCCTGTTTCTACATGAAGATTTCTAGGTACTCTTGATTTTCCCTATCTATGAAATTCTTTAATATAGCTTTTTATATCTGTTCTATATCTTTCAGTTCTCTACCTTTCAGATACTGAAAACTCGATTATGAAGGCAGAGGGTAGCAAATTTCTGGTAATGCCATTAGAAATGCAAGCAGCCACTCATTTAAAGCAATGTCCAGTGTTATTGAAAGTACCATCTGTTTTATTGCACTTGTGGTTCTTTCCTTGGGAACCTTGCTGCAAGTAGTTCTGCCTCAGATGTGCTCTCGAGTCCTGCTTTTTGGCTGGAACCATCTCACTGGTGTGCCTGCACCCTGCCCTGTGCCTTGCTGCCCTCACTTGCTGGCTGGACTTTTCTCTGTAAATCCCAGACTTAGCCTGCTACCATGCTTTTGTCTGATGATGAGCACTGTCAGGAGACGTGCCCCTCTCACCATCCTTGCCCTGCCCTTTCTGTTCAGTGCTGGGGAGTGACACTGCCCCACCTGTGCTTGGAACACCCTTGGCTGCTGTCTCACCACTTCTCAGCATTCTCAGTCCTCCTGCTCCCCAACAGACAGGAAAGCAGGCAATAAAAACCAGTTCCAGAGGTGCCTTTTTTTCAAAAACATTTATTGACAAATGCCACATTAGGTATTCCCATGAAAATTCAAATATTACTATTATATTGCACACTGTTTAAAGATCCCCCAATATTTTCGTGTGTGTTTCAGGAAAAACACACTGTTCCATACTATGATTTTTTTATTATTATTAGATGAGTGGCAACTTCAAGACCAGGAGGTCTGGTTTCTGTGCTTAAGGATAGGATCAGAAGCGTACTTTTAGCAGGCCCCTGGAAAGAAAGAAAAGTAAACTTTAGTCTGTGTAAGTAAATTTGCAAAGTGCTTTAACAACCTTTAAGTCTCCAGTGAAGCTGTAACTACAACCTTCCTAGGGTACTTCTTGATCACAGTACAAGACTAAGATGCAGGGTGCAAAAGTTGCTGTTCTGCATTTCTCTGTGTGTGTTGGCACAGACGCAGGCAGCCTTTCCCAGCTAGCCATGGGCTTTTGGCTTTCCTGAGCACCCTGCCATGATCCTGCAAACCAGCTGCCTTCCCTCTGCTGCAGGGAGGAGTAGACAGGGGTATGGGGCAGGGATGCCCATGCCATACCCACAGCCTTGGGTGATGCCAGTTCCTGCTCTGTAGTGGAGGATTGGCTGACACAACAACGTGCTGTTTGTGAGGTTTTAGCTGTCATTCCTTGTCCCACAGCGTGGAACACGTGTGTTATGTGGCTTAGTAAAGGGTCAGTTTCCAGGCAGGGCAACCCTGAGGTTGGGAAGAGTATGGGTGCTCAACTGCCAACAAAGAATTCCTGCCTCCTGCATAGCCCCAAAAAAGTATCTGCCCATTTCATGGACAACATTTAAACTAGAAGATCAATTCCTGTTCCTCCAGGAAAATGTTCTCAAAATGGGCTTTAGACATGGTCTGTTTGCATGTATGTGGTGCAACTTCTGACTCCCACTGCCAGCAGACACAGTCAGAAATGCTGCTCAGAGCCCCTCAGTCCTGCTAGTCAGACCACACAGGACAAGTCATGATGGAACTTAAGAGTGTGAGACTGGCCCTTCCTCAAGGCACCTTCTCATCTTTTCCTGGAGGACACTGCACAGACCCAAGGTAAGATGCTATTATGCAAGTGGCCAAGACAAGCATTTCCAAGGGCAGAAACACCGGCTTGTTGGATCCGTCCCTGTCCTGTCTACTACAGCAATAAGGCTGATCTTCTTCTGGTAGTGTACCAGTCTCAGCTCAGGATTCCTGTAAATGGCAATCTTAAGGCTGCAGAACCGGACTGGAGCAAGCTCTCGTCCTTGCATGGATTTCCCTTTGTAGCTCTTTTCCTGTTAGATCTAACATGAGGAAAAGGTTGCTATAAAACAACAACAGAGCTTGCTGTGGTTCTGTCACATTAACAGCAAACGCAGTCACCTACTGTGCAACTCAGTGAGTGTGCTAATTAGCCTGAAGTACCTGACTGAAGCACGGGCTGGAACTGGCCAGACATGCAGATTTCCTCCTGCTTCTGGCGCACAATGCGCTGGATGGCTGGGGGGAGGCCACGGGGGTTGCGCGAGAAGATCAGGGAGTAGCCATCATCGCAGGAGCCGTCCTCCTTCAGGCTGCGGCAGGCATAGGTGATGGCATAGTTATCATAGTCAGTGTCAATCACCCAGTAGTTGTCCCCTGAAACATCAGGACACACAGGTTTCACACAGTGCACACAACAGAGTAGACGTGGATCCATCAGCAGGGAGATGGCAAACTTCACATGTCAGGGATAGCTTTCCAAAGGATCTATAATAATTTCACGCATCCAGCTTATCTCCACACCATTAGGGGAAGAACTGGGACAAGCACAGAGCATCTTGAGACCATGATTTCCCCCATGATGGTCAGTGCATTTTCTCCTTTTTGTTTCTTAGGCTAGAAGTATTAGGAGGTCTAGGATTTTCTAGGTTTTCAGTGACAAAATACCTCTTTATGTTGCTAGCTCGAGCATGGTGGAAGGAAGGACATACAGTACAGATTACACTTCCTATACAGGAAGCCTCAGTAAAACATTCCTCCTGTTTTCTAGCCTTGGTCAACTAAGTTCTTTTTAGTGTGGCTTATCTGCCAGTACTAAGGGAATGTATTTCTTTCTTACACATTAGAAGTCCTCCCTAACTTCTCCAAGTTCCCCAGCTGGAGAACTGCAGCTGTGGGAGGCTCGGGCACAAAGTATGGGCTTTGAAGGGCACGTAACCGAGGAACACAGGAGTGTGAGAGTGCATGAGAAGTTTCTGAATGGTGGACTTAACAGCTCCATTTGACGCCAGCTGCGTCTGTCTGAGGAGAAATGTGTCTTGTTGCTGGAGTGCAGCTGTGGGTCCACATGTCTCCTCTGTTTAGCTATGAGGAGTACAAGGATCACTGACTTCAGCAATTTTATAATGCCCACAGTGGGCCCCAGGAAAAATGGCTTCCCCGGTTCAACACTGCACTTGGCTGTACAAAACCCATTGTGTGTGGCCAATTCCTCTAAGCCTCCTTGTTAACATATATAGTGTATGAGACAGATCTCTGGAGAGTCTCTGGATGCTGCCCTTTCTGTGGAGATAAAATGCACTGCTTGGATAAAGCATCCTCCCCAAAAAGGATGTTTTGCGTTCACTTGGAGTAATCTGAGCTGAACTGTTTTTCCTGCCGAAACACACAACTGGACAGCTGTAAGGAATTGACTAGTGTCAGGAGGCTGGAGAATTTAACTCACCACCACTGGAGAGGTAGCTGGCCAGTCCCTGGTAGGTCATATACATTTTTGCTGGAGTGGTTGGGTCAGGTACCGTGTATTGAGCAGCCATGTCAGCACAGATCACCCAGAAACTGCAACGAGATCCATAAGATTCAAGGTAAAACCTGGCAGCATGACAGCTTCAAATGGGCGTCCTTCACTCAGGACTTGGGCACAACTGCCTCAGGCATGGGCATGGGCTTTCTTAAGGCAAAGTCACTGTCAGTAATGCAAATCTGTGACACCCCCCAAACACTGCCAGTGATTGCTGCTGCCATCTGGTCCCTTACTGCTCTATGGGTGGGGCAGTGCCCTGACCCTCTTTCAGTTCTGTAAGCTTTAGCCACCCATTTCTGTACAAGCAGACAACCACCAAGCAAAATAATGAATGTTGTTTCTTGGCTCCCTGCCAGCAGTCTGCAGGATGAGCTCACCTGCATTTGGGCTCTTTTGGGGTCACTAGCTGTGCCCCAGGAAGAGACAGGGAGTTGGCTCTCCCCTGCCTACCCCCTCCCAGCAATATGGGCACAGGCACTGTTTCAAGCACAGTGATAGTTACAGCCCCTCTGCTAAGCTGGTGAAAAGCTGTCACACAGCCTTTGAGAACCTTTGGTTGTCCATTTGTTCCAATACCCTTCTCTGTTTGATATGTGTTTGCTTTGAATGCCATCCACATTTCAACACTCAATTGTCAATCATTACCTGGATTTGGGAAACAGGGGAAAGGTCTCCATTCCTTTCCTTGCTCAGGCTGCACTTCCCCTTATCCTGCCTTCACAGAAATAAAATTTGGAGCAGCCTTGAGACTCTACTTGTTTCCTGAAGAGTCCTTTCAGGCATCTTCCCCCTTGCACAGTATGGCATGCTTGCAAAACTTCATTTGCCCATTCCCAAAATATCTTGGAATGCCGCTCTGTTACAAGATGTACAAGGTTCATAGCCACCTGCTAGTGCTAACATATTGGAAGCCATAGATTTTCTCTTCTGCACTCAGAAAGCTATTTAATCTCTTTACATGCTGTAATTACTTGTAGTAATCATGACCAACAGGCAGAACTTTAAGCTTCCTGCCATCTGTCCATTCAGGCATTGCAATTACATCTAAGAGTTAATCACAGGTTTTCCTCAGAAATCTGTCCAACACTGTGTTGTGACATCTGAAAGTAATGCTCCTCTCCTTCCCCTGAATCTCTCAGTGAAATGAGAGTTCTCCTGCCCTCACAGCCCCACAGCCTTTATTCGCTCCTTTGCTTGATTGCAATTAATTTATCTAACCTTTCCATCAATCAAGATTTGACTTAATAATTGACTTTATGCAGTAGTTTTGTCATGGACCCAAACCTGAGCCCAGCTGTGAAGAAATTCAGGACTCAAAAGTGTCTAACCTCTAGCTTCTAATCTAATATTTTGGCTAAACTTCCCTTTTTGATGAAGAAAACTCAGCCATGTTGTGTGTTCAGGACAGATCATCATCCATGTCCCCCTCATCCAGTAGGTCATGACAGCAGCTAGAGCTGAAAGTCAAAAGAGCTCACCCAAAAAGCTTCACTCGGCCTTTGGAGGACGCCGTCATTGTGCCATCTTCCTCCACCGTGTATTCAGCAGAGATGTTGTCCTGAAGGAAAAGGCCTTCTGGATCCTTCTTGGCCAGGGCATACCATTTCCCTGCATACTGTCATGAAAGCATATGAATATCAGCATTAGCCACCACAGTAAGATTAGCACAAAAATTATTTCTTTTTGTTTTTTTAAATCAAAGTGCCTTTCTAACTTCCCCACTGCCTAATAAATGCCAGTCTGAGTTTGGTGGGAATGTAGCACATAGATCTTGCAGTGCTGCCTGATGAACCCTTGCCTCTGTGCCAGAAGGAATGGGTCTAACAGTTCTGCACTGCTGTGTGTGTGTAGTTCTTGTCAAGGGAAATATTCCTGTCACAGTGACCCCACACCAAAAGCATCTCCCATCCTAAGACATCTTCTGAGAGTCAGACTTGTTCTTCCCTGTTCCTGTTCAAGCCTCTTCTCTTCAATGGGATACCATACCGAATTCAACAATATCAAATCACAGGTACAAAGACTGTAGAAAGCTGGCTGGAGACAATCTCTGTCTCTTGTGGCTGCCACAGGCCACAGTTGATCTCTGATGGGGAAAAGGGTCAGCAAAGCAGGAAGTAATGACTACATACTCAAAACAAGGAGAGGGTGTGTTGGGGAGTGTAACAGCAGAGAGAAATGGAACGAGATTAAGGAAAAGAATATATCCATGCCATAAATGGGCCCCTGAAAATGTACAAGAAGTATCTAATAAAATGAAAACAAGATATTAACAGGTGACTGACAGAGAGGAAGACCCTTAAAAGTTAACACTATCAGTAGAAATGTTGAGAAGAGCAGGAGCTAACTGTGTTAAATTTGATTCTGCAGTGAAGCTAATGACATCTGTTAGGCAAGTTACGTGCTTAAGCCTGCAAGGGCATAATTCCCAAATGCAGGAACCCGAGTGAAAACTTTGACTTTTTAAAACTGGGATATTCCCAAAGCTCTCCCTGGACATGATTTGTTTCCAGGAAAGCCAATCTTGTATAGAGAAAGGGCTCGCCACATCCCAGCTGCCCCTGGCATTGTAGTGTTTGCTGACCATTAGTTGAAATAGGTACTGACACGTCTGGACATTTACAATAGCAGGTTAGCCATCATTTTCTCCTCAGAAGCACAAATGATAGTTTAAGCAGGAGTCAGTGTTTAGAATACCAGACTAAGTAAGATTTTCATTTGCTATGACTTCCAAGAATGACTAGTGATGGATTCAAGTTCCCTAGGGCTTGTGCTTGAGCTTCCTCCCTGATGTGGATCTAAATTGTTCCTTTCATGGAAATGCTCGTAGCTCAAAGTTGTGCCAAGCTAACAGAAGATGAGCTCTAGTAACACCCCTGGCTTTCAAGGTCAGTTTTACCATGATGTTCAGAAGAGAAAACTACAGAAACAACATCAGCAAGATAGAATATGAAGACAGAAGTTAACTTTTTGGTGAAGAACCCCTTCAGATGAACAAAACTCATAACCCGGAAAAACATTTTATATGTAAAACTTCTTCACATGTACTATTAAAGTAACCATAATTACCCTTTTTGGATCAAAATTGTCTTTCACAGAGAAAGACTCCACTGCACAGGTCTGAGCTAGGCTATATTCAACAGTGTAGAAGACCGAGGCCAGGAAAACATACTGTGCGTATTTCATTCTGCAAGACAAAAGCAAACATGGGGGTTTATTTCAAGCAGCAGATGGAGGTAGCGAGTGCTACAGATACATTTCCATCATTTTGAAACTAGTTTCTTTCCATACTAAGTAGACAACCAGTTCTTCCACTGATACAGATTCATTGTGATGCCTAAATTCAGCCAAAACTGGACATCAATGGCTATTATTTTGGAAGAGTATTTTGCTTGCCAGTGGTAGTAATGCAGTTCATTGTATTTTTGTATTATAAATCAAGCCAGACTACAGATAAGGTAAGAATCGGTAAAAATTTGAAATGCTTTTAATTTTGTTTTCACTGGAATAAAAAATGTTCTGATGAGCACTATACATTGTAAAAATGTTGTTTCTAATTATTTCAGTGAGTGTCCACTTTGCTTTTAAGCCAGCAAAGATGTGTTCTTTATCCCCAGTTCTCCTCATCAAAACAGGCTCCTGCTTTGATGCCAAAATACACCTTGGTATTGTCTGCCCTCTGACCATTCCTTCAACAAAAGTGACAAAAAATATTAATTTTCTAGAGGCTTGATCTGTCATTGCAGCACAACCACTAGGTGCTCATGGCTGTTTTTCTCCTTGGGTATCCCAGCTCATCCATATCCCAGTATATTTGTTTCTCAGACTTTGGTAAGAGAGAACTATTATGATACACTTGCAGAGTATTTGACACAATACCTGTCCTGATGCCAAAATAAAACAGTTATCTAATGTTTGCCAGCACCAGACAAGCTGAGCTACCAACCCAGAGCCCAAACACCCATGCAGCTACAGTAGGCTGTTCCTAGCTGCTGCCATGCCAGCTGCATTTCCCTGCTGCAAAAGATGCCAGTCTGATCCACCTCTGCAGAGGAGAGACCTACCTGCTGAGTAGAGATCTTGGAGACCCTTGAGACTCCTCTGCTTCAGTCTTTGGGCTGTGGGTATCAGGAGAGTTTTGTGTCAATTGCCCTCCAGCTCCCTTTAAATAAGGAATCTGCAAAGTCACTAATTGGTTATTTTTGCTAGTGTGCCTGAATAAAACACTTAATCTTGGATAATCCATTATGTAAAAACCAATGGTAATCCTCACTCTAGTGGGTCTGGCTGCTATACTAATACAAACACAGCTTTTACATAATGGAAAAAGCTGCCCAGAAAGCTAATAAGTCTGATGATTTGATTGTACCACTGCTTTGTCTCATTGAAGTCTTTCTGTTTCTAACACATGTTAGGAGAATAAGCACAAAGCATTAATTAGAGAAACACTTGGACTATACACACACATCTGCATAGGCACGTGTTCAAGTTTGACAACTTGAATGGAGCAGGTACATAATCAGCTCTTCTCATACCTGCATCATCAAATTAAGGTGATCCTTTCAACAGCAGGAAGACATTATGCATTACCTACATGGAGGAGGAGACAAAAAAGTACAAAAATGCAGTTTACCCTTCATGTTCATATCAAAATCTTGGGAGTCCTCAGTTCTCCTGTGCAATGAAATATTTTTACATACATTCTTCCTAGCTAACAACATTTCCAGTTACATAAATACTACAGCTCTCTCCTTTCCAAAATGTTCCTTCTAGTACCCTTTCATGGAAATACAATACATCAGAAAAAGACAAGGAGGCTGAAAATCTCTAGGAGAGTACTTTTGGCAGCAAATGCCTGCCATTTTCAAGTGCCCAAAGAATTCCCCTAACCACAAAGACTGCTCCTGAACTCTTTCCCAGGCTTACCTGGGAGATCTAAGACTTCACACATTCAAATAGGACTTGTCAGTACTAGCAGTTATTCCTCACAATGGGTGCTGGACATAAGCACTAGGGACAACCCTGTAATTTCTTTGGAATCAGCCCAGGAAGTCCTGAAGCTTTTGATTCTGATCCAACGTTCTGGACTTCCAGAGTGAGGCTAAAGCCTTCTGGATGTTTTGGGCCTGCTCCAGTGAGCAGTGGCCAGTCTCTTGTCCAAGACTTCCTGAACAGAAGCACACAACTTTGCCCTGTAGCTGGTTGTTTCCCTAAACTCTGTTGCTTTCCAGGCATCTTGTTTAGGGTTGCCCATGGCCTGGAAAAAGCTGTCCTTGCTGCCAGATGCAACTTTGATTTGGCATCTGTGCAGCTTCCATTTACACTTTAGAGGGAGGCAGTGGTACTTTGCCTGCAACGTAGTGACTGATCCCATCCTGTTCATGCCATTTGTCTGTCTTCAGAGGAAACCTGGGCAAGGAATGACCTCATTGTAACTGGGACTGCTTGGGCAACTAAAGAGTCGCATAAAAAAGTAACTGCTTAAACTGTACTTCAGGGCTAATTGCCCACTAGATTTTAAAGGGACCGACACTGAATATGAAATCTGCTCTTTCACCCTGACATGGGGATTTGACAGAGAACAAACTGCAGTGTTTTCTGTAAATTATAAGGCTTCCAAACACTTATCACGTCATCTGTTTCCAACAAAAGAGATTAGTTTATGTCCATGTGAGACACAGGTGATACTCGAAGCCATGCTTAGATGAACCACTTAATCCCCTGAGGATTAGACAGATGCTAATAATAGCTAATCACAGCACAAGCTTTTGTTTGGTGAGCAGAACATCTGTCACTGCATTATTTTCTTTTTAGAGCAAGAAGAAAACAAAATCAAATTTGCCTTCAATTTTGCAGTCATGGTCATTTGTTCTGAGCATAGGGGAAAAAAAAAAGGGACTAATCAAAGCATTGAAACATATTCCTGGGCTTGTTGAATTTGAAGTAACATGAAACATATTTTATAAAAACGAAGATGCCCTACCAGGTTTGGTTGTCAAAGAAGATACCCAAGAGCCTGTTCCTGACTTGCTCACAAAAACTGACTTGTTTTTAGTAGAAGAGGTGGCCTGACCATTGAGTGTACTGAACTCATCACAAGGGTAAACTGGTAGTTTTAATGACACGCAGCCAAACAGGTATGCAGATGAGATGGTTAATCTTATCTTCTTCTCTATCCTGTGAAATACAGTATCAGCAGTTTCAGATTTCCTTCCCCTAGCAGGTCCTCCATTTGCCTTATTATTGGAATAAGCATTGGGTAAACTGCTCTGGGAATTACTGCAATTGCACGGCCATCTCAAACTTAGTAACTTGTGCTGCTAGCTCAGCAGGCTGAGAGGCTGAGAGCACAGGATGAGAGCTCTTTCCTGCTGTCCAGTGGGCAATCAAGTTGTGGGTTTTTTGCCAGGGCCCAGGGGAACAGCTACACTGTGTGCATTCTGAGTCACCCTTGACACCTTCTGCAGTGGTTATTGCACCATCAGTCATGGGCACTTGATCCTCTAGCTTTAGATCTAATTTGTGCTGTTGATGCCAGGTTATTTTTCAGGGATGTCACCCAGCAGTGCCTGCATTGCTGGAGAACACGCATCCTGGGCCCAGGTTTGCCAAGGGCTGAGAGGACAGTGATAGTCTGCTCTACTCCTTTGTCAGGGCAGGATGCAGGAGAAACAAGGCTTCCCTGCAGTGGAACACCACATTTAGGCTGTGGACATAAAAATTTTCAGTTTCTGTGACTTCTACTCAGAAACATGGACCTTTTCCAAGGAAGTGAGTGATGCAATACAGATGAAGAGGAAATTGTTTGAAGTTCTTCTGTGGCTCAAGGGTAAGATTCTTGGGCGTGTTACATAATTAGGTTAAAAATACATCATAAATCAGTGTCTTAGGACTTTCAAGGCAATATTCAAATACCTCAGAGCTTTAAATGACAGGACTGATAGACACCTTTCCCTTCTGGAAAATTATAGTGTAATTCTTGCTGAATGTATTGACTGACAATTGGCAGAGCAGGGCCTCACATGCTTCTCTGCACTCAACACATCTCAGAAAAAGGCATACACTTGTCACCCTGTTTTCAAGTGAAACTGGGGGCTACTCAAAGCAGGAGAAGTCAAGAAGCTCAGCCGCTCTGTCATGATGGGCAGTCAGCCTGGGGGCACAGCTTTCTGAGAGCCATTGACAAAAGCTTGCCAGAAAAATTGTTCCAACCTCTCTTCCAAACCCTTCCGTATCTTACTGCCTTGGTAGAACAGAGTGAATTCTAGAGCTGGCTAAAATATCTCCGTCAGTGGGATATAACCACACACTGATCTGCTGGCCAAAGAAGCAAATTTAAGGTTTTGTACCATCTGCTGGTTGCTGCACAACTGTGTGGATGGTGGTTTCAGCTTGATGGGTGAGCTACTGGATTTCCTCCCCAGCTATGGCAGTTTTCCAAATGGCCTGTTGTTAATTTCTACAAAAAGACCATTCAGGCCTGATGCAACCTCATGAAAAGGACACTACTTTGGGCCATCAGTTAAAAGGAGAAATTTTTGTTTGTCGCTTTCTAGTACTTACTATAAGGCATGATGTTGACATATCTCTATACATATGTAATATTTTCTTCTGAACTGATCCATTTCCAGACATGGGCAGGTTTATTCATTTTAGTTGCAATGTTTGTTTAAAGGTGGAATAATTGACTTTTTCATGCCAAGCTGCCAGTCCTGGAGGGCAAAGACCAGCCCTTTCAGCACAAGAAGACTGGAGAGTCTGCCATCTCATTGTGGACAAGGAGGGAGGCATCTGCAAACAGGAAAGGAGCTCAGTTCTCTGGATCTAAGGTCTTTACACTTGAAAAGATCTCTGATCTATCTCTATGGCTTGATCCTATTATTCTCTTGGGGGAAGGCGAGAGAGGAAGGAGATTGTTTCCTTCGGCAGCCTTTCACATATTTCAAAATGAGGTAACAGAACAGAGTTAATTTAATCTTCCTGGTGTTATTCCCAGGATGCCTTCCAAAAAGCAGGAGAGGTCATGTGAATATCCCTGAAGGTATAAACCATGCATGTAGTATTCTAAGTCTCTTTCCTTTTCTGTTCATGCAACAGAAACAGCTTAATACAAAAAATGCAGGAATAAATCTATAGGCTCTCACTGGTTGAAAAGCATGGTGTAGCAGGAGACCAGATGTCCACATGTTTCAGACAGTAAATTCTGCTTCCAGATTATTCCACCAGATTACTCCAATGGGATATATACAGCTCCTTACGTAGCATGCATCTCAAGGTGCTTTACAAAAGTGATACTGCTGGCACAGAGCTTGAGTAGTTATGGGTAAGCCAGGATGTCCGTGCCAGCCCTGATGATGGACTTAAAAGCTAAAACCAGAAGCACAAATTACAAAAGCCAAGGAAATCTGTATGTGCATGCAGTCAAAAGCCATTAGCTGGGCACCTGGCCTTAGTAGGTGTTAGAGGACACAGTTTCCATGTGCAACAGAAGGAGCAAGGAGGGAATGTTTAGGTCACAGCACCTTTTTGCACTCCAAAGGGAGGACAGCTGTAAACACAAGGCTGATTAGTGAGCCATAGAGCTAAGAGAATAAGCCAAGGCTTTCACATACAACTGCACTTCAGATTTCTATATCTGCTTCTTCTGCAGGAGAAAGGGATGGAAGTATGTAGTGTGGGGAGTGAGAGTTTTCTAAATGATAGAATGATTTTTGTCAAAATGATGATTTTTGTCAAAAGTCATATCAAAAATGATAGAATTATTTTTTTCATGGAGGATTTTTTTGTTTGATTTATGTTTTAAGCAGCTGATGTTTAAAGCTATAAGACCTTAGATAGCCTAAGTTTTCCATGGACATGTTTTCACCATGGCACACTTCTCATTACTTTCACAGAAAAAAATATTTATTTTACAGACAAGCCCAGAAGTTCCAATCAAATCTCAGAGTTCCACAGTGTTACCACCTCTATAAATTTACAACTGGACCTCAACATGAATATCAAGCCTACATCTGCTTCAGACTGGGCAACAAGCTGGAAACACTGAAAATTGCAGGGTTGTCTCAAAGAGAGGCCCATTAAAAATTCCACCATAGCAGCCACCTCTGCTGTTGGAACTGGACACTAAGCATCCCTCTGCCCAGAAGAAGAGGAGGAAGAGGAGGCAGGCCACACTGTGGCCCAAGATCACCAAAACCTCTGTAGGACTTACTGCAGTTCTGTGCCTGCAGGCCTAGCATGGGGAACTGTGGCCACTCCTGTTAGGAGCAGTGAAATTCCTGTATGACCACTCCTGTATGACCACTCCTGCTTCAGGTCTCTGGAATATGAGCACTTGCCTCCTCTCTGCTGCAGCCTAGTGTCTGCCAATGCTGTAAACCTCTTTATACTCTTCTGACAGGTGCACTGAGACTACACAGACACTTCCAGCTTCTTCTTGTGATTTTTTGGCTTGAATTCCTCTTACCCACAGTAGCTATGCTTGGTCCCACCCTTTTGGTTCCACAGCTTTTTATGGACTCGGTAGCCCTTTTTAATACCTCATTACTTGCTCTTCCATTACTCTTGAAGTTAGAGTCATTTTCTCTGCTCCCTTCCTTTTCTGCTAACCATCCTGCTGTCTGTCTTTTTTTTCTCATTGTGGCCGGGTTTCCTACAAATCACTTCCCTCATCTGTCATGCAGTCCTCTTGTTCTGGAAACTTCTGCAAATCTTTCCTTAGAGTGTCTTCTCTTTTCTTCATTGTTTCTTCATGACACTGCATAAGCAAACTTACTTCTGGTATTTTGTGTCCTTAATGTTTCTTCTAAGAATTTTCATATGTCCTACACCACTGTGCTTTCCTTAATTCCATGCCTAGAGCATTTTGGGAAAGAAACATAGGAAGGAAGTGTTTTGTGCACATGGCTTAGTTTGAGAAGAGTTTAAAGATCTTTTTAGTCCTTCAGCTTCACAGAACATTTGATGAATGAAGTAATCTTCTTATTCAAGGTCCAGTGATTTGTGCTAAGAGCTTTGGATACAATCTGTCAATTGAAACACAATCAACTCATGTAGACTTAGGGCAGAAATTGCCACTGCTACGGTATTGTAATATTTTTTAACAGAGCCATCTCTCCATGAAATTAACAAAAAGACAATCTGTGCATATTTAACATGTAGAAGGAGGAGGAAGTCAAGAAGGCACATCCAGCCTGTGGTGACTTACAGGCTCAGGTACATTTCCAGTCCTCTGGCATGGCAGAAATACATTTCCTCATAAATATCTCTCAAAATAATAACAATCAGGCTTGACAGGCACCAAACTGACCTCTGTGCTTTCAGAATCTCACCACCTGTCTATGAGAACCATTCAGATGGAAATCTTTGACTAATTCCTGCAATTCACCAATGCAATACAAAAAATTGTATGCTACTTTTAAGGTAATTCTCCAGAGGAATTAATAAATTGAGGGCTGATATTCCTTTGTCATGACGAGGTGGGGTCAACATTCTGACCAAAATGCAAGCATATGACAAAGTGCTTCTCCTTCGCAACTGGACTGCCAGCAGCACACTTTCTCCTGTACACAAAAAGTGCAAGGGATTTATACATGATTGAAAACATTTAATGATCTGGCTACAACTTGGCTATCAACTGTCCTGCCAGAAAGCAAATACAGCACTAGCATAACCAGCTACTTTTCAACTGCATTTTCTGCAGACCCAGAGTCTGCTGCTGTGCTCCTGCAGGTGAGTCAGACTGCAGTATTTCTGTGTGATAGAAAGATTACACTAAAACAAATGTCACAAACTGTGCTCATGCACATGCCCCAGCTGACACTTGTCCCCATGGCTGCCACCCTGCACCTCTGTTGGGCTCCAGCCAGCTCCAGGAGCAGGAATTGGTGCTTACCCAGGCTGGAGGAGGTTCTCCATCCCCTGAGCTTGTGCTGAAGGGTAGCCCTGACTTCTGCACCCCTATCGTGGTGCCATCCTCAGGTGCACTCTGTCCCAGTCCAGCCCCAACTACATGTGTAGACAGGGAAGCTGTAGCTGCACTAGCTGGGACCACAGGCCAGGATTGGGGCCCAGCAGAGTCTGGGGTGAAATCCCAGGTGGCAAGGTTGTGCTGTGATGGCATCTAAAGGTCCTTGGAGACCCACAGAGGGGAAGGACAGGGGGAGGATGCTGAGACAGAGCCATAAGGTTTTGCATGTTAGCCCTCCATGTGACAAGTGACAATCCATGTGCAGCTGAAGGAGGGGGATAGAAGAATAACCTGGCCCAGGGGGGGCAAGGGACATGGCTCTGATCCTCACTGGGCTCCCATGGCTACAGCCAGGAAAGCTTATTCTTGTATACAAGCAGGTGGCATGAGAATATTACGTGGTAAATCAGATAAGCTGCAATCTCATTATGCCAACAGATGAGTGAGTCAGAAAGGTTTGAATATAGCTGTCAATACAGCACCCTGTAAGGATAATTCTAATCAAATTAGATTAAACACTTGCAGCTACCATCCCCACAGCTTCTTGGTTAAGGGGAAAAACAATGTTCCCATGGAGGAGGAGCACAAAGCATCTCATTAGCCTGAACGTCCCCAGCATGTCCCATCCCTCTTTTTGCTTTCCAGGCAGTATCTGCAACCCAATGCTTTGGACACAGTCCCATAAATGGCCTTAACATTACTGCTTTTCCTGGGCAGTATGTTTTGCATCACATCAGCCAGAGGATTTTACTCCACAGATTTTCAATAGTTTTCATGCTAGGAGTAGGGAAAGACTGTCATATGAGTTGTTGGAAGGAGAGGAATTTTAGTCCCAGAAACTCCACCTTGTTTTCCCAGTGACCAGCCAAGCCTTTGGGACAGTTTAAATATTTGAGGTTTCCAATTGGAGCACTGTTTCAATGACATCTACCAACATATGACAAAGCAGGGGTGTTATGCCAAATCTGCGATTTGGGTTTAAAGCTATTGGAAACAAGTTTGTGCAACCACACGTGTTCAGATGTTATTATGCTGTGTGACAGTCTAGTGCAAGTTTCCTAAAATAGCAGCCTCATCCTCCTCCAATATCCTCCATTGTCTGCCTAAGGCCATTCAAAGAACATTATCCTATTGCAAGCTTAGACTGTATCCACCTCAGTTATCATTGTTATGGCTGTCATGGTGCCACTTGAAAATTCCTGAAGGCCTAGGAACATGTATGCCTTTTTGCTTCATGCTTTTAATTTTGAGTACATCAGCCCACCAAACGGGTTGCTCTGGCCCTGGTGGCTCCATTTGCAAAGGCGATTTAGATTTCCACCTGCCTTCCTACATGGTTGCAATTGCACGGCAAGGACACGGCCCTGGTTTGCCTCAAGAAATACTGCCTCAGTTTCTCCACTTCTGCAGCTTTAAATATCAGTACGGTAGGACCTTCACTCTTCCTCCTTGTTAAAAGAGAAAATTTTCTTGCTCAGTTTCAAACCCTCAGCAGGAACTGAGCTTGGATCTTTCATATTTGGAGCCTGGAGTATCACCACTGGACTGTTTTTCTTAAGAATGTTTTGAAACAAAACCATTTATCTTGAACTGAACATAACCTTTCATACCAAACAAAGTATGAGTATCTGGAAGGTTTGGATCCAAAAGAGTGCCAATTTTGATTCAATATGAATAGTACACACTTTTGCTATTTTTCAGCTCCCAAATCACAGCTGAAAAGCACATACAACAATTTTCATAACTGTTCATACATCCACAAACCCTTTTTTTTATGTCAGGTAAACACCACATGGTAGCAAGCCCAAAGGACCATGTTCAGACTTAAGGCATCCTGAATACATCCTGTAACTGCATAGCTCTCTCCTGTGATGTCCACTTTGTATCAATCCTGGACATTTATTTGATCATTCATATGATTCCTTGACTTTTAAACATGTCTGATTAGTGGCTATGAGCTCCCAGGAGAATTTTTCTCATTCAACAGATTTGAATTGGCAAAAGAAGGATCCAATGGATCATAAAAACTGCCAGGTAACAGTATGCTGGACTGTAAGAAGAGCTGAACTTCACTTCAGACTTTCTTCAAAGACCTGGTGAGAGGAAATTTCATTCCTTTGGGATACCACAATCCAAAATGTCTTAGTCCCATTGGAAGACATTTAATTGGTTTTACTTTATCCTTTTTCCCCCCTGTCACTATGGAATGAAACAAGGTTTGTATTTTTCCACATACTGGAATGGCCCAGATTGGTACTGGAGTAGAGACATTGAAAGGCAGAAGGCAACCTCCAGCTTTCCTTGTGTTAATCATAAATAAAATTACTCCCATCTGAGAGGTTTACACAGCTCCAAATGAAGTTTTTATTGGTGTACAAGCAATGGTTTCCTTACATATGACTGGACTGAGAGGCCATGGGCAGGAAGGATGGACCCACAGAAATATATCTTTTCCTCCAGCTCTAAGAAGTTGTTTGTCTATATCAGTTCCAGCTGGCTGGTGTCATTACATGTGAATCTCTGCTGACTAGAAATGCTTCCTGGGAAAATGGATGACACCCCTGTTTCTAGGGGTGTCTAAGATAAAGTGTGAACCATCTCCTCCCAATGTTTTGGAAGCCTTTTATCTGCAGGTCTAAAATCTACTGTCCTATATGATTGTGGAGAACAGACCATTCATTTTTTCTTAGGCATAGCCTTTTATATAATTGGGTACTGTTTTGTTAGAAAAGAGATTATTCAAAAAGAAACATGAGAAACCTCAGTCTTTCCTCAAAGGTCACATTTTCCCACTGTATTCCAGGTGAGGCATCTGTTTAGAACAATGTGGCATAATCTGTTATTCAAGAGAAGGTTGAATGTACACCTCTTTCTGCCTCAAATTCTTGATTCATTGTGCAGCCTTTGTTAAGCTGAGGTTGTGGCTCATCCCCATGAATTCACCAGGTGACAGTTCTCCATGTAAGTAGGACTTTCCATGCCTCCTTGGTTAATTCTAGTCCTCTGGTCCTGAACACACTTGTCTGCAACTTAGTTTTAAGGTGGTGCTCAACACATTTACAGACACCTGACCATGGCTTACTCATAGGCTTAATATTTTTCCACCTATCAGTGGAAATATTGAGGTGTTCTACATATGTTATAACCTCCACAGATAATACTATTCAAGAAATTCTACATTTAATTAGTGAGCTACTTAAACAAACTCTGCATCTTTAAAATACATTTGCCACCACCTTCTAACTATCTTGTCTAGGCCCTCACTGTAAGACACAAAATATCTATTGTGTTATTTCCTCATCAGTCAAGAATTGTGACAGCCATTACTTTTCTCCTGTCCAGAGACTTCTGACTCTGCCATAGAGGAAACCATGCTGCATGACACAGTTTTCTCTTGACAAAGTCACACTGGCTGTTATTTGTCTCCTCTATTTATGTACATAGACAGGTTTGTATCTGTATTTTCTTAGAAGCCAAACTTAAAAAATGATCAGTTGTAGAATTGTCTTGTTCTTTCTTTTTCCTATTTTGCTGAAAGGATCATTACATCTACTTTTTTTCCCAGACTTTCAGAATCTCAGAAATCCTCCATTAGTTGTCAGAAGTTATTAAGAATTTAGAGGTTACTTTACACAACTCTCTAAAAATGTAATTTCTTCAGTGCTTTTCTTGATATTCTAACTCTTCCCTACATGATAAACAGAAAATATTCATTGCTTTTCATGTTCCTAATTTAATCTCATGTTTGATCCTAAGTTTTCTGACTTTTTATTTTCACTTGTTCATGGTATTTGTATACATATCTTCAATAATTTCACCACACTTACATATTTTCTGCCTGTTTTTCTCTTGTTTAAGAATAACAGGAACATATAACTTACAAAATGGCCTGTTTTTTCCAGTTTGAAAATTTCATTCCATGGTCTCACTCACCTGAACTGTCTACCACCCTAATTTTTCAGCTAGTTCTTGCTGTTGCCCCCAGTAAAAATCAAAGAAAAATGCCTCTTGCTCTTTCTGACACCCTTTGTACCCAGAAAACTGCTGCAACGTGTGAAACCTTGCTGAACAGCCTGCAACCTGAAGTGTTGCCTGTCCTACTAAAATTCTCTGTTGCCACTAAGCCCTGTGCTTGGGACAGTCCTGCTTGTTGCCCACAAAAAGGCTTCATGCACCCCATTCTGGAGGCCTAGAGCAGCCCCCCACCATGCCAGATCTGAGCAGGTCCTTGCTCCTCTGCTACAGCATCGTGGTAGAAGGTAGTGTGGCACACATCACCTCCTCCAAGTCTTCTTGAGCAATAATTCTATTTTAATATCCTGACTGAGATTACCACAAGAAGCCATCTTCCTCCCAGGCATCTATATTTGGGCAGGATCGAACCAGTCCTTGCAGAAGTGACAATACTCACAGGCAGCCTGGACCCTTAGACTCTTACTCCTTGAGCAGGTGAGCCTTGCTTGTTTTCCAGCAATGTAGCAGATGTTCTCCAGTAATGAAATCTCCTCCACATTGTTCAACTCTTCTGAAGTGTAATGACCTCTGTAAAACTTTGCCTCACAGCATCACACTGACCCAAACCTGCCGCATGCAGTGTTGTGGTTTCATTAAGGTGAAACTACTGTTCCTCACAGCCATAATTCCCCCCCTTTCTCTACTGGTAGTGATGAGGGAAATATTTCTATCTTCCCAGTTTGCTTGTGTTTTGTTTTTGTCTGTGGGTTTTTTGTTTTGTTGTTTTTTTTTTTTTTTTTTTTTGTTGTTTTTTTTTTTTTTTTGTGTGTGTGTGTTTGATTTTGTCTGCAGGGCTTCCCATGCTTCCTCAGTGTGCTTCAATTCAGTAATCCCAAACAAAACTCTCCAGATTCCTTCCTATATGGATGCCACTAAGACCTATGTTTCCCTGTCGTGGCTCTTACTAGCAAGAAATAAAGACCATAGACCTTGCCAATTCAATTCAAACCCTGGACTAAAGCATTCAGGATTGGTGCTTCCCTTAGAGAACAGCCCTTATAGGAGCTGCTATAGAGTCATGCACTAGTAGAGAGTTCTTAAAGAGCAGCGTTACCTCACCATTTTTGTTTTGGCCACTGAGTTCTTTTGTGAAGAATGCACTTCCTACTACTGCTGGGAGCTGGGAGAGCAGAAATAATAAGATGGTCACCTTGTTAGCCAAGGATTAGGCCCAAGCAGTATATATTTAATTAGACTTTAAAGAGCTTATTTCAATGTTAGGAGATGCACTCCTTCCCTGTTGCTTCTCCCTCAATAGAATCGTTTCAGTTGGTGTTCTGTTTATCAAGAGAAAGGAGTGTCTTTTCAGACATAGTGAGTACTCAGTTTTTGTTTGCAGTTAGATTAAGAAGAGAAAAGTTGACCCAAAGCTCTTGTAGAGGTCATCTAATCTCTTTGGTTGAGAAGATCTGTCCTCTCACAGACTCACCTTCAGCATTATAAAGGAATGCATCTTCCTGATGACTAGCTCTCTTTGCAGGGATACCTCAAACTTGGTTAATCCAGAAGCAGCATCTTCTATCACAAAAATTTAAGAGACATATGAGAAATTAGAGTGCTGCTTGCATACCTTTGGACTACTACTTACCCACAAGATCCAGGGCATTCACAATGAGCATTAGTGAAGACGACGTGGAGAAGTTTCTTGATGGCAACCCTGCTTTTGCCAAGCAGTATTTTGAGAAGAAACTAAAAACAGAGTCCCAGGATAACAATGAGAGTGAAATACTGTTTGAGTTGATCCAAGACATGCAAGAAAGCATCAACATGGAGAAAGTTGTTTTCAAGACCTTGAGAAGAATCAGATCCCTTATTCATGCCGACCGCTGTAGTCTCTTCATGTATAGGCAGAGAAACGGCACTCCTGAACTGGCAACAAGGCTTTTCAACATCCAAGAGGGAAGTACTCTGGAGGAATGCCTGGTCTCTCCAGACTGTGAAATTGTCTATCCACTGGACATAGGCATTGTGGGCCATGTTGCTCAGACCAAGAAAACCATGAACATCAAGGACGTGAGCGAGGTATGTTTGCCATTTGTTTATTATCTGGGTAGAAGAGGGGCTCACAGGGGTCAAGAGGCAGCAGCACACCACAGTGCTTGGTCAAAGCCCTTGTGGTGTACTAGCTGTCTACCAGGAACAAGTCTGAAAGTTCCTTCCAATTTCATTTATGGGTTGAGGTGAAACTAAGCACATTGATTACACCAGGTCTTAATGTCTGCCAAGAGTACACTGCTACACCTTGCCTGTCAAACTAAAAGGAAAAAAAAAACACATCAAGTCCAGCAGAGTGAAGTAGTCAGATCTGCATTGAATGCACGTGGAATTTTCCACACAATTTTATAGCCTATGAGTAAATGGCTAAGACATAGAAATTCTTGACAGCGAGTCCAAAGAGGATTTTCCACCACAAAAGACCATTGAAAATGTTTGATGTGATGAAGGTTTAGCCAAGGGCATTTAGAGGCATTATTATCAAACAGAGAAGGTATGTTTACCTATAACTTGTGTATTGGGCAATCTTCATCAGAAGCAGCAAAAGACAATCTTAGACTAAAAAAACTCTTTCAGCAAAAATTGCAACTGCAATATCAGGAAGGATCTGAAGAATTTTAATGTTTTATGTTTATGCCTTCATGACAGTATTTACTCCCCATACTTCTAGTTCAGTCATGTAAATCTGGATGGCAGGAAAAACAATCTGCTTGTTCTAATCATAGGTATAAAACTGAAATCCATGTGACCCAAATATAGCATTTGGGATTACTCCATCTATTGTTTGCTAGTTACAAAGAGACCATCTGTTTATTCATTCATTTGTTGCTCAGTGCAGGCATATCCCTTCGGCTAAACCTTCCTTGTCTTCCGCAGAACACACTGAGACGTTTTGCTTCTGCAACCTGGGTTTTTGTTCTTTGTTTTGTTTGGGTTTTTTTTCTGGGGATATTGTTGGTGTTGTAGGAACCATCATAATGTGACTTAAATTTTAAAGTTTTTTGGTTTCTAGTGTTTTTCCAAATACAGAGGAGGATTTCAGATCTATGAGCTAAGTGCAGCACTGCAACTCTAGCACTTTTAGGTGTTGCCATGATGCAACTTCTTTGAAGAAGACCCAGGGACTAAATGCCCCATTTGGCAGAAAAGGCCAACAGTGGGGAAGGTATGGGGAGGAGATTCATTAGGGAGTGATCATCCCTTCTGGTACAACCTTCTGAATATGATCACAGTTGTGCAGCTTTTTCTAGCCCCGATATAATGGCTTAGAGATGACAATTTATTCACCTGAGCAGGGAGAATATCCTTGGTCAGCAAGACCATCCCTGGACTCCCCTGTGGCAGGTGATGATGGTATCAATACGACCCTGTGCAGGAGAAGTGACTGGCCATCTGCTTTCTCTGGACTATCCTTTCTCTACTTTCCAAGAGAAACTAGGGGTAGATGCTGCAAGCTGACAACAAGCTTCATGGTAAAAGCAAAAGAAAAATTAGGATGAGTGAACTTGCCAGTGACTGCACTGGTTTATACCCTGTGGCTATGCAGTGCTACCTGGCTCTACCACTCTGCACTGCTAATAAGAAGTCAGAGGAAAGATGGAGGAGGTACCATGAAGAATGTCATTGATCTGAGAATAAATAATAAGTGGAGAGCTCCCTTGTTCTGAGAGAGTTTGACATATTAACTTATGATTGGCAAGATCTTCACAGAAAGTTAAAAGTGCATGTGTAGAAGTCAAAAGCCACACCTTCTGCTCTTGATATTAGCTTTATCATCCGTACGTGGTCCAATTTTCTGCTAACTCATTTATTTTCCTCAGTAATTTTTTAACCAAAATTTGTTTAGACAGCTTACTTTAAGGGGCTGTGCTTTGACTTGGTTTCAAGGCATGTTGTAAAAAAATGCTTATTTGTAAATTCTCTATTAAACAGTGTGCCCAGTTCAGCCCATTTGTTGACGAGCTCACCGACTACACTACAAAAAACATCCTTGCAACACCCATCTTGAATGGCAAAGATTTGGTTGCTGTCATTGTGGCTATAAATAAGTTGAATGGCCCACACTTCACCAGCTCTGATGAAACAGTAAGTGGTCAGTAGCTAATTCCTATCAGGAAGGGCTGTTACTTTTGGTCATGTAACAGAGATCCTTTTACAATAGTAATGCCTGCTTTAGTGAAGTTCCACTGGTGTGAGTTTCCCTAAAGAGCACTCACACTCTCATAGAAGAGGCTTATGATGAGGATGCTTATCTCAGATCTTTCAGGGAAGATACAGTGGGATAAACCTTATGTCATGGCAGTGCAAAGGAAAGCATTTATCCGGGGAAGTTACATTGATGCTTTTAAAGCAGTGTTATGAACTACAGCACACATGAAATTGCTAATTCAGTTGAATCTCACAATTTGCCTTTTCAGCTTTTTCTGAAGTATCTGAATTTTGCATCCTTGAACTTGAAAATTTATCACTTGAGTTATCTTCACAACTGTGAGACTCGAAGAGGACAGGTAAGAGTGAAAATGCAGATTGGCTATCTCAAAATCAAATTAATACATTCTTCTGATTTAAAGGGTGAATCTGATCTTCCTCAGAGATCTCCTCCTGAAGAGCAGAAGGAAAGAGATTACCTCAACTGCTTTCAGATACTGCTTTCTTCCCAGACTCCTTCAATACTCTCTCTTTCTTCTGCCACTGGCAAAACTGCAGGACCTGATGCCATGGCACACATTTCAGCAGGACTAACCTCTAGGTATTTTGTTGACTTGAGGCTGTGAAGCACTCTTGGATCATTTCACCATCTCAGACAGCAGCACCAAGAGATTTTCTGAAACACTTAAGAATGTAGTATTTTCCCCCTATCAGCTCATTTAAAAGTGCTACTGAATTTCCTCTTACAGCCAGTAAAATTGTTGCCATATGCACGTTGTGTTGGCCTCCATCAGTAGAAAGGAACATATATTATCATATATTAGGGGTTTAGGATATTCTGGATTGAAGTTCACGCACTATTCTTTTGCATTAGTTGGTTAGTAGTAAGACTCTCAGATTTATTGGGATGGATGTGAATCCTTGCAATCACTTGTGCAGCAAGCAATGTCCTCACTCAAGAGGACATGGAATTGCATCTGTGCTTCATGGCAACCACACTCTATTCTCCAGTGGGATTGCCATGGAGAATAAATGTCTATTCTAGTGAAACAGATATGAAGCTTCGGGACAGCAGTTATACTTTCTAATTCATTTATTATGCTTTGCTTAGTTTTTTTTCATTTATCAAAAGTATGAATGATGGTCCAGTGATACAGACACCAGCAATGATGAACAGTTAACTAAAGTAGAACTAGCAAAGGTTTATTCTTGTTGAGAGCTTAGCAGTAGGATTAGTCAGGGTAAGAAAGAGGCTAGAAGACAAAAAGGAGACCCATAAGATGGAAGGCCCAATGCTTCTGGTCTGGGGATGAATACAGGAGTTCTGTGTCCATATATTACTTCTGTCTGAGTAGGTCCCACACAAAAGGAGGAAAGCAAGAACAAGATGCAGGACACACTGCTCTAGTTCTGCCAGTAGCTCAGTTGTGAAACCTCTGACTAATATAGGTCTTAAGGGCTGTGTGAAAGTTACTATAGTTCATTGTGTTAGAATTTAAAGTACTGAAGTACAGAGTGAGAAAATTACATTCTCAAAGGTGGTCTAGGATTTTAATATTATAAAGCCCAACAGCAAAGACTGGGTGATACTGTGGGTGAATTGGCTTGTGCAAAGACAGATAAGTCTGCTTGTGCTCAGATATTGTGTCAAAGTCTTATTAGAAGACCATAGAATACATTTTTACCAACTTCTTTGTATCATTCCTTGACTTAGATATTTCTCAGCTATTTCTCTCAGTCCTTCTCACTGGGCTTATGGCTTTCAGTACTTATTGCACACTGTAAAGTGCCAAAAAGCTAAACTGCTGTTCATTTTCATCTAATGGTTTGTATGACAACACCACTATCTTATTTGAGGGATGCTGACACTGAATGACTCAGACTTCATATAAGTGACAGAGTTGTTCCAGTTTATGGATTAGAAACAGAGACCAGTGCAGCTCAAAATTTCTCAGAAACACCCACTAGTGCCCAGTGAAGAGGTGAGACACACTTTTTCTGGTTGTGGCCATGTAACAGTAATTCTTGTTTAAAGCAGAGGTTCAATCTGCTTCAGGTTGTGGCTCTCGGTGCTTTAGAAGCACAGCTCCTCATATCTCCTGGGTTCAGAAAGCCAGAGACACACCTTGGATACAGGCACACATGCATTAACTAGGCTAAGCAAGAGCGTAGATGCAGAGCAGTGTTTGTGTGACCACTTCAGAGCGGTATTTGTGTAACCTCTGCTTTTACAAATGAAAGAGCCTAATAGCAACAGCTTTCTTAAAGGTACATCTGTAGAATGTACTAGAAGATTGGGAAAGGGATCACAGCCTGATGCACACACAAAACAGCTGCTCAAACACTTTGAGGAAAGTTTCAAACACCAACCTCTGGAATTTGCAATGCTTTTAGTGTTAACTGGTTTTGGATGCAACATTTTACTAATGGGTATAAATTTTAAGTGACAACAGCTCTTTGCCTGACACTACCAATTTTTGTGCTGAATTGGTGACATTTGACTCCTGCATAACACTATGAGACCTGACTCTTTCTCCCTAGTAATTCCCAGTGTGGTGTATATTTCCTGCACTTTTCAGGAGCTGTAACCCAACATTTGGGAAGCCCAAATCTCTCTGAGAAAGGCTGTGCTTATATTTTGATTTTATCCTGCAGGTGCTGTTGTGGTCAGCTAATAAGGTTTTTGAGGAACTGACAGACATTGAGAGGCAGTTCCACAAGGCTTTTTATACGGTGAGGGCATACCTGAACTGTGACCGGTACTCTGTTGGTCTCCTGGACATGACAAAGCAGAAGGTGAGTGCTTACATGCGTGCTGTGCATCTTTTTGATTACTGTTATCCACTGAGTTGATGCATGCAGATAAGATTTACTGAGGGAGTAGAAGTGTGAGTTAATATCCTGGTTTTGAAAGGACAGGTATCTGCCAGCAAAAGCTGGAAGTTCCTTTTGAACAGAGAATGTAAACCCCGCTCCTCAAATTATTATAATTTTGCAATTAGGGGCTTTCAGGCAAAGTTTTAGGAATAGGAATAACAGTCATTTACTAGGAATATTAAAAACACAAATGTAATAGTACAGAAAAACATGCAAATAAAATAAAAAAAACCCCCAGAAGAATCCTCCTGGAGTAACAGATGCGGTTCTGTGGAGTAGAGATGGTCCTGTAGAAAGTCCAGTGGTGGCGAGATGGGTCCAGTCTTCCTCTGGGATTCCAGTGGAAAAACAGGATCTCCTGCTGTTTCTATGTCTCCCCTTTTTATCTAGGTAGGAATGTTTGGGTCCCCCCCCAGCTGGGCGGAGCATCTCCCAGTGGGATGATGTAATGTCTCATGTCATTGGTGAGCATTAATGGCCCACTATCAGAAAATATCAGCTCCAAAACTTGTGCTTGACCACCCCTTTTGGTTAAGTACACAGCAATTAGCTTCCCAGGAACCTAATGGAAAAAATTCAACTAACACAAAGGAAACAATACCCAACCTCCAACAGCTAACTTTGGGAAACTATTTCTGCTTTGGCTGGCATTTTTTTATTGCGTGAAAATTAAGATAATGGGTTAATGAAAACAGAGGAAAGGGGAAGGGCTTATCACTGGAATGGGATTGTTGGAGGCTGGGAAGACAGAGGAGGGGAAGATGAGTCTGACTTTGGCAATCCTGGTCAAAGCCTGCAGCACAGACAAAACCTCACAAAGTCTGTGGGTATCTGAAGTACAGTGAGACACCTGTGGAACCATCAGCAAACCAGCCACCTTCCTCAAGGACTCATTCATACTCACGATATCCAGGTTTTT
>WEIU01009823.1:67898-119656 GCA_013389925.1 Aegithalos caudatus | reverse complement strand
GGAATGGCAGTTGGCACTAGAAAAATAACACTATAATAATGGATAAAAGAAAATAGGGATGGTGCCCCAAAACTGTTCACACTACCCAAGAGAACTCTGAGGGGGTAAGCAATCGAAAGACCAGGAACTGAGGAAAACATGACAATATACAGGGTAGATCTGAGAGTAAAGGTCCAATCAGAAATTTGAACTGGGAACATAACCATATTTGTACAACATAACTAACCAATCACAAAAACATGACCTTATATGGAACAACTTAATTAACATGAAAACTCCCATGAACCTTTATTACTCACCACAACTAGAAAGGGGTTTCCCACAGTCTTAGGTGTAGAGTTGCTTCAGCTTGGCCAACTCCCACAACCTACCTGCAGTTTGCTCAGTTATTTGATGTCCTTTAGGAGTTCATTCCTGGACAGTCATTGAGCAATTGCTAAATAATGAACACTAAAATTTAAAGGAGAGTAAAAGAAATAAAACCTAATATCCTGTTCAGCATGAGGAAAGGGCAACAGAAAAAAAAAATAAAATGGACACCCACAAGGTGACCAGCAGGCAAATCCTTGAGGGGAACACACTGGAAATGTTTCTAGATAGATGAGCAGTGGCCTAATGGGATACAGTGCGATGACTGTTGAGCTATCACTAGGCAAGTGCAAACCTATTGCCGCAGCTGCCCTTCCCAGGAAAAAGAGTGAGGCTATGGTTGGCCAAGAAGAAACAGAAGGATAAGTGGGATTTACTTCAGAATGGAGACGTGAAGTGCATCAAGTTATAGAGCTGAAGTTGGTGCTAACTTTTCGCCTCCGTGTTAATGTAGGTAGCTCTGCTGGTAGCTGCTGAATTCTGGGAGCAAGGAGATTTGGAAATAAGCGTCCTTCAGCAACAGCCCATTGTAAGTACCATGCCAGAACCAGGCCATTCAGTTCAGACAGCAAGTCTCAGCAGAGGCTTACTAAAAGCAGTGCTGCTCTGAGTGCTCTGTGTCTGCCTGAAATCATAGCGCTTGCCAAATCTTTTAGAAAAGTGTGTTCTGAGATATTGAAGAGCATCCCTGATAGTGACCAGTGTCTCTTGTCCAGCTGTCCATATAGTTAGATGGGTTCAGTAGTTGCAAACCATCAAGGGATGATTCCTCCTGAAGATTTTGTGCAGGTCCTTACAGAAAAAATGAAAAACTAAATAGATAAGTCACAGAAGAAAGAAGAGTTTCTAATAAAGAGAAAAACTGCAAACAGACTTCACAGAGTCAAGGAATTATTGGTAAATGGAAGGGCATTTCTAATATTTTTAATAGGTAAATTTGACATTGAAAGAGCCAGAAGTTACTCTTTAAGTGGCCTCCACCTGTGTGATTTGGGGATTTTTAAAGTAGATTTTCATGCACCTCCTCTAACCACAGTGACATCACAAATTATATAGTAATCAACAAGATCTTGTAAGAATATAATTTCTTGTTTAGTCAAGTTTTAGACAATTTAAAACCTCTTCAACACTTTAGAACATGAACCTTTCCTGGTATTGGTTTGAGAGGCAAAACTTGTTCTCCTCCTCACCCATAACACTTGAAATACTGTCTAAAATTTCTGCTGAAATGACAGTGGAAATGAGCCCATTTCACTCCTCTGCAGCTGAGGAAGAGAGTCGAGACAGACAGCCCTTAGGACAGCATGACAGAACTGCCAGGCTGACACAAGGCAGTTCTGGGGAGAAAATAGAGGTGTGTTTTTCAATTAGGTGTTCTCATAAATCATGGTGAATTTGTGCCCTCCCACAGCCCATGATGGACCGAAGGAAAGCTGCTGAGCTTCCAAAGCTTCAAGTGGGTTTCATTGACTTTGTGTGCACATTTGTCTATAAGGTAAGCACATTGCACCCTTACACACCTCATCCTTATCAACAGGAGTTCATATCCCAGCTGACTGAGTCCTGGTGCAGCAGCATCACTCCTGGGGAGAGGGACAGGTAGACAAGAGAAAATCTGCCCTTTTCTGGGGCATTGCAACATAGTGCCTCTTTCTGCCATTGACGCTTTCTGCAAAGCATCAGCTTTGGATGTGAGGTGTCAGAGTCTATCATGCGGTATGATGGACAAATATTCCCTCTGAACTGCATTGTACTGAGAGGTGTCTTTTGATTAGGAATTTTCCCGTTTCCATGAGGAAATTCAGCCTATGCTGGATGGGCTGCTGAACAACAGAAATGAGTGGAAGACCCGTGCTGATGAGTATGATGCAAAAATTAAAGCTCTGGAGGAAGAGAAGAAAAAGGAGGAAGAGAGAATGGCTGCAAAGAGAGGTCAGCGAAAGTAATTAGCTTTCATTCCTAACTCAAAGACATACTTATGCATACTCTCACAGATTACAGCAAGCTTTGCTGACACAGCAGAGTAAGAAATCCAGAAAGAGTTGTAAAAATTTGGCTCCACTGGCAAGGCTGAAGACACCTTGCCTTCAAACCTGACACCATGACAGGCTGTCAAAAAGGCCACCTGCTTAAAATTCCAAACACTATTTTCTGAGAAACTAGTGAGAATACATTCAGTGTGAATTCCCGTGCAGTTGGGAACAGCACAATGTCATAGACTGTCCCTGGAAAACAGCAGGTAAACATCCGTTTGGTGGATCTGCTGTCCCACAGTTCATGAAGCAGAAGCTAAGAAAAGATAAAACAAAGTCCTAATGTCCTAGGAGAACATCTAAGAAATAATGGTTCATCCCATTTCTAGCCCAGATTAGGTACTATCTAGAAGCAAGCAGTAGTGGCATTACCCAGTAGCAATTTATTTCAGTTGAATATGGTTTTTTTCTTCCATGGGCCCAGCTTGTGTAGTAGTGAAAACCACCAGTGGCAGTGGGCACCGGCTGAAAGCGTTTCTGATAGCCTGAGGATTTGTTTGATTCTCAAAAAGGCAGAAGCAGAAGGTTTTCCTGGCCTCTCCCAAATGTCTGATCAAATATTTGCCATGAGTGGGTGCCCTCACTCCACAGAGACTGTATCTGAACTCTTCTTTTGTTCAAAACTGGACCAAAATTCTAACATTCTAACGGTGTGGACTTTGCTCAAATGTCCACACTTCAAAGTTTAGAAATTATTAGAGCTGTCTAGATGTTTTATCTCAGTTTAACTCACAGTAGTTAACTTAAAATATCAAAAGAAATTGTTTTAACTATGATTTTAAAAATCTCTGAAGAATTATTTCCTGAATAAGTAATTAATATTCAATCAAGGAAAATTTCCACTAACTCTACAATACTCTTTCCAAGCAGCCTTACATGTACAATTAGTTAGCACAACAGACAGCTCTAGATACGGTGCTATAGGTATGACCTATGCTGATCATTGGATAACATAAAAGTTCTAAAAAACTCTTGCAATGACTGAGAAGGAAATTTATGACTGTGCCTCTAATTCTGTGTTTCTTTTTTATATGGCAGGTGAAATAACCTGTAATGGAGGAACAGCTCCAGCTTCCAAAACCTGTAGCTTACTTTAGACCTATTCTTACTGCAACATATGTCACCCAANAAAAAAAAAAAAAAAAATCATGGCATACAAATACATTCCTGATTGGACTATTCTGATAATTTATTAGGTTTGTGACCAACCAGGGAAGGGCTAGATCTTGTTTGCCTTAATTGCATCTCTTCCTGATAGTAGGGAGCCTGTTCTGTCTCTTGTCTTCCATTTAATGCACCTGATGTCAGATAGCATGTCAAAAGTCAGAACAACATTTGGCCCCATAAATCAGGTTGCAAGATTATGGAAGAGCATTTTTCCTGCACTGAAACACTTCTTACACCAAAGCTGATGGGGATAGTCCTGCTCCATATAACCTAATGAGACTGACAGTGAATGCAACCATAGCCTTCACAGTGGGAAAAATGAAGAAGAGATAAAGCTATCATATCTAAGTCTGTATTGGTCAGGATATCAGAAAGAAACCTGAGAGTAAGAATAAAGCATGAAAACTGACAATAGTAAACTTTTGAACTGCTCTAAAATGTTACGATTCCATGTAAATCCAAGAAACACTCTGACAGAGTGTCTGCATTCACTCCAACAGTCTGGATAGGTTGCTATTCCAAAGCATGGCACCATTCATGCAACACATAGTAGCGGCCTTCTCCAGTAGGATCCACACTGCATGCTAATTGAAGCTTCATTCTTTCATGTGTCATTTTAAGAAGACAGTGTTATCATTACCCATTACAATTAACCAAGCAACCTGAGTTGTGACATCTCTTAAGTTTGTTGTTTTGCCTCATAATGCCAGTTATTTAACACAATTGATCAGACCCAACTGTCCTTCCTTTCCTCCTCCTGTTTTGAGATGTCTGTTTTTTAGATTATACTCCAGACTTATGACCCTTATTTCAGATGAAAGTTTCATGTTTATTTATGCAAAAATATTCAATTACACTCTTGTAGTAGTAGAGACATCCTCATGTCCTGCTTCAAACTCCCCCCCCCCCTTTCTTTTTTAAAATTGTTTGGAGATCTGTTCTGCTGGGGATTTTCTTCTTCTATTACTCCTGCTACCTTCAGGGGTTTTACCCTTCATTATATTGTTTTGCATTATAAAATACTGCAAGTAAAAGGAAGACTAAAGCTGTGTTGGTACCTGGTGATCATTTACCTGTCTCGGTGTAGTAAATAAGATATAATCCTCAAACACTATGCAGCAACTCTGTGAGAGGCAATTTGTCTTTCAGTCAAATACAGAAACTTGTTCACTTGCATAAAAGTTAATACAAAATAGGTAGTGTTGTATGTCTCAGTTTCATTAAGAATCTTAGAATGCTAAGGGTTGGAAGGGACCTTAAGGACCATCAAGTCCCAACATCCCCCTGGGAAAGGGGGTAGAGACACCTCTCACTAGATCAGGTTGCCCAAGACCTTGTCCAGCCTGGCTTTGAACAGTGCCAGGGTTGGGGCAGCCACAGCTCCCTGGGCCACCTGTTCCAGTGTCTCAACAGCCTCACAGTAAAGAATTTCTTCCCAATATTTGATGTTAATTTCCCTTCTTTCAGTTTGTCCCTAGTACTTCCTGTCCTATCACTACAGTTGCTGATGAAGAGTCCCTCTCCAGCTTCCCTGTGGAACCCTTCAGATACTGCAGAGTTGCTAGGACCTTATCAGTTTCCTGCTCCCGGGCTCTAATCCTGGCTAGCTCCAGACCCCGGTGCGGAGACCTGATAGTGGACTAAAGGTAAAAGACAAGGGGCGCTCTTTCTTCCTCGGGACACGTCCCACAGCTTTAACGCAGAACCCAAACACTGGGAAAGGAAAGACAGCTGCTGTCTCGTGTTTGAAGATTTTGTGCCCGGGAAAAAACGGGAGGGAAAGACAGAGGAATCACAACCAAAGGAGGCAACCTGGGGGCGGGGCGTAGGGTGAGGCCAACTAGAAGATACCAACACCAGAACCAGAGAGGGGGGTGCGGGCCATACCATGTGCAATATAATAAAACTGCTTTTGCATGCAAATACCACAAACCACCCAGTGCAATATAACAACAAAATGAACTAACTNATAACACAAAAATGACCTACCTGTTTCGTGCACTACAACAGGAGGTCTGCACACAACTTTCTCTTCTCCAGGCTGAGCAGCTCCAGCTCTCTCAGCCTGTCTGGGGGAGGTGCTCCAGTCCCAGAAGTGTGGCCTCCTCTGGACTTGCTCCAACAATTCCATTTTCTTCTTATATTGGGGGCACTGGTACTGATCGGAGTACTCCAGGTGGGGAGGACTGTGTGGGAAGCTTTTGTCATACACCAGAAGAAGTCAAATAAATTTNTACAAATACATTCCTGATTGGACTATTCTGATAATTTATTAGGTTTGTGACCAACCAGGGAAGGGCTAGATCTTGTTTGCCTTAATTGCATCTCTTCCTGATAGTAGGGAGCCTGTTCTGTCTCTTGTCTTCCATTTAATGCACCTGATGTCAGATAGCATGTCAAAAGTCAGAACAACATTTGGCCCCATAAATCAGGTTGCAAGATTATGGAAGAGCATTTTTCCTGCACTGAAACACTTCTTACACCAAAGCTGATGGGGATAGTCCTGCTCCATATAACCTAATGAGACTGACAGTGAATGCAACCATAGCCTTCACAGTGGGAAAAATGAAGAAGAGATAAAGCTATCATATCTAAGTCTGTATTGGTCAGGATATCAGAAAGAAACCTGAGAGTAAGAATAAAGCATGAAAACTGACAATAGTAAACTTTTGAACTGCTCTAAAATGTTACGATTCCATGTAAATCCAAGAAACACTCTGACAGAGTGTCTGCATTCACTCCAACAGTCTGGATAGGTTGCTATTCCAAAGCATGGCACCATTCATGCAACACATAGTAGCGGCCTTCTCCAGTAGGATCCACACTGCATGCTAATTGAAGCTTCATTCTTTCATGTGTCATTTTAAGAAGACAGTGTTATCATTACCCATTACAATTAACCAAGCAACCTGAGTTGTGACATCTCTTAAGTTTGTTGTTTTGCCTCATAATGCCAGTTATTTAACACAATTGATCAGACCCAACTGTCCTTCCTTTCCTCCTCCTGTTTTGAGATGTCTGTTTTTTAGATTATACTCCAGACTTATGACCCTTATTTCAGATGAAAGTTTCATGTTTATTTATGCAAAAATATTCAATTACACTCTTGTAGTAGTAGAGACATCCTCATGTCCTGCTTCAAACTCCCCCCCCCCCTTTCTTTTTTAAAATTGTTTGGAGATCTGTTCTGCTGGGGATTTTCTTCTTCTATTACTCCTGCTACCTTCAGGGGTTTTACCCTTCATTATATTGTTTTGCATTATAAAATACTGCAAGTAAAAGGAAGACTAAAGCTGTGTTGGTACCTGGTGATCATTTACCTGTCTCGGTGTAGTAAATAAGATATAATCCTCAAACACTATGCAGCAACTCTGTGAGAGGCAATTTGTCTTTCAGTCAAATACAGAAACTTGTTCACTTGCATAAAAGTTAATACAAAATAGGTAGTGTTGTATGTCTCAGTTTCATTAAGAATCTTAGAATGCTAAGGGTTGGAAGGGACCTTCAGGACCATCAAGTCCCAACATCCCCCTGGGAAAGGGGGTAGAGACACCTCTCACTAGATCAGGTTGCCCAAGACCTTGTCCAGCCTGGCTTTGAACAGTGCCAGGGTTGGGGCAGCCACAGCTCCCTGGGCCACCTGTTCCAGTGTCTCAACAGCCTCACAGTAAAGAATTTCTTCCCAATATTTGATGTTAATTTCCCTTCTTTCAGTTTGTCCCTAGTACTTCCTGTCCTATCACTACAGTTGCTGATGAAGAGTCCCTCTCCAGCTTCCCTGTGGAACCCTTCAGATACTGCAGAGTTGCTAGGACCTTATCAGTTTCCTGCTCCCGGGCTCTAATCCTGGCTAGCTCCAGACCCCGGTGCGGAGACCTGATAGTGGACTAAAGGTAAAAGACAAGGGGCGCTCTTTCTTCCTCGGGACACGTCCCACAGCTTTAACGCAGAACCCAAACACTGGGAAAGGAAAGACAGCTGCTGTCTCGTGTTTGAAGATTTTGTGCCCGGGAAAAAACGGGAGGGAAAGACAGAGGAATCACAACCAAAGGAGGCAACCTGGGGGCGGGGCGTAGGGTGAGGCCAACTAGAAGATACCAACACCAGAACCAGAGAGGGGGGTGCGGGCCATACCATGTGCAATATAATAAAACTGCTTTTGCATGCAAATACCACAAACCACCCAGTGCAATATAACAACAAAATGAACTAACTGTTTCGTGCACTACAACAGGAGGTCTGCACACAACTTTCTCTTCTCCAGGCTGAGCAGCTCCAGCTCTCTCAGCCTGTCTGGGGGAGGTGCTCCAGTCCCAGAAGTATAACAACAAAATGAACTAACTGTTTCGTGCACTACAACAGGAGGTCTGCACACAACTTTCTCTTCTCCAGGCTGAGCAGCTCCAGCTCTCTCAGCCTGTCTGGGGGAGGTGCTCCAGTCCCAGAAGTGTGGCCTCCTCTGGACTTGCTCCAACAATTCCATTTTCTTCTTATATTGGGGGCACTGGTACTGATCGGAGTACTCCAGGTGGGGAGGACTGTGTGGGAAGCTTTTGTCATACACCAGAAGAAGTCAAATAAATTTCGTTCTTTGTTTTTTAAGTGGAAAAAATACCACAAGGTTATTGTATGGACAGTAGTAAGCAGTGGGCTTTTGATCACAAGACGACAACATATACTTAAATGCTGAGAAAAGCTCCTTGTGTTCTTTCTCAAATGTTTTCTGGGAAATAAACCCTGGAGGCTGACCTTCCTGGTTGCTGTAACCAGCGTGAAGCACTCAGAGCACTGCAGGGTACGCCAGCAGGACTGCTCCGGGAGCACGAGGTGCCTGCCCATCACACCCTGTGAGCTGTGAGTGGATGTGCCCCGTCTGCCTACATGCACTTGGGAGCACAGCTCGTCCTCACAGCATCAGGGTGGGCATCCTGCCAGCTATTTCCAAGGGGGATTATGCAGGTGGTGTCCACGGACACTCAGAGTGGGGTGCTAGTGGAAGAGGCTGTTTCTCAGGGTTGGACCCTTTCCATGGGAGCAGTGATTATTTCTCACTGAGGGTATCAGCCATTCAGATACAAGTGAAATTTGGCATAGTTCCTCCTGCAGTGGTCTCCCTTTGCAGCTGGGAGCTGGCTGCCTGGATATATTAGATACAGAGAAAGAAAAGGGCCAATAAACAGATTTGTCCACTGTTTTCCCAGGTGTGATGGATTGAACTTAGTTTGGGTGGACGGGTTGATCCAATTTCCATGAAAACTTGGGATTGATGCCTTAAACAAAGTGTTTTCACATCAGATAGGGAAAAAGGCACATAAGAAGCAGACCCTGCAGAAGTAGGGTAATGCTTTTTATCCTGCCAATCTCCTTCGTTCTGGTTGCATCAAACAATGCAAAACTCTCCCTCCAGGGAGGTGTTCACACATAGGCCTGAAGGTATTCCTCCTTTCTGATAAGACACAACTGCCAAAACCCTAACTTATTTCCACAATGTTGCATCAGATAATGTAAAACTCCTCTCCAGGGGAGGTGTTGGGGCATCTTCCCTGCGTGGGCCTCCACCCTCAATAGATCAAGACTGCAACCATCAACGTGATGACCATGGGATCATAATTGAAAGGATCAAGTCTTCTCACTAGATCTTTCCTCTCCGTTACCCACTCTTGTCCTTTCCTTCTTTTTCTTTCTTTTCCTTATGTATTTTCCTTGTGATATTTTTAAATTTTTTTGATAGAAAATAACCACAATAGCTACATACCTCCTTACCATTGCAACCAATTTGTTTTAAAATAAACCTGCTTCATGTATACATACTAGTCACTCAGTATTGTTTCACTCTAATCCACCCAAAGAATCTATTAACAAGAAGTCAGTTACCCTGCTTCAAAGGCAAGTCAGAACACCAGGCCTGAAAAAATATGTATGTCATTGCAACAGTCTCAGGAAAGGTTTGTTGAGGGCTGTAGAGAATTTAATTCTGCTAGTGGCATACTTGTGTACAGTCCAGTTAAGTGTTTTCACCTTTGGCTTGATGCAGCTCTCAAGTGAGGTGGGAGACCAGGGGGACCTGTTTTGTAAATGCCTCAGTGAAGCAGGTACAGACCTACATTCTTAATGAATGTGGTGGTTGAGGGGATAGGAAAATGAATATCCCTGCAAGATTGGCAGAAGTTTCTGAGAGAGATGCTCAAGGCTGGAATGTAAATCTTTCATCTGTGGAGGGGAAGAGGCTTGCCTGAATGAGAAACTCTCAAGGGATTTTTAATCCTGCATCTTGGCCATCTTCTGCTGTCCCTGATGGAAGGGGAAGGGCAAGCTGACACAAGACAGAACCTCTTTGCTACTGAGAAAGAACATCTGCATGCCCTTCAGCCATTTGTTCTGCTGGAGCCTAGACTGCTGCTGGGTTGTGAGTGGAGGTGCCTGTTCTGGCACAGCCAGAGATGTGGGAGCATGTACAAGGCCTCTGCTGCTGGCAGAAAGAGAGGGAAAAATTGACAGGGAGATGTGGAGAATGTAGACTTCAGCCACCTCTTGTAGATCAGAGAAATGCTTACTGTCTTTTCCCAGCTGGCCACAGCGTGACTTGAACTAGGCCTGGTAAGTGCTCCCCTCCTCCCAAGCAGGTGGGACAGGAGCAACTCAACTTTCAACCAGTTCTTCAAAGAGATGGTATTGAACACTACAGGGAGTGTATGGATCCTAGCTCCACCTTTCAGGCAGATGGGGATGTCGTGGTACTTAGTAAAGGGGCTTTGTCCTACCAGCATCTCCAGATCCTGTATAAGGAAATCTCCATGAAACCCAGAGTACTAGATTCAAGATTTTAGATCCACTTAGTCTAGGCTGAATGTGGTTTGCATCATCTATCATAAAACTTGCAAGAGGAAGATCATTTTTTCTCTGTACCTCTTCCTCTACTCCTTCCACAAAACTATAGGATTAGAAAAAACATTCAGCAGGTTCAGTAGAAAACCATTCAACTGCCTCTCAAGAAGCAGCAGAGTACTCAGGAGTCACACAAATATAGTTCCAGCAGAAAAACAGGTGGATGTAGTGTTTTCCAGAACACAGAACAAACATGAAGGGTTTTCCCTCTCATACCCTTTGAAAGATTTTTTTCTTTGCCTCCTTCCTTTTTTGAAGACTGTCTGGAAAGCATGGCAGACCTTGCCTGCATAATCAAGATGCATAGCAGGTCACTCCTTATGAAAAAGACACACTACAATTTGGCTGTAATTTTGAGGAACAACTGTCCATCTGTAGCATTTAGAATATCTCACTAATGAGTCAGCAGCAATTCTTCAGATCACAGCTTAGCTTGACAAGGCAGAATCAAATCTGACTGCTGTGCCACACATAAGAATTGAGAAATAATCCACTATGATAACAAAGCTGAAAAAAAGATGACAGAAACTCAGAATTGTGATCAACAGCTCATTGTCCATGCAGACCAGTGAGAAGTAGTGTTCCCCTGGGATCAATTCTGGAGCTGACACTACTCAACACCTCTGTCAGTAATATGGACAGTGGGATCAAGGCACTCTCAGCAAGTTTGACACCAACACCAAGCTCTGTGAGGCAGTCAACTTGCTGGAAGGAACGAATGCCATCCAGAGGGGCCTGGACAGGCTGCAGAGGTGGGGCTGTGCAAACTCCATAAAATTCAGCTAGGCCAAGTGCAAGGGCCTGTACCTGGGTTGTGGCAATCCCAGACACAGCTACAGGCCAAGTGGAGAACTGATTGACAGCAGCCCTGAGGAGGATTTGGGGGTGATGGCTGATAAAAAACTTAGCACAACCCAGCAATGTGCCCTCACAGCCCTGAGAGGCAATGGGATCCTGGGCTGCATCCAAAGCAGTGTGGGCAGCAGTGGAGGGAGGGGATTCTGCCCCTCTGCTCTGCTGAAACTCCGCCTGGAACCCTGCATCCAGCTCTGGCAGCCTCCATGTAAGGACATGGAACTGTTGGAGCAAGCCCAGAGGAGGCCGCAACATTGATAAGAGGACTGGAGCACCTCCCTTGTGAAGACAGACTGAGGAAGCTGGGTCTGTTCATCCTGGGGAAGAAAAAGCTGTATGGAGACCTCACAGCAACCTCTGAGTATCTGAAGGATCCTACAAGGATGTCAGAGAAGGACACTTTGTCAGAAATTGTAGTGATAGGACAAGGAGTAATGGATAAAAAATGAAAGAGGAGGAATTTTGGCTAGATGTTAGGAAGAAATTCTTCACCTTGAAGGTGGTGGGACACTGGACCAGGTTGCCCAAGGAGGTTGTGGATGCCCACAACCCCCGACTCTCCCAGCTGTGTTCAAGGTCCGTGGATAAAGTGTTGAGCAATGCAGTCTAATGAAAGCTGTCCCTGTCCATGACAGGGGTGTTGGCACTAGGTGATATTTCAGGTCTATGTTCCATTCCAGGCCCTGATTACCAAAAAAACAACAAACATGAGACACGTAGACGAACCTTTGGGTAATGTGAGTCCGTTGGGTACCAATTTATCACTGCTTGTACTGAGCAGTGTATCTTTCTGACGTGACATTGGAAGCTTAAATGATTGCAAAGCAACAATGGTTTCTCTCTTTCAACTGTGGAAAAAAATAGCAACTTCAAATATAAGTTAAAGCCCTCAAACACTGTGAAGACATAAACAGCCTTTATGGGCCACCCGCTCTATAACTCATGACTGAAGGAAAAGGTAAATGGAAATGTTTAATCCCAGAAGAGTGACAGAAATAACATTTGGGATTAAACTACAGATTTTCAGAAGCATGGAGTGAGTTACAGGGAAAATCCTAGAAAAGATCAAGGGGATAAAGGCAGTCTTTTATATTGTCTAAACTTCTGCACAGGGAAATACAAGATTTCATTGCCTGAACGAACAATGACACTTAGTTTTGTCTATCTGGGATAAGAAAGACAAATGCACAAATTTACAGCATATATGCATTGTACCTCTGGTGATTACATAGTTTATGATACTGTTCCTTCAAAGTTATGTATGCATTTGTAAGCAGAATCCTGTCAACAATCCCATTAATCCCAATGCAATTACTTCTGATTAAAAAATCAAACACAGATGTAAGTCTGTTGGAACTCTTCAGCATTAATTCTTGAAGAAGTAAATGGCCGGTATTAAGGAAATGGTTTTTCTCTTTTCTGTGTCCTAATATTTTTTCTGCAGTCTGAGTTCAAATCACCTCAAAAAGTCAGGTATGAAGTGCCTGATGGCTACCAAATCATGACACTGCTCTGGGGAATGGACAGGTCTTGTGGCATGTGGGAGGGTGGAAGACCCCAGAATGGAGCACATCTGCACCATGGTTAAGGGCTCTTGGCTTTTTACTTAGAGATATTAAAAACATCCAAGCATCTCCAAGCAGATCGTAAGACATTTTCTAGGGCCATTCAAACCCAAACATTCAGAGAGAGGTTTTGTTATGTTTGTTGCTTTTGTAGGATTCTGCTATCAATATGCCTAGTTAAGTGAGCTACGTTTCAGGACAGGAGAATTTTCTCCCTCCTGAGGAGTTTAAGAGAGCTTCTGTAAACACTATATATTCACAAATGTTTAAACCACCATGACTTATTTTTAGAAAATACTACCACAGATACTGATATGATACTTATCCTTTTAAAGAATTTCATCCTTTTGGTTTCTTTCTTGAAGGATCTGGACCTTTAGCTAGGATCCTTGTTTGCTGCGTGAGAACTTCAGCAACTTAAGATGTGCCCTAAAGGCACCAGAGATGGTCTAGAGGACTGAAATATTTGGAAGTAGATACATACATGTAATGAAAAACTCATGTATTCGCTGAGGGTGTCCCACTCCTCACAAGTGGTATTACCATTGTTCTGGTCTCTGTTCAGGTCTCAGGGTGGTTTTGCAAGCCAAATGATCAAGAACACAAAAGGTCACAGAGCTAGCTGATAATAGAGGATATCTGTGTAACAGTAAAGTGGTGGAGTATTGTGTCAAACGAGTGGTGCAGAAGACTTCAGATGGAGGGTTATGCTTTAGCTGTGGAACATGTAGCCATGGAAGCATGGGCTCCATAGCTACGGAGGGTGGTCCATGGTCCTGTCAGAGAGCCGTAACAGCAGTAATTCTCCTCACAGTGCTGCCTGTTCATCTCTGACAGAGCTTGTGCCCCACCCAGGAGAAGATGTTAAGGGGTTGGAATCCCTGGCATATTCATCCCCTTTATTGCTGGTCTGGATGATGAAAGCAGTACACACTCTCTAATCAGACAAGTCACTTGATGTCTTCTTTCAGCCCCTGAAGCAGCAACATAGCAGATGGATCTTCCTAGTAAACTTGACCAGTGATTTCTGAAATCATAGTCAGAAATCTTTGCAAGCAAACATGTATATAAGTATACAACACTTCACATTTACAGAGCAGCATATCCAGAGCTTGATCCCTCTGGCTCTTATGATGGTTTTGAGTTACAAAAACTTCAGTCCACTATCAATACGGGCATCCATTGTCTTCTGACCTTTACATGCTGTTTTCCAAGTACCCTGTCTTACTTTCATACTGTCTTACTTTCCTCTTCTGCCACAATGACAGGGCTTCCTCTCCCAGCTGTTAAAATCTTTCCTCCAGCATGATCTTCTTGCCAGGAATTTCCCTTATGAGATGTGGATGAGTCATCCAGGGGTCAACTGCTCTGACATATTACTGGAAATGTGACAAGGTAGGGGAGCTCACAGCAGCTCCTCCCATTGTTTTTCAGGCCGGCTGAGCTCACCAGAGGCTGATCGCTAGCTGCCTGCAGGACGAAACAGGAGGATTGTGCTGGCAATTTGGCACCCAGCACTGAACATATTGGTTTCCCAGTTGCAGTCTGTTTCCTGGAAACCAAATAATCTCTGTGGCCAGCACCATCCTCTATTATTCTTTATTAAGAATTTAGCTCAATGCTTCAAACTGGCCATAGACGCATCTCAATTAATTGGCCTCCTCAGTAGATTTGCGGCTCTGATGTAAACAATAAGGCTGCCTTGGGACAGCAGAGCTTAAGAAGACCAGATTTGCTTTCCAAGAGGAAAGTGCAGAGAGGATGTATGTGTTGAATGACAGAGGGAGCTGCACATAGTGCTGAAGTCTAGCAGGCGTGAATGTTGTGTGGTCATCCAACTCACTGGTCACACAAGCATAAAACCACAGAACAGCTCCAGGCTCTGGAGAATGGTTGAGGGAAAACATGAATGCCTTGGAAAAGGGCTGCTCCAGCACTTGCTGCTGGATGAAGGTACCAAGTCATGATTGCTGAGCAATGCAGATGTTTTGCTGCTTTTTTTTGGTGCTTTTGGTCCTTTTTGGTCCTTTTTGGTCCTTTTTGGTCCTTTTGCTGCTCATGGAATGGCTCTTGGAAAGTTTTCACTACATCCTTATGCCCTTCAGAGGGAATGCTGAGACAGCCAGGACTGTTGCTCCTTAGGTGTATGGGGCAGAGCCAGGGTTGGGATTTCCAGTCTGGCAAGAGCTGTGTCTCCAAGTGTTTAATGCTGTTCAGAACCCCATTCCTTCACCACTCATTTCTGCACTCCTGGTCAAGTCCACTGAAACATCCAGAATTTGTCCCTGGGAGACAGACTTCCTTGAAATTCTCTGCTGTGTACTCATTCATTTCACCTCCTTTTCTGCACTTTTTTCCAAATTCTTCCACTAGACCTAGTACAGAGCCTGGCACATTTCCTGAGAAGCACTAGTATGCAGCAGCTGGTGATGTCTTAGCCATAGAATACTTTAGAAAACTCTGGCCAGACCAGGAGTGGCCAAATTCTTGTGCCAGAGAGACCCTGGTAGAAGAGCAATATGTTAAAGGCTAGGTAGGACTTAGGCAGATATTACCAGGCATGAGTAGCTATGGTCAGATATGTCACAGGGAGTTTGTAGGTAGGTATGGAGATGTGACAGTTTCCTATACACTAAAACCCCAAATTCTAAGTCTCTAGGACTCCAACATGGAGACATGCACTCAAACCTGCAATCTGTGTGTTCACTTGGATTGAGTCTTCCTTAGGGTGATCCCTGGACTGGTTGCAGTTGTTCTAGCACTGGGTATGAATGCTCTGTGATATTCAGTTCTACTTTTGCAGCCCAGATGGACTTTCCTGCAAATTTCTAGGTTTATTTTTACTGTTGACATTACCTGAGGAATCACATTTTTGTACAGAACTTGTATTTTAACAGAAGCACAACAGACCTTTTTTACATAAATGGAAGTATACTTAAAGTTCTAGTCATTTGTCTTTTTCTAAACAAACAATATACACAGGAAACAAAAGCACCACTTTGTTTAGAAAGAATTAATCAAATTTAACAATTTATCATTAGTTTTCTTATGAAACAAAATTCTATTCTCAACTACACTGAAAACAGAAAAAGGACAAAACGACAACAAATTCTAACCATCTTTGTTTCTTAGTTCAGTTTGAGATCACCATCAGATGCTTAAATCAGAAAATACACCCATACCTTTCCTTAAATGTGAAAATATTGGAAGAAAATCATTGGTTAGGAGAAATAATTGAAAAGCTAATGTGACCCTTATTTAGAAGTCTGTTTGCTGTCTGATAAGTATTTTTTGTCTGACACAGACAAAGAAACAAGGCATATCAAAAATCTGAAAATACCACAATCAAGACCAAAGTACCATTTACAATTCATTACTCAGAGGTTGTTTTCCTCCTAGAGATACAGCTAAGTGTCCAAGTGAACCTCATCCCAGTGTCATCATGAAAAACACAGTCGCCTCCCTCTTGTCACTGTTCCAACTCTTCAGCACTCACTACTCTGCAGACCCCAGAGTTATGTGATTTGCAAATTGTGCTACAATCTCAGAGGTGATGTGACCTGCTGCAAACTGCTGCATTTCTAGCAGATTTACATACAAATGGCTAGGAAACCACATGCTTTCAGTGGTGAAACTGGCTGACCAGAAAAAAACATTTCTTCAGAGTGAAATGTGCCACAGACATATAGAAGCTATAGGCTGATGCAGAGGTAATTGGATGAAGCCCTACAGCCTGTGTGCTTTACCAGATGTCATCCTAAATGAGATAATGGTCCCTACTGACCTTTAAATCTATGCAATGCTGACTCTTGGATTATGGACTTTTCTGATAGAAATTCTCATTTGGTTTTTAGACTGGACCACCACATACGAGCCAGACATTTTCACGCAGGATTACCTGCAACAGGGACATCCTTCTGTAACTTCACAGAACTTCTCTGGTCTTCTCCAATACTCCCACTTCTTTTTAAAGATTAAAAACTACTTTTGTTTGGGCAGAGGACAAGAGGTGTTGGTTCTTCAGGAGTAACTTGCAGATCATTTTTCAGTTTCTGAATGTTGGATGTCCACTGTGATTTTTTTGTGAAGGGTTGGCAGGAAATATTTTTTTTGCCAGAGAAAGAGGGTGTCAGTGCCATGAGAGCAAAAACACCTCTATAAAATGCAAGGGCTTAGACATGTGGCTGGCACACACCAGCTGATCCATAGAAAGTGTGATATGTTCATTGCTATCTCATGCATTTTTGCCACCTACTCCTTTTGTTGGCATTAAAGCCCCTCCCTGCCAGAAAGTTGTGCAGGTAGAGCAGTGTTCAGATCACTCACCTGCTTGCCAAAGTGAGAATGAGGCAACTACTGCCTAGGAAAATGCTGGAAAAGCTACAACCAGTGGTGTCCTGTATAACCCAGACCTTCCCTCACAGAGGAAAAATCAAAGGAGACAGAAAAAAATCACAGTCAAATTAGAAAACTCAAGTCCACTAAAATGTCCAATAACTGTTTTACCAGGGAGGTTGATATTGAAAAAACAAAGCAGAAAATTAAATCAAACCTTTAGCCTCAGTCTCTTGCTCATTTAATCAAAATCAATAGTTTCATGACAAAAGGTGTTCAACACATCAGCTTTTTGGCTCCAGAGTGATCCTGGCAGGACTAGTAACTATAAAGGGCAGAATCATTAAATTGAGAAAGGTAAACCATTGAACTAAGACCATAAATTTATAGTATAAGAACAAATGTTCTCTCACTTCCTTCAGGAAGAAAAAACTAGTCATCAATTAATATGTTACTTTCATCTCTAAATTTCATAGGAATCTGTCAAGTAAGTTAATTAGTGTAAGGGTATGTTTTATGAAGAGAGAAAGAGCAATATATGCCCTTTATAAGTAACCTGAATCCTCAAAAATATTCCTCCTCAAAATAGATGCATACAATCATAGAAGGATTGCAAAGTACCTTAAAGATCATATAGCTCCAACCCCTTGTCAATGACAGGCACATCTTCCACAAGACTCAGTTTCTCAGGGTCCCATCCAACCGAGTCTTGAACATTTCCAGGGATGGAGCATTCACAACCACTATGGAAAACCTGTTCCAGTGCCTGAATATGCTCTGAATAAAGAATTTCTTCCTAACATCTAATCTAAACTACTCTCTTTCAGTTAAAGCCATTGTCCCTTGTCCTGTCTCTACATGGACTCTTACAGACTCTTGAAGACTCTTGCAGTCTTTATTCCCCCTTTCTCTAAGTCCCCTTAAGGTCCTGCAATGAGGTCTCCTTGAAGCTTTCTCCAGGCTGATTATCCCAGCTCCCTCAGCCTGTCTCCAAAGAGAGGTACTCCAGCTCTACACTCATCTCTGTGGCTTCTTCTGGACTCACTCCAACAGGTCCATACCTTTCCTGTGCTAAGAACCCTAGACCTGGAGAGAACACTACAGGTGGGGTCCCACAAGGGCAAAGCAGAGGCAGAAAACCCCATCCCTCTACCTGCTAGCCACTTTTCTTTTGCTGAAGTGAGGATACAGCTGGCTTTCTATGCATGGCTCATCTCCAGCCTTTCACACATGCCATAAGTGCACGGTTCATGTCCAACCTTTCATCCACAAGGGCCCCCAGGCATTTCTCAGCAGGGTTGCTCTCAATGACTTTTTCCAGTTTTCACTCCTGTCTGGGATTGCTGATTCAGGTGCAGCACCTGGCACTTGGACTTCTTGAACTTCATGGAGTTCATAGGCCCAATTCTCAAGTTCATCCAGGTCCCTCTGGAAGGCATCCCATCCTTCTGTTGTGTCAGGTGCACTGCTCAGCTTTGTGTCATCTCCAAACCTGCTGGGGATGTACTCAATCCCACTGTCAGTGACATTGATGAGGATATTGAAGAGCACCAGTCCCAGCAGAGGTTTCTGACAGACATCACTTGTCACCAGCTTCTCCTGGACATGGAGCCACAACCCTCTGGTTGTATCCATCCAGCAAGTTCCTTATGCACTGAATAGTCCATCTATCAAATCCATGTCTCTCCAGACTGGACATCAGGAGGTGATGTGGGACCATATCAAAATCCTTACAGAAGTCTAGGTAGGTGACATTTGTCAGTCTTTCCCTTTTGACCATTGCCATCACTCCAGGGGTCACCAGATTGATCAGACAAACTTTTCCCTTAGTAAAGCTGTGCTTACTGCCTTGAATCACTACATTGTCTCTTTATGTTATGTGCCATACTTTCTAGGAAGATATGCTCCATGATCTTTCCAGGAATAGAGGTGAGTCTTGCCACTCTGTAGTTCTCCTTTTCCTTTTCCTTCCTTTTTCCCCTTTTTAAAACTGGGAGCAACAATTCCCATTTTCCCGTCTTCAGGGACCTCTACTTGACTGCCATGAGTTTTCACATGTGATGCAGAGTGGCTTGACAACAATGTGAGCCCGTTCCCCCAGAACCCTGTGACATATCAGGTCCCCTAGACTGGTGGCTATTTAGCTTCATCAAGTGATCCCACACCTGCATTTTGCTTAAGTGAAATGGGCTTCACTCCCCCACACCCACCCACAGGGTGGAGGTCTTGAATTAAAGTGGGAAACCTGGCTGCCAGAGAAGACTCAGGAAAAGAACTCAAGTGAGTACCTCTGCCTGCTCTGTATCTGTTGTTACCAGTACAGCCTTCTTGAGTAGCAGAGGAGTACACTCTCCTTGGCACTCACTGGTTTTTGGACAAGGTTTCTCTTGGTCCCTTTCAGTCTGGGACTGAGAATGGTGCCAGCACAAATGGTGAATGTGGGGATAGAGATAGAATGTCTCCTCTTGAAAATTTTCTGTTCACTCTGATTACTGAAAATTCATCACAAGCCAGGACCAACATACACATCATAGACAAATGAGATCGATTTCCTGAAATGCTGGCCTACCTCCCAGCCTAAAACATCTTTCTCTGGGAGAACTCAGGCTTTAAAGTCTTTCTTGTGAGGGTATGCAATGCTTGTGTGTGACTGAGATCTTCTCCACGTCCACCTCTTAACTGGGATCTCGCAGTTACACTGTAAGAAAGCACAGAGACAAAACCACACCAAGGTGTCTTTTCTCCTAACTTGCATTGCCCAGATCTGTGCTAGGCCTTCTCAGAGATGAGGAAAATTGTAGGATAGCTTTTCTATACACTGATAATTAGAAGCAGAGACAATTGCTTAGGCAGTGCCATAAATACTAGGACTGTTGTGCATCTTCTTTAATATTCTTTACCTCTATTGCAGCACTTAATTACACACCTCACAGGCCTTTCTATTTACTGTAGCTGTGTAACAGGCTGAAGGATTCAATCATTTTGCCTCAATCTCTTTTCTAGTTATGAAGTCTGCTGAATGTAGCAGTTATTCCCTAGAATGTATCCTTGAATTCAGCCTCATTATTTTATCATTTTGTCAATGAACTCCATTTCCCATCTGCTGGCTCCAATTCTCAATATAATCCAAATCCCTTGGAATCTGGTTATGTTGTTCCTTGCTATTTGTTCATCCTTTGCCTCATCTGTAAAGTCTGAGATCTCAGAATTTTGAGCTGAGTCAGACTGTGCTCTCCCTCTTTTAACTAGGGTAAATCTGGATCTTCTCCACCAAGGTCTGTGGAATTAATCCAGAGTGAGCAAACGGAAACCAGAGCTGGATATTCCTTAGGTTTTCAACACCCTCATCCAAGTAATTTCATATTTATATATAGACACATGTTATGAACAACAGATGTCCTAAAACTGACCTTGAGGACATTTTTCTCTGTTCTGTTCCTATGTCATTTTTCTAGTCGACACCCATTTTTCCCCAGTCCTGGGTGTTTGTTTGAAGTTAATTCAATATCAATAAACATGTTCTTACTGTTATGAATGAAGTTTTGGCAGGGTGAATATACTTCCAGGTTGTGTTTACACTATTTTTTTTCCCTTTAATTTTCTCCATTTTTAAATTCCTTTTTCTCAATTTTTTTTTCTTTACTACAGAGAAAATGGGTTACTGTGTAGCAGAACACTAGACATGTCCGGGGAAAGTCAGTTTACTGTGCTCCTCGGAATAAACAATAAAAAACTCGCAAAGTTCTTGAATGCATGGAGTTTGATACTCCACACCAATGTGAAGTACAAACCTAGTAGAACTGCTGATCTGTCACATAACTCTGCAATTTATTCTTATGAAATCCCTTCCCTTTCCCACACCTTTGGAACACCAGTGTGCAGCTGAAAGAGAAATACATTTTATCTCTATGACTCTTTCCCTCCTGTTCTATTTTCCTATGCTAGTGAATCTTACTGCTAGTCATAATTATAATTTTCAGCATAAAGTCCCAAGGGCAGACTACATCATGTGGGAATAATATAAAGGCAGATGAAATATTTTATCAGGACATTTGTGCCAAACATTACCACACACCTTGAAGGTGTTACATCTCAACTAGATTATTTTCTTGCTTACACCTGTTGCCAAACTACCCTATTCCTCACGGTTTGCTGTTTTGCATTTTACCCCCTAATTTCTGTCACAGGACCAGGAGAGACATAGAATCAAGCTTTCTTCTGGCTTACAGCACCTGGTATTGTCTGACCTGTGGAAAGAGGAGTAATGTGATCTTGTAAGTAGATACTGTTTCATAATGTGCACACACAAGGGAGTTCAGGTGTTTTTGGCATTACCTAACCCACAAGTACTCAACTTTTACCTCTTTTGTTCTCTTGGCAACATGTGTTGCAAGATAGATAGATAGATAGATAGATAGATAGATGCAGTTTCCTAGGTTTTTAACACAAGATACAAATAGTGCCATGTGCAAATAAAACAGCCCACCCACATGATCCATCAGGATTTAAAATACAATAATCAGCAGACATTGCTGGTGATTGGGTTAAAGGTCTAAGGTCACCAGCTAGCTGCTCTGTTGGATTGTTTAACTTTGCAGACAAGCTTTGGAGAAGAGAGGCACTACACTGAATCAAAAATTAAACATTGTGGGAGGAGAAGTGTGCATTTTATGCATGTTTAAATACAGGTTTTGGAGATCTGGTCTGAAAGTGAGCCTGAGAAATTACAAATTACATCTCTCCTTGCCTCATGCTCCTCCACCTGGATCACCAGTGATCCTATTCCTCCTCTGTGGTAAAAGATGTCAGTGGGCTCTTTTCTTCTAGTTTAGATGCTGATTCTTCACTCCCTACAAATAATGTGGTAAGAAATACAGGAAGAGCATATCTCACAGAGAGGTTAAATGTGGGATAACCTGAGGACCAGATAAAGCACCTTGTCTGAAGACAGAAGTTAGAGACAAAAAAAAAGAGAGAAAAAAGTAATTTGTTTCTGTGTTCCACAGAACAACATAGAGAAAGATCAAAGTAGCATGAAAAGCTAGTGAGTAAAGAGCCACAGAGGAACATGAATATTTTTTCAACTTCATGATGAATTTCCTACTGATCTGCAGACAAAAGTTACTGGAGACCATCAAAATAATTGTAGCTGGTTTAAGGATAATAAAAGGTTCTTCAGAGTGAAACAGCAAGTGTTTTCTTCAGGCTTTCCACTCTCTGTCTGGCCTTCCCATGTCCAAAAATACTTTTCCAATAAGGGTTTATACCCTTAATGAAAGCAGCCAGTACTGTGGCTCTTACTTCTGCACCACACTTCAGGAGACACAGACACCTTTTCACTGCTTCAAGTGACAGAGACCAGTTGATTGCACTGCTAGTAGGCTGGATCTCAGGCTCCACTGTGCCAAGTATCAATGGTGAGGAAAACAGCAACAAAAGCATTGTCCTTCTCACTCTCCAGGTGTGAAGCAATTCTTCCAGCACCTGGACATCTCACCTCTCACAAGGTCAAGCTTTCATGATGTGCAGAGCTGCTCTAGTATCAACAAAAGCAGTGAAAGTCCAGTATTATCTTTTTTGGTCAATGGCAATCCACTGAATGTAAGTAATAACTGACAGTTCATGTGCCTGGATTTCAAACACTGGTTTTGCAATATCATCTGAAATCCGTGAAATCAACACACCATGTGCTGGAGAGGAAGGTGCAGAGGGTACAGTAGTAATTGGAATCCAATGCATTTTATGCCACTGGAAGGAAGGATATGCCACATTTTGCCTTGGCTGGATTTTCCTCCTTTTACTTTTCCTTTTTTTCTGCCTTTACTCCTTTTCCTCCTATTTCCTTTTCATTTGTTTTCATAGGATGAAGTATTTCCAGTGTGCAAAGATGCTGAAATGGTAAGTGTAACTCAGAGCCCTGACCTCACGTGGTCTGTCTATAAAACCAGGCCTCAGGAGGAGGTTGCTGTGATCTGCCTTGTGCAGCTCCTCCTTACAGGGAGAGCATCCTTCCAACCTTCCCTAGACTTAGCAACTCAGTTCTGCTGGGGCCGTTATCAGCCCTGCACTCTGAGCCATTGGCAGAGAGATGCCTTGGGAAGGCTGACTGGAAGATACTAGACAGAGCTAAGAGAATAAAGTAGATAATTATTAAAAGGCCTTTAAGGTTATGCCTTGGGCAGTACAAGAGCCTGGCCAGGGCTGCACCCAAGATGGGCTTAAAATGGTCACAGAATGGACAGTCACCAGGTCTCACGCTTTTGTAAGTTTTGGTCCTTTTGCATATTGAGGTTTAATTGTCCAATTAAAGCTCCAGGTTGTGAAGTCCCATCCTTCTTGTTTTCTCTCTTCAGTCCACTGTTGTTTATGCTTTGGGGCCTGAAAGCTTGTAGCAGTTGTCCTTGGTCTCCATCTGGGAAAGGATTGTTCTGTCTACCTACTCAGTGAAGGGAGCTTACTAACACCTAAGATGAGGCTCAGAACTACACCCTTAGGCAGCACAGAATCTGAAAAACGTGAAAGTTAAAATTTAAGTAATCAAGAGTACCAGTGGAAAAAACATTCAGAATATGTTTTCTGAAGTAACGGCTATGAAGGGGAATTTAGCAAGGTAGGGAGTGGTCATGGTCCATTGAGTAGCTGCATGGAGCCACATCAGACACAAGGCAAAGCCTACGGAGGACAAAACTAGATGACACCTTATTCATGCACCTGGATTATCTCTCCAAAAAGCCTCCTCTGAATTTCAGAAGGACTTACTAGAGTTCCTGATAAAACCGTCATCCCTGACTTCTGTAAGTTTGCTTACTGTTCTAATCCAAACATGAAAATGATTGTTTTTATGGCAGCTCTAAAGCACCATAAACAGAAGATAAGTGAGGGCAGAGCTTTTACTGTAGCAAAGTGTGCCATCAAGCACATGTGTCAAGGAGACTGGGACTTCCCACAAAGTCAGGGAACAAGGAAACCAGAGGTGCCATGTGAGTTAGAAGTTGAAGAGAAGTAATAATTCAACACAGAAAGTGGGGACCATCAGTAGAAAGCTGCAAAGTGTGCACTCAAGTGCAGCATCAGCTAGCTGCTCTGGAGAGTGCTTTTTAATTTGGAAGTGTCTTCCCTTCAATTCCAGCAGCTATCTCTCTGATGGAAGCTAGGAGATTTTTTTCAGCATTAATCAATACATACCATAATTTCCCAGCAATATCACCTTTTCAGGTTCACAGGTAAGGAGTTCCACTGCTATGCAGTCATTTTAAAAGGACTTACAACAGTGGCCAAGAGAATGTATTGAAAATATACTGAGTATATATTTTAATTGAAATATATTGAAAAGATATTAATATATTTAAAAATTACTAGTAGCAGCTTAATTGAATTATTGATAACCTTCCTCTTCATCTCATAAACTTGTCAGCAGAGTAATCCAGCATTCCCACCAACTTCATGAAGGATGCTATGAAAATTGTAATCACTAACATAAATTTGCAGAGAGCATGTCTGTGCACCTTATGGACCTAAGATCAGGGAGAAGTTCTGGTTTGATGAAAATAGCTCAAAATCATGTCTTTCTTAGGTCTGTATGCAGATAGTGTATTAATTCTCACAAGTATGTGCAGTCTGGTATCTAAAAGTATGAGAGATGCACTAATTTGGCTAAAGCCAGCATTAAGTATTTGTAGTACAGAAGAAAAAAACTTAGGGAAAAAAAACAGAATAATTTATGTTCATTTCAATTCCACATGGTATGTCTTCTCTCACTGGTGTTTGATTTAGAGTCTGTTGAGTTGCCCATTGAGAAAACTAACCTTTAACTCCTTCTATAATAGCTATTCTGGGCTCTTATGTTCCCAGCAGCAAAATTTATTTCCCACTCTCAGGCCAAAGAAAATTGTTCCATAGAATGTAGCTGAGACCTGCTGATGTCTGCATTCTCTGTATGTGCACACATGCATATCTATGCATGCATGTGTAGGCATGTTCCTTGCTAAGGACACAGCTTTGGTAGCATGACACCAATGCTAAAATCGTAAATTAATGCCGTCATTAACCTCAACAACAGCTCTCTGATTTTTTTTCCCTTCTGAAAGGAGCAGAATCACACCCACCCCCTTGACTGATTAGAAATGTCACTGATCCTGATGTCCTACCTAGTCTGTGTTCACAGTCCCTGAGCTACATAAATTCATCCCACGTAATTTTCAGATTGAGAGGTTTTTGTTAATTTAATTAAAGTTAGTTTTCTTAAGTTTGCTGAAGAATGAGTCTTTGGGTTTTATTTTTTTAATCTGTATTTGTACTTTTAAAAGATTTTTAAAGTCAGACTGTTACTGGTAAAACTGACTTTCATAAAACAATCTACTATATCTACATATTCTATCATAAAAATTTGATTGTCAACATTTTGATTGAAACTGTCCTTAAGAAACACAAGTTCTGTTCCACTACATCTGTTAAAATTCTATCTTATTCTATTTTTTTAATTGCTTTTATGAATAAAGGAGATTATTTATATGTATAGCTATGTATGGTACAGTATTTCCTGGGAAAATGCCTTTGCAAATTCATTGATCTAAAAAGGAGTTTCTTTTCCTCGTTCAGAACTTAATTCTCCAAAGCAAAACTGCATGCCTACATTCAGTTACCCAAGAATAATTCCTGCTCTTTAGATCTTCACTGTCAAGCAAAAAGAAGTTTCACTTGAGTTCAGCATGAGCTTAAATAAAAGAAATACAGGAAATTACTTTAGAAAAGCAGTGCAGCACCCTCTAGTGTGTACACATTTACATTAGCAAATAACACAGCTTTATGAATAACTGATTGGCTTGATGCTGACCCGCTAGGCAGCCCAATGTCTGGTTCAGACTCTGTTACTAAACGTCTCATTGGCCTTGGGTAACTTGGTTCACTTTATCTCTTTTTCTTCACCTGTGAAAAAAAACAGAGAAAAATTACCCTTTTTAGAACACATTACACTGTCCTAATGGCAAGATCCTCCTGTCCAAAAGGTGAACTGTTATCCTCATCGTGACCAAATGATGATGAACAGATTGTTCTCTCTACCTCCAGAAAAAGTACTATGCAGTACTTGGGCTAGGCAAGCTCTCTTGTGGGGTGCTGCACATCATCTCTCAGGCAACAATTTCGGTTTCTTCACAGTGTGATTTGCACCACCAAAGCACTGCCTTATGTACTGGCATCACAGACTCCACTGTCAGGTTTTCAAAACTCATCAATACTGGGCTGGCACTTCTAGCCCTTGGAATGTCTGCTGCACATTGGCTCATGTAGACTGGGATACCACTCTCTTACATTAATAAATTCCATTATCTTGCACCTTATTTTGGAACTTAGTTAAAGGACAGAACTTGCTTGGGGAAATTCAGTGAGAACGAAGGAACACAGATTTAGTCCCACTGTGATTCTATGATTTAGTCCCACTATCTTCTAATAAGATAAATGGATCTTCAAAATGTCTGAGCTCTTTAGAGAGGCAACATTTAGCTATAAAAGAGACCACGTGAGGAGCTGATCTTTCACTTTTACTTTGTATTGTCCTTTGTCATTCTCCAAAATTTCTGTTGGTGAGTACTGAGCATAGCTACTGCTAAAAGCTGGAGATTATTGTATGTACCAGAGGTAGAAATTTCCAGCAGTTTCAGTACACTGGAAGTGATGGGGAGGGGTGAGAAAGAAGATTAGTGTGAAGAACTCTTTCCTTAGAGTGATCTGCCTGGAGTTTGTCTGGGACTGTGCTCATCCTGCATGTATATTGTGATATGCTCATGGGTAAATATTCTTTTCAAGCTATATTGCCATTCCAGCGCATAGCCAGATACATAAATCCCAGGTGGAGTTAGGATATCTCCCTGCTGACACTGTATTAAAGGGACTGTGTTGCAGGACTGAACCTGCTGTGTAATAACCAAGAATTTCATTGCTAGAAGTTGCTGGGTACAAACCACTAAATCTTGAATGTCTCTGACTCACGCATGAAATGACAAAATAACAAAGTAATTAAGGCCTTGTCTAGGCTGGACAAATATAGAGCAGACAAGGAAATAAGTGCCAACATAGACAGTTCAGATGCACTGCTGTCATCTCGCTAGCTGTTTTCCCCACTGCTCAAGCACATGTAAGAAGACCAGGTTCAGGCCAACCTCTTCCTAGTTAACCAAGTAGTTTATTATTTTGGGAGGTGGTATAAACCTCTCTTCCTCTCTCTCAGTCAGGTTCTTCCCTCCTTGCAGCCAGCAGTTGTCAGTCAAAAGGCCCTTCCTTTCTTCATTTCTTTTTAGCCCATCAGAGAAAAAAAAAACAATCAACCTATCAAAAGTAGACCAGGGGAGACAGCAGCCTTTTTTAGTTTTCCTTCTGCAATAAAATCTAATGCATAAAGTCAGGAGAGAGAAGTCTCTTCACCTGTGAAAGATAGGAACTGGGACCTACAAAATCTCCAGGTTTTTCTTAGCACTGCCTCCTGCTTTTGGGTCTGCAGTGATCATACTTCCAATCAGAAATCTGTGGTTTCAAAAAAAAGATGGGAAAAGATATTTTCTCTGTCTTGTAATCAGCAGTCTTCAAAGCCAAAATTCATATTTTCAGCAGGATTAAGTTAACACATGCTGATCTCCAACAGGCGGAGAAGAGAGAAAAAATTGTGAAAAGTCGTGAGATTAGAGATGTCCTGTTAAGAGACAGAACATTCTAGAGGTTCACAACAATATATTATTGTATTTGATACTAGTTACATATTTCTTCTTTTTCTTAAAACCGTGTTCTTGGAGCTTAAGTTTATACTGGGATCAAGTCTTTCACTGATGGGACCAATGTTTTGGACATCTCTGCACTACTGACAGGAGGACTTGTACAACTTCCTTATGTACAGTCCCAAAAACCAGCAACATGAAAGTAACAATCAGAGATTAGGAATATTTATGGACCTAGTTATCACAGCTCTCCCCTATATTTCAACTTATTTTCTTCTGTTTCAAGCAAAATTGATAGATTTTGATCCTGCAAGAATGTAACATTCCAATTATTCCTGGTCTTGCTTTGGACCATTTGCAGAGTCAGGGTGGGACTCTGTATGAAGTAAAGTGGCCAAAATGTCTTATGTATGTGGCATCTCTTTTGAACACAGAGCAAGCTTTCCCTTAATAAATTTTTATGTGTTATTAGCTCTGTCTTCCAGTATCATGCTGTTCAGTATAGCTGCACTAAATCTGTGGATCAGGCCTCCTGATCGGCAGTGTCCACAAAAAAAGGGGATGTATGTATTCCCCAGCTATCATAAAGCTGGGTACTGTTATTGTTCTGTCTATGCCCACCAGCTGGGATCAAGCCCTTTCTGAGCAACACAAGGTTAAGGCCACATATAGTCTAGGATTCAGCCAGAAAATTTTATCTTCTTTAAGATAATTGACATATTTCATAAGGCTAGATGAAGCAAACTACTTGTGCTTATTTCAACTTTAACAGCAAAGCTTGGCAAGTCCAAGTGATTCTTAGCTAGAATTTTAGGAGGCTTTTACTGATCTGAATTATGGCTTTTTAAAGCCAAGGCCATGAATCTAATGGGATGGAAAACAATGGGTTTTTCTAGTGTAATTGTGGGGACAATATAGCAGCATTTAAATCCTGCTCTGTACCCACCCAACAGCAGCACTGGGACACAGAAAGAAAAGCTGCAGAGAATCTGAAATTAAACCAACAAAATACATATTGGATAGTTGATCATTCACAGAGGTATTTTTCCTATATGGAGCAAAGTGAATTTTTCTGTGTTTGTTTTGTGATATGCCTAACACAGTGAGGAAAATACCAGGCAGGGATGTGTTGCCTTGTTGCATAGAACTGACCCACAGATATGTCTAGGTGAATCAAGTCCAACACATGCGCTTTCTTTTGCTGAGGCAAGGATAATAAATAACCTGTTAGCTTGATGTGTCTGTGCTTGGATACTGCTTGGGAAAGTTTTCTTCCAGTCTGTGCTCATCTGCTTCTCATACAGCTTTGCCCACATCAGCCCACAGCCAGGTCCCTCCATGGAGCCTGAGAACCCCAACCAAGACTGAAAAGGGTGCAGAAGCATCCCAAAGGAAGAAGGAGCACACAAATACTGAGAAAATATTGGACACCACTCCCCTGAGGGGAAAGAATACATGCTCTGATGGGTGGTAAGACAAGGTAATGTCAGAAATTTCATCATCTGTGCTGGCAGGATTTTCATACATGTTTCTAGCTCTTAGAAACATTTTGCAGAGGACACCAGAGGCTGACCAGATGGCACTGAGGATAAGAAACACACACAAGGCAGATGCTTTCAACAGTCCTGATCCTTGTTATGCTGTCTGAGTAGATCTCAGAATGATTCTATGTACTGCTGTTACTCAGAGCAAGGGCTGGGACAGTGATGCACCAGCTGCATCTTTTTTTCTGGGTATTCTCCACATTTGGGCTTTTCCACCATCATTTACATCTTGTATGAGCCACATTCAGAGGGAGATTTCACAATCTTCTGATAGCCATGTGCTTACTGAACAGCATTGTGTTAGCAGTCTTAAAAAAAAAAATTAAAAAAAAAGAGTGTTGTTTCTGATTGTGAGAAACTTGGAAAGTTTCTCAGAAATGTCTCTTTGGAATGCTGTCAAATAATTTCTGTACCAAAGTTTACCAAATCACCTAGACTGGCAGAACAATGTGCCTCATGGTGCTCCCTCAGTGAAATAGGATGTGAGATTTACAAGCTATCTTTCACTGCCCTCCACAGTCAGATTAAACAGAAAATGCAGAATGATCAGTTGTAATTGGCATTATTACTTTTAAAACACTTGCAGTTGCAAATCAGGATGAGACCTGGTAAACATAACATGCCCATGGTGAAACTTACATGAAATTTCAGGAGCAAACTTCATTCAATGCACTACCTCTGCAATGCCCATTACACAGGAATGATGTGGGAGACAAAGAAGATACCACTGTTAAATCACATGTGCAAGCACTAACTCATGGTGAAACCATGTAGCTCATGGGCTGTTTCCAGTGAAACAGGTATATCAAGGTATTACTGCAAAGTTTTTTCATTGTGATAAATTTGTGTAGGCCAATCCTGTGTTATGGATAGATGAACTGGTGCAGGATTCTTTTGCTACATTCACATGTCTAAAATTTCTTCTTCTTAAACTGAAAGCAAAAAAAGAAAGCCAGAATAGAATAGTATCATAAAATGATAAAATGTTTTGCTCTGTGCTCACTCTAGATTTTTCTCACCTACAATTTCATCAATATAATGTTTTAGTACTCTGCAGGGTAGCAATTAACCTTTAGTCAACAGGCTTATTTATCACATTAGGTTTCCCAGGAAAGCAGTCCAGACACAGAAGAGTTCATTCTACTGCCCATTATTCTCTCACTCAGGCAGGGCTGAGACTTTGAAAGGGTTCAATAATTTTCTTATATATCATTAACAGAAAGGAGAAAGTTCTGTTACACCATAAATATGTACCATCAGCAGAACATAACACACTACTGACAGCAAGAATTTTATTACTGAATTGATGCTTCTTTCTAGTTAGAGGTGCATTTTGTCAGTTTCGTCACCATGTCCGCTTGTTCCCTCTCCTTCTCTGACCCCAGAACCAGGTTGTTTCATGGGGCTGGAGTCCCTGTGTCATGCTTGAAACATCTGCAGCCTTATGTCTAATCCAGCCATGACACCTGATGCCTGTCTACCTTGTAGGACACCTCCAGCCTGCAATTCATTCAAAAGAAAGCTGATTAAGATGAGTGGACTGCATTGGAGGTGCCTCTCATTCCTCAGCTGTGCAGACCATTTGGAGACAGCACTCAGACTGTTTGATTTATATTTTGGCTGTTATTTTGAAGGGAGAGAGGTCCATGCCTCGGTGAGGTTCTTCCTGCAGCACTTGTCTATGCAGTGCGCTGCAGCAATGCTATGAGATCCCTGCAGGAATTGGGGTCCCAGTGTGGCACACACCCTGTAAAGAGATCTGAACATTTCCTAAAGAGACAAATGAAGTGACTGGGCAAAAGAAAATCACATAGAGGCAAAGTGGTTCCCTGAGATCACACAGAAGGTGAGTGGCAAATTGTGGAGAAAATCTGGGCACCTTTACTCCCAAGTGAATACCACACCCATCAAATCACACACTATTTCACATTTAACTTTTCTTTTCTTTTTAATCTGTCCTTTGAATCATAAAGGTTGCTTTGTCTTTCTCCAGCTGGAATGTCAACCTAGCAAAGTAAAGTCAGGTTTGACAGAATTAAATAGGGGGAAAAACATCATTCTGTCTTCTTGGCTGAAAAATAGTGTGCGGACCACATTTTTGCCAGAGGTGCTCCTGATTCAGATAGATTTCTGAAGACTGGCCAGTTAGCATGGAAGTGTTTTTCTGAACATCTCAATCCTTAACTGAGTTATAATAAAAGGAGACAGAAAAAATTATCATGTGTGCAAGAGAAGGGAGAAGCTGTTTTCCATTAAATTATTTCAGTGGAGTCCTCCCCAAGTGAATGGTTTCTTCTTCAGTTACAAACTGGAGAGAGATTTCTTTGGCCAGGTCATCCTTTTTGCTTATTCTTGTGCTGAGTGTTTTCTGATGCACTTTCTTTAGATTAATCCCTTGATTCCTCTCTGTTTCTCACCTTCAGAGGCATGCAGTGTTTAAAATATTTTTAAATGTCTCAGCAACACACTAAACTTGCTGCATGGTGTTTCCCAGTCTGATAAGTACTGAAGACAAGCTAGAGAAAAATGGCTGTGCATTAAAATGCCAGCCTTTGTTCCACTGGAAAAAGACTAGCTAATGTACTGTCAGACAGAGTCTTTATACTAATAATGTCAGCTGTGAAAATTCAGTGCCCACATACAAAAGCACTTCCTTTCCATGGGGCTATAAGAGTTGAAACTTCAGCATTTCTGCCTGGACCATCTCCCTGAAAGAAGAGATGATTGCTAGGCAAAGAGCCAGACCTCCCTACACGGCAAGATATCCATGTATGTCTTCCTACACATTCTCGAGATGGGAACTTGGGATCCTGCACCCACACAATGCCTGTGTCCTGCATACTGAGCTTTGTGCTCTTTGTGCTCTACCCTTGCTTTAGTGTAGCCCAGTCTACAGAAAATGCCCTGCAGCTCGCAAAATAGTTGATAAAGTGACTTATCCCACTTCTCCACTGCTCAGATTGGGAGACGGGAGAAAGAACAAGACTGTGTCTCATATTCTGTGTTATTATCCTAACATCTAGTTGCTATGGTGTCCCAGTGACACCTGTGCATGCAGTGACACCTGTGCATGCAGTGACAACAATTGGGGGCCATTAGTTCCTTGGTTAACTCAATTTTGGAGCAGAAACTGACCAAGAACAAAACAGTCTAGATGAAGTACTGTACTAAAGGAGAAAAGTATAAAATCGGCAATGACTGAGGTAAGAAAACTACAAATTTGCTAGCCCCCTAAGCAGAGCTATCACCAAGCACTCAAACCTCCCAATCACCTTACTGCTCTATTCTTCACAGCCACAAGCCACCCATCTATATTTGGAGGGCAAATTGCAGTCATTCATTGCAGCAGTGAAAAATCTGTCTGTGTGTACGGAGCTGCCTGACTACTGGGTACTGCTGGGACTGGTGAGCTTGTCTGTTCTCAGGTTGGCCCTGGCAGCCTGACATACTATAGTGGATGCTGAAAGAAATGCTCCTGAACAGGAGCAAAATGCTGCCTCATCACAGATCTTTGATCTCAACCTGTGTTTTATTCACCTCAAAGCTATTTCTGGATTAGATGTGGGCACTGAAGCCTCACTTTTTAAATTAAACATTCTTCCTTGTCCCTTTTCTTTCTTTTTTTAAGGAGAGAGACATTTAATTTCTTGTATTAATTTCTTCAATAAAGCACACAGTACTTGTTGGATGATTACAGGCTGCACTGCTCTTTGGCAGATAGCATTGCTCTGCAATTCCAGCCTATTCATATCCCTCAGCTCTCCTTTGAAAGTACCAAGATTTCCCTTCCTTGCCAAATGATGGAAGGGATCTGCCAGCTGAGAGGGGGTTTTAAAATAATTACAAGTACAAAAACAGCAAGTAGAAAAAAACTTGTTGGGCAGAAAAACCTACCCGTCCCTAGTGCAGCACCCCAAAAGAACCCTTGCTTGTTTTGGGCCTATTTTGACTGATTCACCTGGTGACTTCCAAGTTAAGCTGTGAAACTGTGAAACTGACATGCTGTTTTAGCTCTCAGAGCTGCACAGAATAGAGCTTTTTGCAACAGTATTTCTATAAGAAGGGGGTGATGACATTCTGGATGGTGCATGCTGAATATCCACCCTGAAAGGCTCCACACTAGTGCTGCTCCCCTCAAGGGAGCTAGCAGGTGGCACAGTATAGACAGCAGTCATGTCAAGGTCAAGGAGCGACACAGGTTTCCTGTGGTACACAAAGGTTTGCACTACCTGTCTGAAGGAAGAAAAAGCACATCATTTGTCTTATACTTAACCCCCATGGGCTGTGGATTAACTTTGTCTGCATATTATCAATCTTCATTGCTACTTTTCTTCCAAACCTAGCAAGGTTTTTCTGATGACCTACCCGACTTCAAGATTTCCTCCGTAAACACACATATACAGCAGGATAGCATCAGAAGCCAGGTATGAAGGGCTATTTCTTCAACAGCCTTCTCTGTGGCATGAACAAAAATGGAATACATAGGTGGCAGACAAAGTAGAAAGAGTTGGTGGACACAGAACGCAAGGACTTTCTACTGAAAAGAGAAGATGAGAGACTGAACAGTGGAAAACAGAACTATATGCCAGTGGACACTAACTCCCTGATCAGCCAGACCTTTCTCCAAGGATCACACTGTGCCTGGACATCCATCCATGCCAGTGACATCTAGCCCAAATCCCTTCTCCTGTTCCAGCTTTCAAAAGGGAGGTAGAAAATGATGGAATTTCCTCAGAGTTCTCTTGTCATGCAGATGGTGAGGAAAAGGACTTTCCCCTCCACAACACCAGTAACAGGGTGCTCAGAGGAGAAAAAAGAAGTCTCCCAAAAAATCTACAGTAGGGATCACTACATCCCACATCTCCGTCAGAGACTTGATTGATTTGAATCTCATACCAGGTGGAAGAAAACATGGTTTATCACTCACAATATCAATCCTGTGCTTGGTTTATCAGCATTACAGTGCATCCAGATCATCAACCAGCTGGCTAAGGGCAGCCTAAATAAGGGCATCAACAAGGTCCAAAGCTGTCTTTTATTTCAATAATGTGATATCGATTTTATAATATGATGTTTTATTATAATCTCTCTGTTCTCACACTCTGTTATTACTCTTGTGTACTTAAATAATATTTAACTTCAAGGGCAGTCTCAATCATCTTCTCCAAATTTATTTACGTACAAGTAAATATCAAGCAATAATGCCACTGTCGACCAAAAAAAAAAAAAAAAAAAAAAAAAAAAAAAAAAAAAAAAAAAAAAAAAAAAGAATGAGAGAATACAAGGAATATATTTGCAAACTTGGGATGACAGTCCAGAATGAATGTGAAGAATATACCAGCAGCTATAATAAAAAGATACCATATGTTTTTTCTTTATTTCCTCCCCCATATCACCCTCCAAAAGGCTACATTAAAATTCGCATTTTCTAGCAAAGTGTTTGGGTTTTTCCAGCACACTGGGATCAATACTTCCTCTCCAAATACTTGGAAAATGAGTCACTGATCAAATGTCAGCCACAATTTATTCATTGTGCAATGTTCTGGTGTCAATGCAAGGCCTGCACTGTGAATATTTCTAGACTTCCTAAGAGCCTATTCTGATATTTCTCCATCTCTAAATTGCTTTTTGTTCTTGAATGTCACCAGAGCGTCTTAGTGGACACATGTAGTCAAAGCAGTTTTCTTAAGATAGCCAGTTGTTTATTAAATAATTCATCAGCTACACAAAAGCCAAAAAGGGGCAAAAAACTCCAGAATTAAAAATCATTTTATGCAAATCAGTGTTGCTCATACCCTTCAGTTTCTGGAGGCAAGTGGCGCTTTGCGTAGAGCTTGCAAAGCACAGCAGTGTGTTCAGCAGCTCACCTGGACATACAAGACAGGCTGGAGGGACAGATTGGTGGTGGAGGGCGAGCTGCAAACCTCCTTGCCATGGGATGGGATATCAGTTGCTAAATGTTCATGTGCTTTCCACATCCCTGGCAGCTCTGCACCAGTTTCCCTTCCCCTCAACACACCATACAGACCTCCTCACCCCATTGTCCCACCCCATTTTGTTGCTACTACAGCACAGCATTTTGAAGTTCTGAGGGCAAAGGATCATTTTCTGCCCTAGGCACAGTAAAATCCAAATTTTCTGAAGAGGATAAGTGTCTCATCCTTGGCCAACTCATTTTTGCCGATGTGGCAGAAGTGGAATGAGTTGTGCCAGGAAAAGAGCTGATGTCCCTCCAGGTGGAGAAGTGGAGACTGACTGGAAACCCTCATTGGCTGACAATACTTCCATGTTCTCTCACCATCTGGACACATCTGGGAACATCTGCTTCTGTCTGCTTCTGAAAAACCAAGCCATTCCTCGAGCAATGGGAAGAACAAAGCGCATATTCCAATGCATCTCCTGTGTGGGTTCAGTTACATTTCATATAAGCCCTCTACTCAGCAGGAGAGTGAATCAAGACTTCCCTACCTCTCTCCTAGGACTGGGCAATGTCATTATCACTGAGATCTCTCCTGCTCTTCAAACTGGGCTGTAATTGGCCAACTTATTCAAAATATGTTGGAACTGCTGGGAGACATACATAATTACTGCATAACATTCATTTTCTGAAGAAATTGGTCTGAAAATATCTCTCTGCTCTTAAGCAAGCAGAATGTGCCTATGTCTCTCTCTTCACCTCCATGGTCATTTCGGGCTGCACAATTTTTCATTTGGTTTGTTTAGTTTACTACTCTGGATTGAATTTAGAGAATTAGTGTTGCTAAGATTACACACATGGTGGCATTTGCTGTAATTTCATTAAAAGGAATGTGCAATTTTCTGTCACAAGAGACGAGGGTGTGGGAGTGGAGAGAGAACAAGACCACTCCAAAGATTACCAATAATACAATCAAACCTGGCTTTGATTTAGCCAGCAGCAGCCTGATGTATTTATAGATTTTCAATTACATAAATCATAGCCTGCAATACATTCCTAATACTACTTTGGAACTTAAATCACTGCCTTAGTTTTTGTTTTTTTTCCTTATTGGTTTCAAGTCTGAACACTTTAAAAAAAAAAAGAAAGAAAAAAAAAAAAAAAAAAAAAAAAAAAAAAAAAAAAAAAAAAAAAAAAAAAAAAAAAAAAAAAAAAAAAAGAAAAAAAAAAAAAAAGAGAGAGAGAGAGACAGAGACTAGGTAATGCTGTGTTCAGAAGAAGGAGATATCTGTTTTCTGTGCTATTGAATTGCAGAAGTAACAAAGGACTGCCATTCAACACATTAAGGAATTAAATTTGGACTGGCAGTTTGGAATGGATTTTTCTGTAGCACTCAGCATTTTCCTATACCAGGATTTCTTCTGGAACAGCTACCCCTGATGGTCCACTCTACAACAACGCTTGCTCCAGAGCAGATTAGATTAAATTAGTATACTTAGGCCAGCATGAGAACGGCTCATGCACAGGGAATGAATCACAAATCACTCTTTTTCTTTGTTAATCCCATAACATTAACCAAATTAATGTCCCATTGCAGACAAACATTTGTTCTTTGTCAGCACATGAACATTTGAGGAAATGAATTCAAAATAACTTTCAAAAGGGATTTGTCAAATTCCTCTAAAGCCCTATGACCTCAGTTTAGTTTAATTGGGCATTAATTCATTTAACTCAATTCTTGTCCTTAGTCAATTAAACTCAGCAGAATTGTGACCATTTCAGCTCTGAAAGAGAACGCCCACACTATGCTCTCAGCAGTTCAATTACAGCAGTGGAAATGCACACCTTTTGTTTAATTTGGATCATTTTCTTCAGTGTCCTGTGCTGACAAGTCCTCTGTGACACCCCAACAAGGCCAAAGCCCCCTTGCAAAGGTTGAAAAGATTCTCTCTTACCCTTGCTACTTGCTATCCACTGCTCCAGCCTTCTTCCTAGTACTGTCCCTACTACAACAGTGCATTTGGGGATTGCATCAGTAGCCTTTTTTATTTGTATAGGCATTAAACCCCTCTGTGCTTACATAGGACTGTACAGAAAAATTCAGTGGGGTTATTTTTGCCCTGGATACATCAGATGGTGTCATCAGCAGACCCTTTTTGCTCAGGCAGCCCTTTGGCACTGCTGAACAGCTAATTGGGTGCTTGCCACTGGAAGGGTCCTGGTGGCCTCTTCATGCATCCTTGTTTGCTATAGTTGCATGGCTGATTTTACCAGCAAACCAGTCCTAAGAAACGCTGCAATGAAAGCCACAATGTTTCTGTCATCTGAAAACTGGAGATGCTCTCCACTTGTGGCAAATCACAGAAGCAGAACCTTGATTTAGGGAGCCTCTATGAGACCAGGCCATAGCAGCACAGTAGATGGGAGCCCAAGAGTTAGCAGTAATTGTGAAAGAATTAATATGAGCCATATAGCATCACAAAAGTAAAAGAGAGGTTTTTCCTGCCATTGCTTTGAGATGTTATAAAAGTGTCTCTCCTTTAGGAATGCTCAAGAGAAGATACATTTTTTGCAAGGTGCATTTCAACTCCATAAAATGCCTAGGAAGCATGGACTCGACATAGAGAAGTGTTACAACTGGGCTATGCTTTGTCTTTGCAACTTTTTTGGTGTTCATAAATGCACACACTCACAAGATAAAGCTGTACCATTGTATTGAGCTTGCATGGCAAGGTTTAGCTAGTGGAGGAGCTACATAAGCGACTTCTGAGAGAAGATGCTAAATGCTTCCTCTGTATTTAACAGAGCCAGTGCCAGCTGGCTCCAGGATGGAGCCACCACTGGCCAAGGCTGAGCCCATCAGCAACAGTGGTAGTGCCTGGGGGATAATGTATTGAAGAAGGAAGGGAGATGGGGGAGTGAAGCAACTGGGCAACAGCAATTGCAGATGGAGGGAGGAGTGAGAGTATGTGAGAGAAACAACACTGAAGACATCAAGGCAAATGGAGAAGAAGGGGCAGAAAATGTTCCAGGCACCAGAGTAGATATTCCTCTGCAGCCCCTAGCAAAGACTGTGGTAAGGCAGCTGTACCCTGGCAGCACATGGTGTCCCACAGAGGACCAGAGATCACCTGCAGTCGGTGGAGCACCCCATACTGACACAGAGGCAGAAGGAGACTGTGACCCCTCAGGAAGCCCACAGCAGAGTCAGTTTGCTGGCAGGATTTGTGACCCCATGGAGAATCCTTGCTGGAGAAATTCATGGAGAACTGCAGCCTGAGAGAAAGATACACTGAAGAAGTTTGTGGAAGACTGTGTCCCATGGGAGACACCCCATGCTGGAGCAGGCAAAAACAGTGAATTCCTCCTCTGAGAAGGAAGGTGCAGCAGAAACAATGTGTGATGAATTGATCGCAGCCACCACTCCTTGTCCTCCTGCACCACTGGGGAGGTCTGGAGGATATAGACAACTTGTAAGTAAAGCTGAGCCTGGGAAAAAGGGAGGGGTGGGGGGAAAGAGTTTTAAGATTTTGTTTTATTTCTTATTACCTTGCTATGATGTGACTGGTAGTAAATTAACCTAATTTCCCCATGTCTGTTCTGCCCATGACAGTAATTCATGAATGATCTCTCCCTGTCCTTATCTTGACCGCTGAGGTTTCCATTATATTTTCTCTCCCCTACACAGTCGAGCAAGGGGATGACAGAACAGCTTTGGTGGGTACCTGGCATCCAGCCACAATCAACCCACCACCACCCCACTGTAAACAGCAGTTCCACAAAGCAAAAAAGCTACAGAGAACAGCTGAGCCATACAAGGAGTCAGCAGTTAAAATAACTCCTTTCCTATCTATTCCCAATGCTGCTTTTCCTCCAGCACCTTGTGGAAGTTTGGCAGATTCGCAGAAGAATTAGGAAAACTAGAAGATAAAAGGCAGCATAGGCATTTTAAAAGCTTCTTATAAAATTCTCATTACTTATCCAGCAATTCTGCATTTAAAAGTCATCCAGCAAAATGTCTGCTGGTTTTTTGTCTCAAGATGAAAGGCAGAAAATAGTAATACTCTTCCTTCTTTCCAAAAAGGAAAGGGAGGAAGGTTGGTATAGATGCATGCAAGAGAACAATAATTGGTGGAGTATGTGACAGTGTCCTTCACAAAAGTGAAATATGTAATTTCCTGCTGGTTTTTCCTCCTGCAAAGAGCCAGCAGCTGCATTGTTAAGCAAGATCTAAAGAGGGCAAGGTCTTGCTGGTGACACTGTTTTGCTTGCACAGCAATTTCAAGGCTTGCTTAATTAAATGAATACACAATAATGATAATAACATCCAGACTGTACAATGCACTTTCTGCACAGATAAGTTTTGCACAACCAGTTCCCACTTCAGGCTGTCCTGTAGGCATATCCCTGGCCCTCATTTTTGCAGCTGTGCACTATTACTGTTCTCCATCAGCTTGGCCTTACATGGTTTTTGAACCTGACCAGCATGTACACAGCAACTATGCCTGGCTTGTAGATTCACTTGAGGGTGCAAGAGAATTAGATGGATGGAAATCAATAGGGGACAGCACCAGGAGTCTGGCTATGAATCAGCTTGACAAACATTCAGGATTTTATGGAGTATAAAGGATTAAAATTGAGGGCTGCCTTTGGGTGCTTGAGAAGAGGCAACCTGTATATCCACAGACCCTTGAAGGAGGTGAGATGTCCTGACTCAGATTAGCTGAGACCTGTTTAGGTCTTTGGAAAGTTTACCTCTGCCTGAATGTGACGCTGCATGGTGTGAAGTGAGCTGGTAATATCTGAGGCAACATGCTGGGAGAAGACAGTCATTCATTATACCATTACCTATCACATATAGTTGTCCTGCCAGTCTCAACTGTATTTTCAAGACCACTTCTCCACTCCTTCCTTGCCTCCACTGCTTCTCCAGGATCTTGGCTGTTGTTTGCTTTCATTCCTACAATTTGGTGTCCTCATGGAATTATATATGATTTTCCTCCTATCATAAAAGACATTGCTGTTTCCAGCACTGAGAATGTCTGAGGAGCAGGAGGCAATAAATAGCAGAGTGCAAAGGTCCCCTTTTCTTCAACGGACAGATCATAAATTTAAGCTGAAGTGAGTCTCTGCCAGGTTTACAAGCAAGGCAAGCAGCCCAAGAACAATAATTGTTTTAGATGTGTATCTCCAAAGAACAACAATCCCAAATAAGGAATTACCCCTCTGACATAGCATATAAGCCCAGTACTCTATAGTAACAAGCTCCTTGAGATTCAAGTTGTATTCAGCCTAATTTCCTCAGTTGGACTTTGTTCCAGCATTTTGCTACTACAAATAAATTTCTTCTTCTCAACCAGTGATGACTTTTCCAAGAGCAGACTTAAGATCTCATGGAAAGCCATAAGCACACTTTGAAAACCTAGCCCTTATCAAGCTTATCCTACCAACATATGCTCACATGGCTACCTTTGATGAAAAGTCAACCTGATGGTGCTGAGTCTGAATCTTCAGGGTGCATTTTCAGCAATACATCTCTGACTTCTCCAGCTCCTGGCAACAGGTAGCCAAGACCACAGAACAGTAGCAACTGAAGCCCTGAATGTGATTTCTGAGTTTGGTCCTTACAACATGTGGCTTTGAAAGAGTAAACTCACACATGTCTATGTGTCCCAGGGCATATCCAAGGCTGTCTTATCTTGCAGCTGTTCTGAGGGCTCTGCAGAGGGACCTGGACAGGCTGGATAGATGGACTGAGTCCAAGAACATGAAGTTTAACAAGTCCAAGTGCTGAGTCCTGAACTTTGGTCACAGCAACCCCCTGCAGCACCACAGGTTGGGGACAGTGTGGCTGGACAGTGCCCAGGCAGAAAGGGACCTGGGGACACTGGTGACAGCAGCTGAACATGAGCCAGCAGTGTGCCCAGGTGGCCAAGAAGGCCAATGTCACCTGGCTTGTATGAGGAACAGTGTGTCCAGCGGGACAAGGGCAGTGATTCCTGAGTGCTCAGCACTGGTGAGGCCTCAGCTTGGGTGCTGTGTCCAGTTCTGGGCCCCTCAATTTAGGGAGAACATTGAGATGTTCAAACGTGTCCAGAGGAGGGCAGCAAGGCTGGTGAAGAGCCTGGAACACAACCCTGATGAGGCACCTGGGGTTGTCTAGCCTGGAAAAAAGGAGGCTCAGGGAAGACCTTACCACTCTCTACAATTGCCTGAAAGGTGATTGTAGCCAGGTGGGTGTTGGCCTCTTCTCCCAGGCAACAACTGACAGAATGAGACGTCTTAAGCTGCGCATGGGGAAGTTTAGGTTACAAATTAGGAAAAGATTCTTCCCTGAAACAGTGACTGGGCACTGGAATTGTCTGCCCAGGGAGGTGGTGAAGTCACTGTCCCTGGAGGTGTTTAAAGAAAGACTGGACGTGGCACTCAGTGCCATGGTTTAGTTGAGGAGGTGTCAGGTCATTGGTGATGATCTCAAAGGTCTTTTCCAGCCTAGTTGATTCTGTGATTCCGTGATTCTCAACTCTGGGTGTGTTCAAGCCTATACCAAAAAAGATACTCCTTAGTTAATAGCACATCACACAAGGAGCTATGTTGAAATACCCCGTTTGCCTGGAGATACCTGAATGTGTGACCTGCCCTGTACAAGGAGTGTATTTTTCCAACACAGAATCATGAAAGTGGGGAAGGACCTCTCTGATCGAGTCCAACCTTTGACTGAACACCATGATGTCAACTGAACTCTAGTTCTAGGTGCCACATCCAGTTGTTTCTTGAACACTTCCAGGGATGGCGATTTCTCTATTTTGCTGGGCAGCACATTCCAGTGCTTAGCCACCCTTTCAGTGAAGAAATTCAGTGATGCTTCTGATATCCAACCTGAACCTCTGCTGGTGCAGCTTGAGACCATTTCTACTTGTCCCATCACGGGGAGAAGAGATTGACCCCTCTGCCCTACGAGGCTACAACCTCCTTTCAGGTAGTTGTAGAGAATGATAACTCTCCCTTTTCTCCAGGCTAAACCTCCCCAGCTTCTTCAGCTATTCCTCAAATTACTTACATCATGACTTAGCATCTTCTGCCTGCCTACCTTCATGCAGTAGGTTTAAATTGTGAGTGATATAGGAAGACAATGTTCTAACCAATGAGAAGATGAACAGAAAATGGTATACTATGCCTAGTCTCCCTCCTTCTTACTATGCAATGTCCTCATTTCCCCAACCATCCCTTTCCTTCTGAAGGAAAGGGCTCACCTGGTTGCAAGGTGAGCAAGAACATTCTTGTAAGGGTAGCATAAGAACATTTATGACTCCTCAGAAGCACTGCACCTTCCATAGCACCTCTTACCAACTGATCTCAGCACTCTGTATTCAAGTGTGCTGGATTTAATGAATAATAATCTTAATTACCTACTTATCCTTATGCATCAGAGGCAGTTTGACTGTAAGACACCCAAAGGAGAGATTTTCTTCCTTTTGCCTTCATTTCCCATTTTCCTCTCTCCTATCACTGTGTAGCAGCTACTATAACAGCCATTCCTCTGCTCTGTATAAAAAGGCAAATTTTCAGACTTCTGAAGTCATCAGCCCCAAGGAATTCTTCTGGCTTGCAGATTTCCTATTCTCACCACATATGCTTCAAAAAGAGCTGCCTTGAACTTGTTTTGAACATTTACTTCATGTATTTGCAATGGAGAGATACATTGCAGACATATATAACCTATATTATACATAATAGCTTTATCTGTATATAGATAGAAGGATACGTATATTAGCATTATATAGAATTATATAGACAAACATACATTTTTCAGTATCCTCTTGCCCTTGCACTGAAAGCTGATTGTTATTTTCTGGCAAACCTGTTACATTTTTCTCATCTAAATTTTGTCTTCCTAGCTGAAATCTGCATCAATCTTTGATGATTAATAAAACAAAGAGGCACTACTGGAGGCTGCTGGAGGACATTTTTCTTTTAAATTCTGATAAACTTAAGTGCTGGTCATTAATTTTTGTGTCCCAGAGGAGTGCCTGGAGCCTCCAGAATAATTTCATTCCAACAACTTGCATAAAATTTTGCACTGCACTTTGGATCCAAGCCAGGTTGTCAGGATTGTTATTTATTGCAACTAGTAAAAATGATTCTCAGCTGTTGTAATTTGGAGACATTTGAATGACTTTGGTGGAGCACTGCTCATTTGGCTTGGCAGCCCAGTGGATGCCCTGTAATAAGAACTAACAATGCTGACATATCAGCTACCATCACAGCAGTTACCAGTGGATTTTTAATTACTCAGGGGGGAAGGGCAAAAAGGAGAAGGCAGCCTTTTTACAAAGACACTGTGATTTAACTGCCTGGCTCAAGGCTCCAACATTGCAAGTCTCCACTTTCAAGCACTTGCATGCTCACACACTCCCTTTTTATTCAGGTTTTCATGTGATCCATTAAGCAACCCATGGCCACACGTACTGATTAAACCCATCTTCCTTCACTATGGGGAGCTAAGGCCCTCCTTGGGTATTTTTGTTTACAAGACTTAAAGCAAAGCCAAGAGACAGTTATCCAAGAGAGAAGGTGAAGTCAATGAAGGGGAAAAGGGCAAGGTGGTGATGCTAACAAGTCCCATCAGTGGTCAGTAGTTTGAGGCTAAAAAACCTGGGGCAGGCTATCATGTCCTGCAGTGCCAGTGCTTCAGGCCACCTTAGACTGTTGTCTGACATAAAAATTCATGAAAATTCAATCTCTTCAAGCAGAAGGTATCTGCTCTACTATAAAACTGTCAAAGGGAAGCAGATACCTCTGAAAAAGGTTGAAAATGTGTCCAGGTCCTTCCCAAGGCAATTGATTCTTCATCTCAGCCACAGTATGCCTGTAGAAGCAGAACTTAAAATTTGTGCTGTGCCTGGAGAAACATGAGCTAATGGTTGACTTAAGCTACAACCTTCATCTCCTTGCTTCTAGGAGCATTTGCTTTTTGGATTGTCGGCTGGCTGCAGACCCTGAGCCCTACCAGTCAACCTACATCTGAGCTGCATGAGCATGGGATATTGAACACTTCCTGTGTGTGCTTAACTCCTGGTCTAAGTGAAGAAAAAGCTGACTACTGTGTCTTTCTAACTGATATGGACTAGGTGGCTGACTCCAAGATTTTTCTGTAATGATCTCCCTTCACATAAAACCTTTCTAGCTGACATAGCTAGACAATGATGTCATTCTTCCCCTCAAATAAGTTCCAAGCTCTTAAAATCAAAGACAATATCTCCTACTATTCCCCATGGACTAGATCTCAATGTCTTTGCAGACTGCATATTTGTGCAAGTTATTTTCACTTGATTTTTAATGTGTTGCATTTGATTTTATGTTTCCCTATTTATCCTGGCCACCTGATCAATGTGTTAAATAAACACACAGAATCACAGAATATGCTGAGTTGGAAGGAACCCACAAAGATCATCAAGTTCAGCTCCTGGCCCTGCACAGCACCATCTTCAAGGATAACACCATTGCCTAAATGTAATGTCCAAACACTACTTGAACTCTGTCAGGCTGGTGCTCTGATCACTTTCCTGCAGAGCCTGTTACAGTGCCAGACCACGGACTGGGGGAAGAACCTTTTCACAATACCTAACCTAAACCTTCCCTGACACAACTTCAGGCCATTCCCTCACTTCTTGTCACTGGTCACGGCACAGAAGAGATCAGTGCCCACCCCTCCTCTCCCACTCATGTGGAAATTGTAACTGCAATGAGGTCTCCACTCAAGTCTCCTCCAGGCAGAACAGACCAAGGGACCTCAGCTGCTCCTCATACAGCTTCCCCTCAAGACCTTTCACTTCCCCTGAAGACTTTTCACCATCTTGGCNCTAAACCTTCCCTGACACAACTTCAGGCCATTCCCTCACTTCTTGTCACTGGTCACGGCACAGAAGAGATCAGTGCCCACCCCTCCTCTCCCACTCATGTGGAAATTGTAACTGCAATGAGGTCTCCACTCAAGTCTCCTCCAGGCAGAACAGACCAAGGGACCTCAGCTGCTCCTCATACAGCTTCCCCTCAAGACCTTTCACTTCCCCTGAAGACTTTTCACCATCTTGGCTGCCCTCCTTTGTACACTCTCTAAGAGCTTAATATCTTTCTTATATTGAGGAGCCCAAAATTTCACACAACATTCAAGGTGAGGCCACACCAGTGCAGGGAGTAGAAAACTTCAGGTGATAACACCCCCCTGCAGAAAGTCAGACCTGTTAATATGACAAACATTTTTTGTGCTCTGTGGTTCCTGATACAAAGATTCTTTGTGGTGGCTGTAAATTATGGTGTTCAATTAGGCCATTTATTGCTTTTGAGATCTCTGCAGCCATTATGGACAGAATCTTAACTGGCGTAGTAGCTCAGTGCAGCGCCACTGACTTCAGTGAAGCAACACAGATTTCTGTTTACTGAAATTCTGGTCTTGCATCTTTTTCTTTCTCTTTTGCCTGCTCCTCAGAATCTCTGTAAAGATAAAGGAGGATGAGATTTTCAAACTTGCTGAAGTGCATGGGGTGATGAGCTCTCACCACAATAATGGAAGCAAGAGAGCAAAATGTCTTTTTTGTTTTGCAGATTCAAACTTTAATGTTTAGTAAGTGAAATGGATTAGTTCCCACAGTGCAGTGTTACAGAGTGATCCAAGACCATCTGAAGTCAAGACAGTTTTGCATTGATCAGGCAAGTTCATGACTATCATGATAAGCTCATCCCAGCTTAATGACTCCTGCAGGTCTTTATGCAGCACCTACAGAACTGCCTGGATTCTCACCCACTCTTGCTGGGTGCTATAGACCTGAATCAGCAGCTATCAAGTGCTTTATTCTCTTACTTTTTTTTAATGTTAAAAAAATAAACAATTGATTGAAGCTCATATTCCACCTTTTACTAAGTAAGAGGTCAATACCACTCTTACTGGAAGAGCACATTGCAGAGCCTGCATTTCTCTTGTGGGGTTATTTTTATATACCACTTTTGATCTCAGGGAATCTTTTCATCCTTGCTTCACTGATGTTTAGTAACATTTAACTGAATGTACTTCAGTGAATATGTTCCCACTTTATGCTTAAGCACATGCTGTCCTTGTGGAAAGAGGGGAGGGTAGTGAGGGTGGAGAGAACACAGGTCATAGCAGAAATCAGGATTTGAGGTGGATCTCACATGTGCATTGGCAGAATCATAGGCAGATGAAAAGAAACATAAAAAAAATAGAGCACAAAACCATCAGGCTTGCAGAGCTTCAGATAGGTAGTGAGTAAATTAACTTCCAAAATCCTTCTAGCTGTGGTTTACCTCTGCTGGCTGAACAGGTACTGACAGAGTGGACCCAGAGGTTCCTAACTTGCTTGGGCTTGTGATCACACATGAGATTATGTCCAATGTGCTTTCCATGTTACTACATAATTTCAGAAATATGCAGCTTCTTTCCATATCTATAGGATTTAAGCAGGCAAAAAATAACAAGGGAAATAAAGAGACAGAGCCAGAAAATGTGAAAAATGGGCTCAGAAATACCTACTGTTGCTCTAATATATTTCTGGTAGAGAAAAGTTATCCATTCTTCATCAGACACAAGAGCACTCAGACCTCTGCCAATGTCTCCTCTCTCTACTGGGCAATGGTGACATTAATCATTGGGAGGGAAATTTGGCCCTTTGAAGGGCCATGGTCAGGTTTACTACTCACATGAAGCAAAACAGATGACGCTGCTGTGCGGCTGTTGGGCTCCGAAAGCAATGCACTGCTTCCTGGGGCATCTCCAAGCAGCACAACTGCCAGGCAGGTGGGCCTGCCAAACACAGGCATAAAATCTGCCACCTGTAGCTGGAAATATGGATGTGATGTGGTTGGATGTGCACTGGGAGAAGAACAAAGGACCTCTCTACTTCCACTCCAGCAGTCTCAGGGAGGGGCAGCAATTCCTTCCTTGTACCTGGTGCTGGTGGGGGGATGCAAAAGGCCGTAGCGACATCAGGCAGCCAGCCAGCCTGCTGAGGGTATGTTCATCTTGTGAAGCTTGGCTCAGCTTTGAGGAGCAAGAAGAAACAGTGTCACCATTTCCCAGAAGTTTAGCTGACAATAGCAGTGATTGCAAATGCTAAGCAAAGTGCTTTTTGTCACATTTTGCTAAGAAAGCAGGGGTCAGGTCCTTTCTGCCTGTTGAGATATAAATATCTTAATTAGATCTTTGAAAAAGTAAAAGAAGAAAATCTAAAAGCCTGGAAGGTATTTTATTATTTCTTTTTTATTTTTAGTATTAAAAGTATAGCTCAAGTAGTGCTGGCACCAGGATGTATAATCCACTTACCAGGGCAGAAAGGGCTCTGAAGCTGCACCACAAATGCATCATTTGATAACAGTAATGAAAAAGACACCAATCTATATCTGCAAATAGCATTAGAGCTGACTTGGTTTGAGGACCAAAGGAAGCTGATGCTGAATTTATGAGGCTGACATCTCAAACATTTGAGACCAGTGCTTTCTTTCCTCCTCTGTTTTGTTTCATCCTCCCTTACTTTTATATTTTTCAGAACTTGACCTCGTTTTGGGTCAGCTCTTAGCCCCATAATGAAAGCAATTTAGTCAGGAAAGGTCACGGAGTGAAGTGGGTTGAGTGGGACCAGCTGACAAGTGTTCATGCACCCTTGCCCTGAAGGCCTTTTCCAGTGCTGCATGGTGCACGTGCTTTGGGATGCCCACACCACATCTGTCCATCTCTGCAGTGCAGTGCAGGGCTGGAAAAGCTACAGAGCCACATGGAAGACACTCCTAGGTGTCTTCTGCTAGGAGATAAAATCCTGTCCAATATAGGTCTCTCTCTCCGTCCCATCTGACACTGTCCATCACACAGCTCCTCAAAGGAACCTCCTAAAGGTGGAGTGAGCTGTTAGAGGAAATATATGGGATCAGGAGTGAGCAGACACGGTCAAGAGAGAAAAAAAATACACTACTGCTGCTGCACAGTACTTCTTTCGGCTAATACCATGTCTCCAGCTGTGGCAGCAGGAAATGTTGCATCAGGAAAAGGCACAAGCCCATTCCCTTACATGAGTTTCCCCAGTTCTTTGTGAGACAGTCTGCTGTCACAACCTCCTATGCCAGCAAGTTCCAAAATTTCCTTTCCCCTATTTATACTCCTCTGTATAGAAGCAGTTTCTTTCTTTTCAGAATTCATCAAATTCTGTTACAGGATTCGATGAGCTATGGTTCTACTTTAAGCTTGTGCTCCTCTTCACTGATTTTGTATATTCCTATCTCTGACCCTCCAGTTCAGTTCCAGACTAATAGCTCCTACCCTTTTAGTGTCCTTTGAAAGTAACTTTTTCATCTCCACAGACATTTTAATTGCTCTTTTTTTTCCATTCTCTGTATCCAGCATGCTTTCTTGGAGACAAGACCTGCATTCTCTGCTCAAAATGCATTAAATTTTCTCATTCACATAATTTTCCAGCATTTTAATGAACACACTGAATAAACTGGTGCCAGCACTTGTTTCTGGAGGACCTTCCATGAAGACTCATCAAGCAAATGGGGCAGCAGACAGCTTTAGAAAACCATGCCTTTTTTTTCTCAATACATTGTCTTTAGCCATTTGCTCTGTGCTTTTACTCTTCACTACAGACTTTTACCATCTTCTCAGGAGTGTAACTTACTGTTTGGTAGTTCCAGCAGCCTTGCTGTTTGTAATGACAGTTTATGCACCTCAGGCAGAAGATCAGTGGGTTCACACCTGAGCTCCCACTCAGTTCTCCAGTGAATGCCATCTGGTCCTAGCAACTTGTTAATATCTTATTAAAAATGGAGCCAAACATTTTGCAGGATATCAGGCTCCTGGCATTGATGCAGACTGGCACTTCTAAAATTTGCCCTTGATCTGTCTCTTGGCATACACCAAGCAGCTGGAATTGAAGGTGACCCATTTTTCAGTGTGACTGTACTCTCTATTTCTCTGCTGACACTTGGACACACCAAGTGTTAGCCAAATCCCTCTTGTAGCTAGCCACACCAGTCTGAACAAAGTGTTTGGTCCCAGTTCAGAGATGATGTGCTCCTCTATAGCTTTTCTCATTTCCTGTGCTAGGAGAAAAATTCCACTATGATGAGCGATAGCCAATCCTTTCTGCACAGGCTCCTCTTCTCCAGAAAGGTGCCCTGGATTCTTACCATCTCCTTCTTATAACATGACCTACCAAAGTTTGAGGGTCTGAATTTCTCTGGTGGTTCCTCAGACTCCCATGAGACAGGATTACAGACCATGCTAACAGAGAGGTCACAACCTTCAGTATAGTGGTGAATACCATAAGATCTGCAGGGTCCAGCCTGTTCAGATTTGTGGCTATAAAAAATAGCGAGACACAACATGGTTTAGAGTGTCTTGTAAATCAAAAGAGTTTAATAAATAAATGAAAATAATACAGTAACAAAATATATAAACTGTGCACAGTGTAAGGAGACCTTACACCTGTTACAACACCTAGAGAATGCCATTGGTTCTATTGTTCAGTCCCTTTTTCTACTCAATGTCCGAGGATGGTTCTGTTTGAAAATTCCCAGTAGGAAAGCTTACAGGATTTGTTGAACAGAGGAAAGGTCCAACAGGTATTTCTCTCTTGGCACTCAGCCAATTACAGAGGGATATGTATAGTACTTTCCAGATGAATTTCTTAATAAGTCAAGGAGTAAACTGAAACTTTTTCCTTATATAGAAACACCTTCCCAAGTATGGGAAGTGCATTACTAGACTTCAGTCTCCAGTTTCACCAATGAAACAGTAAAGTTCACCTCCCAAGCCAGACATATCATGGATAAACTGTGCTTCACAGGTGGGGCCCACTGCAGTACTACAAAGGGGTCTGCCTTACAATTAATGGGTGTTAGTGATGGCCCAGGTACCCAGAAACCTCCTGATAATTCTTGATCTGACCCTGGCAATGGAGGTCTGGGGTCAAAGATAATCTTTCCATTCAGTGCTTTGCATGTCCAAGCAGATTTCTTCAAGTATGCTGTAAGATGTGGAGTCTGGCATCTCTATGACAGCAGCTTGAAGGTCACTTTGAGATTTTTATACTATGTGAAGGCTCCCAGAAAAATTACTACGGGCCTCTTTAGCTCCATAGCTCTTAACATCATGGATTACTTTAACAGGATTTCTAACAAACCTTAGGAATACACTGTGATTTGAATGGGATCAGACAGTGGAGCAGGGCCTAGGTCAATTTGTCTGTTTTTAAGAACACGGGGTGCTGGCAGGGCCCTTAAGCCTCTTGAAAAATATGGGGACTGAGTGGAGGTAGTTTTTTTAAAAAAACACACCTAATTATCAAGCCTTGTGTCACTTGTTTCTGTGAGTTCTTCCTTATACCTTCACAATAAGCTACAGGAGGAAACTGCACCTCCAGAAAGTTGGCTGAGCTGCACATGCTGCACATTGTAGCTAAGAAGCCCCAGGGGTTATGGAGGAAGTCACTCAGCAGGTTAGTGCTGTAGGGACACAGGAGAGCTGGAAGAAGAAAGAGCAGCCATGGATAAACAGCGAAAAGGACTATTCCCAGGAAAACAAGACAACTGCATCAATATTTCTGATCTGCTGGAGAAACTGATCTGTTTTATCCTCAGACTTTATAAGGTACTGGCACAGGAAAGGAGTTCTGCTTAATATAGTCCAAAGCTGGGTCGTCTTTTCTTTATTTCGGCTGATTTGTTTTTTTTCTGGTTTGTTGGTGGAAAGCTTAGTAGTCATTTTCTTTTACTAAATTTAAGCGAAGTTTTCATAAATTTAAGCGAAGTTTTCATACTAAGCAGCTGCTGTCTCTCTTACTTGGAGGATGGCTGCCTGTGCTTCTGTACGGTCTTGCAAAAGGCACAAGCCACACTGACTTTGGAGGTACAGAGCTACAAGCTTGAAGTCATCAGAGAGGTAGAGGACAGGTGGAGCTCCTAAAAGGAACAGCTAGACAAGTGCAAATCAGCTAGAAAAAACAGCAGCATTTACTTAAAAGTCCTAAGGTTCTACTGTTGAGAAAAAAGTATTCTGGTACAAATTTATTAGTTTTTTTAAAAGCATGTGTCCATACACCTTGGAAGAGGAAAGATTGGTCTCTACAGTTGTCATGGGTTAAAAATGGAATATGACCTTGCAAGGACCTTGGAGACTTTAGGGGACGGAGGAGCACCTTTTGGGGGGGCGCACCCTTGGCGATTGATGTTTGGTTTCAGCCATTGAGGAGACAAGAAAGCGACTCTCTGGAGAAACTATTGAAGTTGTGAATCACCGGACCCACCCTCTCTCTGCCCCGGGATGTCACAAGGTAACACCGTGCCATGGTTGCTGCAGGGCAGGGCAGGGCTGGGCC
>WEIU01009823.1:35051-62622 GCA_013389925.1 Aegithalos caudatus | reverse complement strand
CCTCAACAGAAGGCAAGAGACTGGAGTAGGAGGGAACAGCTGATTAAACTAAAGGGAAAGAAGGCAATCTATAGACAATAGCCACAAGGACAGGTAACCTTAGAGAAGTGTAGAAATTACATTTGGTTGTATAAGGATGAGGTGAGGAAGGCCAAGGCAAAGCTGGAACTTAACCTGACAAGAGATGCCAAAGGTAACAGAAGGGCTTCTATATGTATATTCACCAGAAAAGGAAGGTCAAAGAAGGTGTACCCTCCCTGATGAACAATGCTGGAAAACTGGTAACAAGGGATGAAAAGAAGGCTGAGGTACTCAGTAACTTTTTGGCCTCAGTCTGCAGTTNAGGAGGGAACAGCTGATTAAACTAAAGGGAAAGAAGGCAATCTATAGACAATAGCCACAAGGACAGGTAACCTTAGAGAAGTGTAGAAATTACATTTGGTTGTATAAGGATGAGGTGAGGAAGGCCAAGGCAAAGCTGGAACTTAACCTGACAAGAGATGCCACAGGTAACAGAAGGGCTTCTATATGTATATTCACCAGAAAAGGAAGGTCAAAGAAGGTGTACCCTCCCTGATGAACAATGCTGGAAAACTGGTAACAAGGGATGAAAAGAAGGCTGAGGTACTCAGTAACTTTTTGGCCTCAGTCTGCAGTTTCTCTTCCCACACTTCTTGAGTGGATGAACTGCAAGAAGGGAACTGGGGAAGTCAAGTGCTTCCCACTGTATGTAAAGATCAGGCTTATGACCACCTGAGGAACCTGAATGTGCGTTAGTTTGTGAGACCCAGTGAGGTGCATCCCAGACTCCAGAGGGAATAGGATGATGTAGTTGTCAAACCACTCTCCATGGTATTTGTAAAGTCCTGGCAGTCAGGGAAAGTCCGAAGAGACTGGAAGAGGGAAACCTTTGTGCCCATCCTCTAAAAGGGTAGAAAGGAGAACCTTGGCAACCAGGGAGCCTCACCATGTGCCTGAGGATATCATGGTACAGATCTTCCTAGAGCTGTGCTAAGGCCATGGAGAACAGGGAGGTGATTCAAGACAGCCAGCACAGCTTCACCAAGAACAAGTATTGCCTGACCAATCCAGTGGCTTGAATGATGGGGTGACCATGTTAGTGGACAAGGGAAGTGTTGAGATGTCATTTACCCAAACTTCTGTAAAGCCTTTGATACCATCCTCCCCCACAACTCCAAACAGCAGAGAGATGGGTTTGATGCATGGACTGTTCAGTGGATGAGAAATTGGTTGGATGGTCATATCCAGAGGAAAGTGGTCAAAGGCCCAGTGTCCTGATGGATAGTGATGACAAGTGGCTCCCCAAGGGTAAATATGGGGATGAGTGCTATTTAATATCTTAATTAATGACACAGAGGAAGGGATTGAGTGCACCCTAAGCAAATTTGCAGATGATACCAAGCTGAGTACTGTGGTTGACATACCTGAAGGATGAGATGCCATTCAGAAAGACCTGGACAAGGTAGAAAAGGGAACCCATGGGAATATCATGATTTTTAACAGGTGCAAGGTGCTGCACCTGACCTATTACCCAGTAACTTGTGGTACCAACATAGGCTGGGGGACAGAGACATGGAGAGCAGCCCTGCAGGAAAGACTTGGGGGTGCTGGTGGATGAGAGGCTGGACATGCCCCAGCCATGGGCACTCCCAGCCCAGAAAGCCAAATGTGTCCTGGGCTGCATCCAAAGCAGCGTGGGCAGCAGGGGAGGGAGGGGATTCTGTCCCTCTGCTCTGCTCTGCTGAGACCCCACCTGGAACCCTGCATCCAGCCCTGGGGTCACAGCATGGGAAAGGACACAGAAATGCCAGAGTCCAGAGGAGGCCACAAAGATAATTCGGCAGATGGAGCAGCTCTGCTATGAGAAAAGGCTGAGAGAATTGGGATTCAGCCTGGAAAAGAGAAGGCTTAGGGGTGAACTAATTATGGCCTTCGGTACCTGAAGGGAGCCTACAATAAAGATGGAGAGAGACTTTTTACAAGGGCATGTTGTGACAGGACAATGGGGAATGGCTTTAAACTGAAAGAGAATACATCTAGATTAGAAATTGGGAATAAATTCTTTAAGAGTGGTGACACACTAAAACAGGATGCCCACAGAAGCTGCAGAGGCCTCATCCTGGAAGTGTCTCAAGGCCAGGTTGGATGGGGCTCTGAGCAACATGGTCTAGTGAAAAGTGTCTGTGCCCATAGGAGGGGGCTGGAACTAGATGGTCTTTAAGGTTAATTCCAACCCAAGTCATTCCATAATTCTATGATACTCTTTCTCTTTCTTTCTTTCAATAAACTCATGTTTCATAATCCCAAATTTTTAAAAGGGAAAAGTTAGCTCATTGGGAACCAGATTAGCATTTTCTGTTTCAGCCTGCCATTCTTTCAATATGACCACAAAAATTTAAAAGCAGTTATTGCTGCTGCAGTGAAATACTGGTGAAAAGCTTCCTATATGTTCTACACATGACTGTCAGCTGAAGTTAAGCTACATGTTTCTGTTAAAGGATGTGGAGAAATTGCTTTTCTTAGCCTCAGCTGCTGAAAATAACTCATTGCTTTTCTCAAGATGCATTGCATGTGTTTTCTCTGCCTGGGAGAAGGAAAGAGTATACCACAGGGGAGGTCAGGTTTCCTCTCCAAGTGGATGTTCTCAAAACCTTTACTTAAAAAGAAAAATAAACAAAAGGAAACCTGGTGTTCTATTCTTACCTTGTGACTCCAGAAGCTGAAACATTGGCTCACATCTTATGGCAGTATTGGGTTGGATTATGAACTCCTCATCCATCAGCCCAGAAACAGGGCATGGTAGACAATCAGTACCACTTCCCATTTCACATTAATATTTCAGATTTTCCTTAAGGTTTGAGCCAGGAAAGTGCAATCTCTGCCAGGAAAGCACAGGGAGGCATATTTTACTTGTGGGCAGTACAACAAATGCCTAGGCTTCAAAGGGCTATGGCCACTGTCCTTGCCATGTTGCTGTGGCTATGTCTGCCACGGAAATCACCTGCCCTGCAGCCATTCTCAAGTCCAGTGCACAGTCAGGGCATTTTGATGACTTGGAGCATATTATGTTGGTTTTTTTTTAGGGGATTGCTTCACCTGAAGCATGTCCAGCACTGTCAGGGGTGACAGCACAGAGGGCTCCACATTACATCACTGCCTCAGGCTGTTTCCCTTCTGCCGTGAGAGCAGCAGCTGGTTACTGCTCTGGTCACACAAGGGCTCAAAGGAAGAACATGCCTGCCTCTGTAGGAGAGCTCAGCTGCAGCAAACACCAGTCCTTCCTTCTCTTTAGCAGAAGGTAGAAAATATATTGACTTAGCTTTTTTTTCATTTATGTACATGAAAATATGAGTAATTTCTTTTTATATCAAATCAAGTGAGTCTAGTTTAAGAAACTCAAGTTGATGTTTGAAGAGAAAAGGGAACCCTGATCCAGTGGAAATCCTTACCTGCGCACTGGGAAAAGGGGTGTTTTGAAAAGATGAAGTGAGGCTGAGAGAGCAGTCACTTCCAAAAGCACAGAGAGAATATTTTCCTCATTTGGGATCACTTACTTGTCTGTTCAGAGCTGAGAACTGGAAGACAAAAGGAAGGGCAGAAAAGTTTAATCTTTCTCTTCTAATCTATGAATGTAAACAAAACATAAAATGAGATTTATTACTGTTAAAATCTTGAAGGTCATTCTGACCAGGAGCAAAATTCAAATTACAAGCTAAGGATCATATTACTTTTGTTAAATACCTCGCTTTGTTAAATACATCACAGTTTTAAATGTTGGACATGTTTTGATAAACCTTCTCTTTAGCATAATTCACTCTATGAAATATGAAAGTAAAAAGAAGACATCAGGAACCATTCTTCATACATACAAAAAAAACAGCTAAAATGCTGTTTGGAGGCTAAATAAATCCTAGTTCTCTTCCAGAAGTTTAATCAAGCTCACAAGAACAACTAACTAGGAAAAGCAAAAGAGTCTTCAATCAGCCTCCAGAATCATAAAGATAGTAAAAATCTGAATAAAAATGTCAAACCTTGCAAATGAGTGAAGAATAGCTATGGGTCCTGAGTGTATCCCTAGTCCAGCCAAAAGATATGCTGGGTTTTATCTGCAAATGAGAATCAGATTTTCTTTGAGAAAAAAAAATTAAAGCCCACACATAGCAAAATGTAAGCAATAATTTAAACTCAAGCTCTCTGCTTTTTGATTTAAATCATGATTAAACATGACACTTTAAATCATCATGATAAATTAATTTCCCCTCTTAGCAGGACTCTCCTTATTAAACTGACACATCTAAATTCTCCATCAGAAAGGCTCAGCTATTAGTCAACACACATCCCCTCGATGAAGGGGGCAGGCTGGAAAGTTTAATCCTGCTTTCCCATCCCCCTTGTTTCCATTTAATTACACTTTCTTCAATTTGTTCTGTTATTAGCACAGATTCATAGCTTCTTTGTCATAAGGAGTGCCACCTGCAGATAAAATCACAGCAAGCAGAATAGAGATTGCCCAGAGATGCGGTAAAGATGTTTATAAGCAAATGCAGATGCAGGTCATATTTCCTGTGGTTTTCTTTTAGGATCTGTGTCCATGTGAAATATCCTCCCCCACAACCTTACTTTTCAGGTCTCTGTTTCATAGTGCTCAGACTAAGCAAGACCAGTATATTTGTCCAGTTAGATTTGTGGCAGAAGATTCCCTATGCAGCATCATTCCTTCCAGAGTTATGCAGCAGGTCCCTCGTGTAGCAGGAGAAAACAACTGCCTCTCAGCTCATGTCACCACAAGTTTGCACACCCTTGGTTTGAGCAAAGGCTGTGTTTCTTGTCAGCTGGGGAGAAAGCAGACTTGCTTTCTCCAATACCCACTTCAGCAGTCATGTGTATCTTGACCCTCTCTGCCTCATTTTGAGCAGCAACAATACCTGAGCACAGAGAGTCAGCTTACAGCACAACACAATCCACATACGTGGGGACCCAGGCCCAGCTGCCTAGCAGCAACAAAACCTGCCTCTCCTGCCTCCCATGCCCACACACTGCCCAGGTCTCTAGGCATGTTGTCAAACCTAGAGGAATTTATCTTAATGCAATATTGCCCTGGGCCTTGAGAGGCCATTGCAGAAAGCCCTTCCTCTCCACAATCCTGTTTATTTGAATACAGTTCTCTCCTGACAATATGTTCTTAAACACTGTAAAGTGTGTTTCAGTCATCTTAGGTAATTCTTTTGAATGATTTTATATATGTCAAAAACCAAATGAGGGTGGAAATGGCAAATTTTTTACTAAAACACTTTTTCCTTGAGTAATCTCTAATGGTCCGTTTGTGAGTTGTGTTTCATCATGCAGCTTCTGGCATTTTCTTTTATTTGCCAAGAGTCCATTATGCTGGGGTCTTACTGCTTTTAGGTAACAACTAAGAAAAACCATATGAAGAATCCCTGATACATCACGGGGCTTCTTCATCACCCACATGGTGGCAGACACAGTGGTAGAGCAGAAGGGTGATTGCCAGTGAGAACTGTGCAGGTGACAATGGCAGACAAACAACTCCAAGACTCAATGACTGAATTGATTGTGGGAAGGCAAAACCAACAGTTTTGTCACCAATCAGGACATCACACAAAACCAGAACTCCCTGCAGATGTCAGGGAAGATGGGCCAGAACTTACTGATTTAATGGCATAATCCTATCTGCTGCTGTAGGATAATACTTTATCTGCAAATTAAAGTTTGGAAATGCTGAATAAGGGTCAGTCACTTTTCAGTTTGATCCTGGGTGGAATACTAATCTGAATATGAGAACATTAATAATGACCTGTGGGTTCTACTTGTGAGAAGTTACACTGCATTAAATGCTTACAAAACAGCACTTACCCATATTCTTAATTGTTCTAAATAAACTGTATTATTATATACTGATTGATACTAATTTAGTGTTCATAAGTAAAACTATTGACAAGATATTATTAAAATGGTCAATAAACTGCAGATAACTACTGCTCTGGAATGAGCCCAGATGGATGTTTGGAAATACAGCCTCTCACAGTGTGTTACTGTGTTGTATGGATTTAGTGTGTTCGTTTTCTTCCTTTTGTGCTTCATGGCTGTCACTGATATTGTCATTTTTCAGCTTGCTTATCATGCTTGCATCCCAAAGAACCTGCACTGTACTGAAAGGGAATATTTCCATTAGTTGCTATTTCTTGGAGCATAATGCTTTTGAAGATGGTAAGTGGAGGGCCACATTCATAGGATTTTGCATGCCACAAGTGCTGTTGAACTCAGTCCTCTGTTGTGTTACTCAATGCAGAGTAGGTGTACATCACAGACAGGACTTGTCTGTGACCGCCTATGCCACACAGCCTCAAAAACTTCCTGGCACAGCCTAAGGGTCATTTGGGCTATTTATACAGTGACAGAGTACTGTCCTGGATCCAAGAGATACAGCCCCATCAGGTGCTCACAAAAGCAGATCACACCTCATTGTACAGAGCAGAAAGAGCACCAGTATCTCTCCACAAGTCTGTCCTGAAGAGAGAACTGTCTTCTGAACCCAGTCTAAAGTCTGGTGTTAGGTCTCACTGCGTTGTTCCGGAGGCATCCATACCAATGCAAGGCTCATGCCATAGAAGTCTTCTCATGACTATGATCAGTTATAGGAGTTGTGTTGTGGAATGGTAACATTCTTCACATCTGTCTTTTAAAATAATATTTAAATAACACACAGCTTGGTGTGAATTTGTAAATAAACCACGAAATGGTCGAAATGGTTCATGAGCTAACAATTCATGCTTTCTCAAATCTAATACAATGGCAGATTTTGCCTTTGTTGTACAAAGAGGACAGTGAAGAGACAACAGTCCATAAATGCAGCATACTAAAAGCCACTCACTTGTGCTCGCATTTGCTTGAGCTTGCTTCTTCTAGAAATCTAAACAGTTAAGTCACTTCTTGTCCGCCCAAGTATTTGAGCACATCATTCCCATGACTACCTGTCACAGGAAAATAAACACTGCTTTGAGTACCTCCTTCAAAACATACTAGAGAAAACTTGTGTTTTATGCACTCAGTCATGAAGGATTCCCCGGGCTGACAGGGCAGGAACCACAACTGACTATGGCAGAAGATGTTTCACATATGACAGAAGATGTTTCACATATGAAGGACCATGTATTTTAATTTTCCTCCTCAAGATCTCAGCTGAGATGCCACCCAAGCAAGGTCTGGTTCCTCTCTCTTTACAGGTGAATAAGATGCAGAGCTCATACATTGCTTTAAAGGTTTTCTCTGTTCAAGAAGAGTGCGAGCTGTTGCCGAAGTGTGCAACATCACCAAGAGGAAGAGCCGCGGGGCACATGGCAGAAGCAGGACAGCGGTGCCCTGCAGAGGGACAGTGCCTGCCCTGCAGTGGCACCTGGTGGCCCCGCAGGACACCTACACCTGCGGCGCAGGCATCCCGCGCCGGCAGCACGGGAGGGAGCGCTCCTCACCCCTGGGGATTTGCCGGGATATTTTTTGCTACTCGGTTAGACGGGGGAAGGCGGGGCGGGGACAGCGGGGGATGGGTGCTGTCAAATATTGATATTGATTCTGAGGATGCGGTTGGCTGAGGCATCATGGATGTGAATTCAGGCTAATCGACACAGGATGTATTGACCGTGAAATGCATCCGCAGGGCTGAGTCAGTCCCATCATCTCTCAAGGTTATCTTGCCCCATCTGCTACTGCGTGTCTGGAACAACTTTACGGTCAATCCTGCTGCTGTCTTGAGATATTGGGATGCTGATGCACAGTACCCACAGCTGACCCTGGTACCTTTGGCAGATTCCCACATCTCCCCAGATTAAGCAATCTCCACCCATCCACCCCGGACATCCTTCATGCACCACTGTTGCTATCCAGCCCACATCAGGGCAGATCTCAAGGCTCCCTCTAAGGGCAGCAGGACACATCGGGGGACACGTGTGCAGGTGAAATGTAATGTTTGTCCCATTACAGAAGAAGTCAGTTTCTCAAAACTGGACTTTTAAAGTAGCAGAGTATTCAGATAATTCCAGGTGTTGAATTAGCTAGCCTCTTTTCAAAAGACATACCTAGCAAAGGATACTCCAGTAGGAGTCTCCAAAGCACCTTGAAAGATGCTGACAAAGACAATATCCTCTGGCATCTTAGCAGTACATTCTCACATGGGCAGAGAAAAGCCATCAGGAAGCTGAGCGCTTCCATAGGAAAGAGAAACATCTCTCTGATGGCTTTTGCCCAAAGTACAGGTAGGAGTACTTTCAAATAGCAGCTTGTGAAAAGGTACAGAGCAGGCACAGTACAGCCCCTGACTGCACTCCATTGATGCTGGAGTGTACTTTAAAGGCAAAATACAGCCTAGAAGGCTGAAGAGACAAGGAGTCACACACACCTTAGTCTGGCTTTGAGAGCTGTATATGATTCTCCACAAGCAGAAACATTTCTATAGTCTTGCAGCTTTCTACAGCACTCAAATCACTGCTGCTGCTGCTCCTGTAGTGTTCACCACCACCTCCTGAGTTGGATTCTGGCCCAGAAAACTAATCTTTTGCCCTAGAGCCCTAATGTCAGGTTGGAGGCATGTCTTTTGGATAGGTGGGAAAGGGGATGCTGGAACTGCTGCAGCGTGTGGTCACAGATACATCCCAGTAACCCCACTTGATAACACTGGTTGGCTCTGTAGTCAGCACCATTCTCCCACGATGCCACCCAGCATTTGTATTATCAACAGTCTTCTGTGTTCTGGAGCTCTCACCAGCTCCCACACTGTGGGCTGGTGTTTCAAGTGTTAAGCCTTTACTGTGGATTTACTTTTATACTATTCTGATGATGTACAGCAACTCCTGAGTAGGATTACATTACATTACACTTAGTATAAGCCCCTTTGCAATGCTCTAGCAGTATAGATGATCCGGTGACTCATGTTTCCTTCATGGTTGGTTCTCCATCACCAGGATATTGGACAAATTTGCTTTTGGATGAAGCTTTAATCAGTTTTGATTAGCAATTCTAGAGCAGATGATACAACCCATGTCACAAAAGCAAAACCGAGTTTTGTATTTGTGTGAATAAAGTAACAGTATGTCCAGAGGGGGGGACAGTGTGTATACAGTCTCCCACTCAGTCTGGGGATGGATGGAGCAGCAGCAATTTCCACCACGCCTGAGAGTTTTGAGAGGTCTTTCTAGAGCAGCAGGAAAAATCCAATCACTCTCTTAAAAACCCAATAATAGCAAATCGTGTAGACATCACCTTCTATCATCTCTAAGCTGGGCAAGCCTCAAAAAGATGAGGTTTTGTTCTCAAGCACTTGCATCTATTTGCTTCTTTCACCCTAAAACTACATTTAGGTCATTTATATGATGGCATTTCCAGTGCTCTGTTGGACACATTGGTTGGACACATCAATTAAAAGGGTCCACAGGAATGGGGAAGAGACTCACTTTTCTTTGACCCTGTTCTGGCTGTCCCAGGTGATATTTCAAGCCTTTGATTCCTACTTTGAAAGAGTGGAGCCCAGTGATCAAGAAGTACTACTGAGAATGGGGAGGAACTCTCCCTCAGTGACAATGGCCCCAGAAAAGGTGTCTTGCACAGCTATTCCCCATGCCTCAATGCCTAAAGGGTCTGGGATCAGATTCTCTGTGGCAGAGATTAATTTGAAACTGGAGCAAGGCTGTTCAACCAAACTAAGGTTTGAAGACAGCCTCAAGATGCACCAGAGGAGGTTCAGGTTGGAGATTAGGAGGAATTTCTTCACAGGAAGGGCGAAGGGTGAATAGACATTAGACTGGGCTGCCCAGCGAGGCAGTGGAGTCTTCATCCCTGAAGGTGTTTAAGGAAAGACTGTATGTGGCACTTGGTGCCATGGTGTGGTTGACAGAGGCTGGACTTCATGAACTCAGAGATCTTTCTCAACTCATTGGTTTGTGATTCTGTAAAACTGTAGTCTCTGTGTCACGCCACCCTCTGAGTCACTCAAAAAGACAGTGACAGGTAAGATGTCCCTGTGGCTGCTGCCTACTGCCTGGATTCTTGGTCACTTTTTGACTGTGGGCTTTGATGCTGGTGATCAGACCAGACAGACCAGGTCAGTCTAATTCTGACCTCTCAGACAGGAGAAAAAATTGTTCTTTAATTCTAAGATTAAGTATTTTGGGACAATGAAGGGTCCCAGAGCCAAAATCTAATTCCTTTATTACTGGGGTTTTGTGTGTACTGCTCTCATCCCCAGAATTAATCATCTTGGGTTTCTGTGGTCTTTGTACAAAACACATGGCATGGAGAGAAAGGATGTATTTTTGCTGACTCTGGGAAAATGGTAAATGACCAAATGTATACATCAGGAACAGGGAGTAATAGCTTCAAATGCAAACAACTGTCAGCAGCACATTTTAGTGCATTAATAATTTACATTCCACAAAAAGTTTAATTTATGTAAAGTGAGACTTTTGTGGTTTAGTTAGTAAAGGCACACATGATTCTGGGGATAACAAATCTATAGCAAGCCCATGACTGCCAGGACTCTTGGTTCCATTACAGTTTTTGCATACAGTTTGCACAGCGTCTTTCTCAAGACACCAATGTCTCTTACTGAGTCCAGTCTCATCCATTAGGAAAAGAAAAAAAGTCTTCTGAGGACTACCCAGGCTAAAGAAATACCCAGAATGCCAAAATGGACATAGCAAAATACTTAGAAACGTTGCCAACAAAAGGGAAAAACCATACAATTACCTTCCAAGCCTCATGACTCTGAACCAGTAATAACTGATGCAATGTCTCTCTAGCTGCTGCATCTCAAGCTGCTTCAGATCCAGCCCTGCTCCAAGAACTCCCACAGCCAGTATTCACTGGAGGCCTGAGGACACCCCACCATTCAGCAGACATATGCAAGTGGGCCAGAAGGAATGGCTTCTCTGCTGACAACATTCAGCATTGAAAGGAGACTGACCAATTTCCCAAGCTGTCCTGNAAAAATCAAACACAAATGGCTTTCCTTATGCTTCCCCAAACACGTTATATGCAATATATTTCAGTTCTCCGAACCTTCTGCCCCACTCACTCCTCCCAGGTGAGGGAGCCATGCAACCACATTTCTGCATATCCAGGAGACACAGAGACCAGAAAGGTTATTCTCTGTTGAAAACCATCAGAAAGGAACATGCAGCCTTTTCCCAGAGGTGCTCTTGCCCTGCACCTGGGCTGAAGGATAAAAATTCTGGTTAAGTCTCTTTTGACTGTGCTTTTCCCACACTCTCACTTCACTTCATGTTCAGAATGGAGAGCAAAAGTTGAAGGAGAAGGTAATTAACTTGGTGTGTGTGTGTTTATTTTTGTATGGAACTGGGAAAGCAAAACAAACTGGGTTTCATAGACTTGACAGTGCCCCAACTTAATGTTTCAGGGGTAAAATCCTGGATTTAGAAAGACCAGTTACATAAATGTTTTTCATTCTGCTTTGCCTTGCAACCTTAAGCAATCTTCAGGTCAGTTTTTTCCTGCAGAATATATATACATATATTAAACAAGATTGATTTCAAGACATTTGATTGATCAGATGCAAAATAATGTCTCTACACCCTATCTTCTTCCAAAGCCAGAGAGTAAAGAGATCAGCAAATGGTTGTAGGTTTTTAATAATTGATTAATTAACCCTGAGTCTAGAAGTCTAATTAAAAACAAGGTCTGCATACGAGGCCTCAATAACTGTGGTTTAGAAACACTTAGGGGGAATGTCAGCCAGCACCCCCCTCACCCTACCTAGCATTCCATCCCTTGCACTCTGCAGAAAGAGCACCTGAGAAGGCTAGTTCATGAGCTCCCTCTTTGCATAAATTACGGAGCCTGACTTTAACCCTGTTTGTGAACAGTCCCCACAGAACTGTGCAGCATGACACTACAGTGTCACTCATACGAGACCTCCCCACTGCCACCTCATCCCTACACAGCAGAGACACATTTTTCTACAGAAGCACACAGCCACCCTCATTGCATTTCATGTCAGGCTGACACTGTGCTGATGACAAAACAGAGCATCACATGCTCTGCAAATGTGCACTACTAGCATCGAGTTCTTTGCTCTTCTTAAATGTCTGCCAGAAGCAAGCATTCAGCTTTGTTTTTCTGTAAATGTGCATGAGGGAGGAAAACCGGGATTTGAGCTCTGAAGACCACAATGCACAGTTGTGCACCCACAGCATGGGATCAAGGTTTATCTTGCACAGAAATGAACACAGTTAAAGTCCTCCTTATGTTTTTTAATCACTTCTTCCGTCTTTGGCTTGCTGTGCATTTTCCAGGGCAGATACTCCATTGTGCCTTTAATGTATTCCAAGCACACCAACCTTGTATGATCTGCTGTATTAACACCCCCACCCCACCAGGCCCTTTAAAAATATTGGCTAGTGTCAGAGCTAAGGAGATTTTTGAAAAACTAACAAATATACAAAATTGAGTCAATATGGAAAAGCAGGTCAAGTGACCAGAGTTCAGAGGAGGAAAGATATTTTAAACCTCAGTTCTGTGCACAGTTGGAATCAAAGCAATGTGGCAAGACAGCCCCATCACTGGAGTGCTGCAGGAGGGCATGGAGAAGGCAGAGCACTGTAGGCAATGGATAGACCAGCTGCTCAGCATTCTGCTATGAAACAGGTCACTGTTAATGGCTCATGGATAATTGACAGGGAGTGGCCATATATAAGGGTGGCATGGGGGCATCTGCTGCAGACAACCTCAACAAAAGTTGAAGCAACTCTTAGGAAATTGGAGGAAACCTCAGGATGGCAGGGCCAGGTGTTCCAAGAGACATTCCCCACTAGCAGTAGCTTCTGGAATGGCCCTGTGCTGGGGCACAAAAAAATCCACTGGGAGTGGAGCCAAAAGGGCAGTATCTCCACTGGGGTGCACCACAGCCAGGACATGCAAGGTCGGGGGGGTGGTGGAAGACAGGGTCAGTGACAGCCCAGCAATCCTGCAGGATGCTAGTGGGAATGAAAAAGATGAAGATTGAGACATGGCACAGCACAGCCCAGACAGGGACTTGGAACCTCAAAAGGTGTGACAGAGGAGAGCCCAGGTGAGGCTTTTCCCAGCTCCTTCTCACACTCACCTTAGCTGTTTGCCTGCAGCTTGATTCCAGATACCACTGCACAAACTCAGAGCTTGCCTCGAGCACAGGCAGCCATAACCCAAGAAAGACAAGTCTAAGGTTCATCGCTGTTTTGAACACAGTGGAGAAATGTGAGCAAATATTTGCAATGAAAAGCTTTTTTGTTTCCCTACACAACCAGATGTCACGAGGACAGGAGGTACAGGTGTATCAGAGGGTGCTCCTAGAAGGCAGAGACTGGACGTAGAGAGGACAAGTGAGACTACTAAGAAGGTTAAAAGCAATCTTGAATCTCATTTTCTGTGCCCCCACCCTAATTTTCATCAGGGAAAAGGAGAAGGACCAGATCTAAGGCTGACAACCAGGATCACCTCCTTCCCCATACCTTCCCAGTCCCACCAGGGAGATGCTGCAGATTTCTGAGACACCTCCAAGTTGAACACAGGCATCTTTTGAAGGGGCATTCTGGTCTTGAAATTTTGCATTTCAAATGCAAAGGTCACTGTGGGCTCAGAGGCCACAAATATTTACGACTCCAGGGGCAGAATGATGGGTATGGGTTCAGTGGAATAAACCTAGTAGGAACTGTCTTTGTTTCTTATATGCCACACCAGTGGAAATCAGGACATCTTGTTACCACCGTGTGAGAAATTGGGAAGCATGCTCTCATTCATCCAGAATCAGTTCTTGTTTTTGGAAGTCAGTTTTTCTCAACTGTTCTGCTATCATCTTCCTAGGGCAAAAAGAAACAAACAAAAAAAAAACCAAAAAAAAACCAAAAAAAAAAAAAAAAAAAAAAAAAAAAAAAAAAAAAAAAAAAAAAAAAAAAAAAAAAGGAAAGGACTGTGCCACCTGTGTCTGTCTGCCAAACAAACTGGATCCCTCTGTTGACTAGAATTATAAACTTGTACATGGCAGGTAGGCTAGCAAATCTGATAACAAAAAAAATCTGCTTATTCCTTCTCAGAGCAGTAGAGGGAGAGATCAACCTAGAATTCAGCATGGTCAGCCTTTCTTACACTTGATTAGCCTGCACAAATTCTTGCCATAAAATCTCCCACAGTGATGTTCACAAACCTTCCACCCAGCACAAGGAAAAAGACTGTAGGTGGTGATTAAAAAATGAAGAGGCCAAATGGAGGTTGCTCTGACCTAGCTTGTGGGACCCAAGAGTTTACCCTACAGAAAGAATGCACAGTGAGAAGACTGATAATTAAACCACAGTACAGCTCTAGGCAACTGCTCTGGAGACTCATGTTTCTACTGTGTATAGCAGTGGATGAACATGTTACCTCTTCTGAAACACAGGCTGCTGATCACTTGAAATATCAGAATGTGGGTCACAATCCTTTTCCTCACACTCCACCAAATTAAATTGAAGGTTAATGAAACACTAAAAACTGAGATAAATATGTCTTGTATCTTGGATATTATCTATCTACCACAGTACTCAAGATGGTCAGGATCTGACAGATTCCACCATGAAAACAAAGGAAAAAACAGTTGCAGTTCCTGAGGCCTTCAAACAATATGGCTTGAGATTTTTGGCCACGGGGACAGCAGAACATTACAAAACAAAACAAAAAAGCCCCAACAATTACAACAAAAAGCAGTTAGTCCTTCATGTTTCTTTATAATCCTGGGAGGTGAAACAGATTCATGGCAACAGATGGGCATTCGGCAGTTCCCTTTGAAAATGTTTTGGGGTTTATGTCCAGCTTTCAGTCCTGATCTAGGGAAGCCTGTAAGTCCAATGTTAATGTCACTTTCCTGAAGACCTTAATTCCTGGAGCCTAGTCATCACTTGCACTGCAGCACTGGGGAAAAGTGTTTAAGGTATGCCCAACACATGCTGTGTGTCACATTAGCAAAACACTAGTAGTGAGAAATCTCAGTGGGAATATTTTGTTTAATCAAAACTAAATATATTCTCATAGAAACAATGACTGATACTAATAACTAATACTCTATTGTTCATGGTCACAAAACCCATCTTTCCTTAGACAGATTTAAAAGTAATTAAAAATGCACCAGCTTCTGGTTGAGGAAATTCCTGGTGAGGAAACTTTTCCAAGGTAAGTAAATTTCATGGCTGAATTTCTTAGTGTAGATGCTATTCACAACCTTCTCCATTGCCACTATTTGGCTACCCCTTCATAGAACAGCCAGGTGTTTGACAGAAATTTTAAAATAATGTGGTGCAGGGAACAATTCCATGGAAATTATCACAGTTGACAAACTGCCTTTCCAGCAATGTGAAGAACCCTGGATTAGTAATTCCATTTAAGTGCATCATCAAACGTGGGCACGTATATGAATGAGTGTCACTCATCTGAATGGCTCCACATAATTACTGCCACTTTGTAGATCCTGTGAAAGTTGACTCCTCCACAGACTGAGGTTGAAAGAACTTGGAAAGAAAACTGCAATAATCTAAATATCAGGCAAAGGTGTGTCCTTGGCAAGTGATGACTGAAAATCACCAAATTTTATTCCTTGTCGGATTATGTAATTTGAGGTTTTGTGTGTTAAAACGGGAAGGCTGCCTACTTCTCCTTGGGCCTACTGAAGACTTCAGCACCAAAGGACTCTGTATTATCCCTGCCCTTTTAATCATATAATTTCATGTTTATACATGATACAAATACTATCATCAGAATACAAATACATCATCAGAAAGGAAAGAAGTCAGATCAAAGCCAACCCTATTTCTGGGGAGCAGATATACTCATGTGCTCTGCTTATTTTTAGCAAAATATGGTGGCTAAATCTGAGCCAGCACATTTTTCATTCAATCTGTCCCCGGACACCAACAGATGGTGCTTCCTCATGCCAGCCACTAATATACGCTACACTGGCACTCAGTGTCAGGACACAAAGCCCGCCAAGTCCCTGCTTAAACCTGCCGATGCCAGGAAATTGGATAATAAACAGCTAGCCAGGGACACAGTTCCAAATTTTCAGTCTATCTCCAAAGCAGCACAGAAGCTGTACCTGTGCAATGGTGTCAGCTGCTCTGCACCTGCTCTGCACGTGGCTATCAATACAGCAAAAGAGGATCCTGGACTGGGGAAAAAGGGGTCTTGAGACCAAGCAGGTATGTATTTACTAAAGGTGGAGGGAGAGCCATCTGCTTCAGATGTGCAGATGCACACTAGCTGTGTGCTTAAATCTGGGCTTTGAGAATCCTGACAGCCAGGGTCTTAATGTTCAAACATTTGAACAAATGACAATTTAAAAAACTCATTCTAAGTATAAATATATGCATATATATGTGCATATATTACCTGGCTGAATGATTTTACTGTTTAGCATTTCTTAGTGCCCCTTGAACACTGAACATACTAAATTCAGTCTCACGGGTCTACTTCCCATGGCTACTAATCCTAAACTATAAGGTCACCTGCAAAAGAAAATTCCACAGAACTACTCTGAGGAGCTCACTCTGTTTCACAGGTTCATTGTGTTTATTCTTTGAATACAAGCATCCAAAATTCTTCAGCTGTAAAATTCTTGTTCCTTTCCACCAGGTGCCTCAGTGCCCAGGCTTCTTTCTTGGATTGCTCAAAGCTTGGTATCCACATCTTCTGGAGAGAAATCCAGCCAGGGTTTGAGGATGAGAACCAGAATGCCTCTGGTTTGGGGCAGCTCAGATGATTAACCTGAGCCTCCCACCTCTGGGACAGCCATCCCTGGCAATGAAGACAAAAAAAAGGGGTTATTCAGGGACCCAGGCAAACAGAGTAGTGCTACGCCATCAGTAAACCATCATGTAACACTTTTCTTCTCGCTGCAGGCTCTACCCATGTCCCAGTGGAAGGCCTCTCCTAAGTGTCTGGGACAAGACAGTTACACTGACGAGTCATGCTGAGGCTCAGATAAGGTTTTGCTGCAAATGAGCAGCACCAGCCCACACAAAATGGCAGGGAGCTATATTTTCACCATTATATTCTGTTTTCATCTTAAATATGCACACACTTATTGATTTTCTTTTTCTAAGGGAAAAAAACAAGCCATGAATCTGGTCAGGAGAGTAAACTGGTCTTCATAATTTTACTGACTAGAGAGCCATAAAAGCATGGGGAACAAATATCTGTGTCTATCTATTCTCTCCCTTTTCATGGCTGCAGTCCTAACTCAAAGAGAGGACATATGTCCAGATTTGCACCAGTCTCAAATAGCAAAGTCCATTTAAATGTAATGCTTGCCAGTTTGTAAATCTCATCACTTCAGCTCACCTTAATAACTTTGAAAGTCTTCTCCATCTCCCTTCTACTGGCTGACCATTTACTGTATTGCTCAGATGGTGATCAGCTAAAATATGGCTTCTCACACACACACACCTGGCCTAAAAATTGTTTCAGTGTTTAGTCACCAAATGTGGCCGCAGACAATGGCATGTTTTCACTACAGGTTTGAACGTACCCACATATATATAGAACCTGACAGTCACAGAGAGCTTAAGACAGACCAGAAGACAGGGATCTCTAGTTCAGTTCCCCCTTCCAAACAGGTGTAATCATATCAAGTTGCCCAGGGCAAAATTGAGTTTAGTCTTTAAGCACCTCCAAGGACAGAGATCTCACAGCCTTTCTGGGCAACCTCTTTCCAAATGTTCCAGGTTATACAAAAAAGGCCAACATGGTAGGCTACTTTCTATAACATGAATAAAATCTCCTCCCTGAACAACTCAAGCCTTTGGCTGAAAAGGACCACCAGCTCAGTGGTCAATGTCATGTGCTCACATATTGCACCGCAGCACTATGAGGAACACCTGTTCTGGTTGTGCACCTGGACCTTTTGCCAACACCTGTTTACGTGAGGATCCACAATCCAGTGACACTGGAATGCTGTTGCTGTCAGCTAACCAGAAATCCGGTAACCAAACTTCTGGGACAAGCCTGACCCTAGTGCCATTTTAAAGCCTCTCTGAGACACAAACACAAATTCACACATACCTTTTCTTTCCGTCTGATGTTTTCCCACACTCTGTTACAAACCATGCACTCAAAGGTGTCAATGTAATTGTCCTGGGTGATATCTTGCACTCCCCACTTGCGTTCCTTCATTGCTCTAAGCAGCCTTGGGTTGGAAATATCCCCTTTCAGTTTCCATTGTAGGTAGGACTCGTATTCTTCATCATTTGCATCCAGTCTTTTGATATAGCGGGCCAGATCCCGAGGGTGTGAAAAACTGGATACCAGGATTGCACTCTTGTTATTAGGAAGCCAGTCTACAACGCTGGGAGACCCAAAGTACACTGGCACCACTCCCAACTTCAGTGGCCGCCAGAGTTTTTCAGTGATGTAATCTTCACAAATAGCATTTTCAAAAGCAAGAACGAACTTGTACTGTGCCAGTATTTTTAAAAAGCTTCCATCATCCATGGCAGCTGGATTTCTGAGATGCTGAGGAAGGTCTCTATTATGCAAACATTCCCCATAAGAGTCTACTTCAATGTGGCTCATCAGCTCATGCACATAGCTGTCCCGGTCAGAAGGGGGGTTGCAGTCAGACTGCACATACACCAGCGGTGCAAGCCTTTGCCTCAGGCTGTTTTTCATCTGCAGCGGGATCATGAGCCTCAATGACTTCAGGACCTCTACACCCTCAAGGTACTGAGTGGTCAGTGGCAGGTGAGAGTGGCGGCTAAATGTTGCAGTGTGGTTGAATAAGGTGATGGTAGCTTCATGGAAGAGTTTGTAATTGTTTTTTGGTGACTCTTCATGAAAAAGGGCCCAGTCATGATATTCTTTACGAGGGAGAGGTAAACTGTCTATACTGAAGTCAGTACCTAGACAAAAGCAAACAGTGTTCATCCTGCTCCTATCTGTCACATGACAGTAACTACAATGACACAGAAGTCTAATTTTAATTTAGTATCAGTGCTACAACCATCACATTTCTGACACCGTAAGGCAGTTATTTCAAAGAATGCAATTAATGCAAAGGCACAAGAGCATAATGACAGATAAAACCGAATTTCACAGCACAAAAATCTAGAGAAGTGGGATTAGTTAGTATTAGAAGTGGTTTCCTTTCATGTCGTATTAGTTTAAAGGCCTCTCATTTCAAAGGATCACTAGGAATTTCACATTTTAATGCACTGAAATGAGACTAGTAAGATTTTAATAATCCCCTGGTTCTCTAAATAGGGGAACAGATGGTATTTCCTCTGTGATGTGAGGAAAACCGTTACTGAAGAACTCAATTTGGATCTAGTAATGAAACAACTAAAAGGATGTTAAAATCCCAGGCAGGATCACTTCAAGTCTTGAAAAGACATTGTACTGTAGAGATTTAGGAAGCCAAACTATTAACTTTTCAAAGAAAAAATTAAGAGGTGATGTATCACAGCTGCCTACCAGATACATAAAGAGGAAGCTTCTGGGAGAAGACAGCTCCTCAAGGTAATAGTAGAAGTATCACATCTAAACTCTAAAAACAGTCAACTGCAGAAATTGGGAAGACTGTGGTAGAAGCCTTAGGACAAACCTAGATGACTTTCTCAAAGGCTAGTCTGGGCCAAACTATGTTGAAAGTACCAGCTCATTAATGCAACCCTTGCCTGCCCTTCACTGCTACTGCACTACACTCTTATGACCAGCCTTATTGCAGATTAAATGCAATCTTGCCCCATTTCTGTCAAGGTACTTCCTCACTGTCTCAGAACTGTGTCTGTTTGCTACCTAAGGCACCGAACATACAAATCTTTTAGTCAATATTGTCAAGCAAAAGAGTTTCAAAAACTGAAACTAACACTGAAGAGCTGGTTTAGAAAACATCACAAATTTTTATCTTTAGATAAACTACCATCTGTGGCAATCTAACCTTTGTGTAGCAAACTCCACGGCTGATTGCATCTAGGACAATTGGGAACATAATATCTTAGACAAGTTGTGTTCAAGCCAACTGAGGGGAATGGCTAGTAAGCAGCAGATTCTGTGGAGGCCAGGTAATGCCTTTTCCATGCCAACTTCCCTCATTCACAAGAGAGAGACACACAGTCACAGGAAGCAGGGTCAAACAGTGGCCATATCTCTACAGGGGCCTATGGACAGCAAACAACCCAAGTTCTACCAGAACTCTACCAGAATACTACACATGCCTAGTACTGTTGCATCAGACACACAAATTCCCATCCTGGGAAGGGATCTAGGTGTTCCCATGCCAATCTAAATGTATATAACCCAGCACACTCTTTGTTTTGCAGCTACCCCTACCCTCAATGAATGAAGACCGCAATCATCACTCCTATCGTGGACATCCAAATTGCAATGATCAAGAATCATCACTGGATCCACCAGAAGTGGTATTTTTTCCTCTTCACTATCTACTTCCTTCCTGTTATCCCTTCTTCCTCTTTCTTTTCCTTACATATTTTCTTCATGAGATTTTTATACTTTTATATGAAAGAATCAGAAGAGCCACATACCTCCTTTCCACTTCAATTAAACTGTTTTGAAATAAACCTGGCTGATATATACACACCAGTCATTCAGAGTTGTTTCACTCTAATTCACCCAAGGGATCTATTAACAGGAGCTTCAGTCACCATCCCTCAGAGATGGGTCATAACACCATCTCACTCACACTTATAACTTCTCACTCTCCATTCCACCACTGACCTCAAACTACTGACAGCAAAAAGAAGGTGGTGCTAAGAAGAAGTCTTACAGAATACTGATCTAAAAACTGAGATAATAAAGAAGACTTAAAAAAAATGCCCAGTGGTCCTTGCAGCTGTATGAGCCTGCCAAAATGACTCCAGACAACCTAATAAAACTAATATGAGACTTCATTACTGCAGCAGAGATAGAAGTTAGCTGTCAGTAATATAAAAATCTCCTATAGAACAAGATCCTTCAGAAGCATCAGGTGGGTTTTTTTTAAGGCCACTAAACATCAACCTTCTGTCTTCTACTCAGGACTTAAGTCTTCAGCACTAAAAGGATGAAAGGCTGTGCAACTCACTAAATATGCTATTTGCTTATTCTGTTTTTGATGTGTTATCTTGGTTTTGATGTGTTATTTTGTGATAGAAGAAGGTGATGAAAACTGAAAATTAATCAAATTCCCATGGATAAATTCATAAAGTCTATCTGGCTTTGAAAACACTTTTTCTAATTGATGGCAAGAAGAGAAGTAACAGTGCATATGTACAATAATGAAATGTGCATCAAAATCATAGCACTCCAACTTAGTCTCTTACAAAGGTGCTCTCTCTTTCAGGTATTTCAGGAAAAAGTGGGGAGAAACACAGGCAAGAATGAGAGAAAGATAAAAAGGCAACATGTAAAACTTACCAAACTAGGAGACAGTTAAGTCAGGCAAAGAGAAACTTAAAGAAAAATGCACTATAAAAGCACAGGATCTTAGAATAATTTAAGTTGGAAAAGACCTCCAAGATTATCAAGTCCAACTTTTGACCAATCACCATGCTGTCAAGTAGACCATGGCACTTAATTCCATGACCAGTTGGTTCTTGAACAGCCCCAGGGGTGGTGACTCCACTACCACCCTGGGCAATCCATTCCAATGTTTAACAACCCTTTCCATAAAAAAATTTCTCCTGATGTCCAACCTGAACCTTCCCAGGTCCAGCTTGTGGCTGTGTCCTCTCATCCTGTCACTGGCTGCCTGGGAGAAGATGCCAACCCTCATCTGGCTACAGCCTCTTGTCAGGGAGTTGTAGAGAATGATGAGATCACCCCCGAGCCTCCTTTTCTCCAGGCTAAAAAACCCCAGCTCCCTCAGCTGCTCCTCATAGAACTTCCTCTCCAGCGCCTTCCCCAGCTTTGATGCCCTTCTCTGGATGTGCAACAGCACCTCAAAGTCTTTCCTGAAATAAGGGGCCCAAAACTGGACACAATACAGATCAGAGCACATCAGAATGACTGAATTCAATACAACACTTAATCAATTTCAGTCCATTAAGAAGACAAAAAGGATTAAAGGGAAGGTAACATCAGCATGCCCCCTACCCCATGAGATGAAGGAAATAAGGGAGCATATGATGGAATAAAAAAAAAGCACCAAAAGACTGGAATTATGAGCAATTTCACTTCCTAACTATTAATTTGGAACTCTTAGACATGCAGAGGAAAAAGATATATGCTGGCAGGAGAAGTTATGCATTTTAGAAGACATCTTCCATTCCAAAGTCACATTCCAAGGACTCAGTGCTCCAGTACAGAAGGGCTGGACATCCTCTCTTAGGAACAACACCCCTGAGGCTCTGACAGATCCAGCTCACGCTGACTCAGTAACATTGGCAGCTCATGCTAAATGCTAGACTCTATGAATTATGTGACACTGAAAAGGTGGAGTTGGGAATCCCTCCCAAAAGCAGAGACCAAGTCTAGCAAGGGGATGCCACATCTCATTTCAAAATGTACGATGGGGCAAAACTTGACAAAGCCATCACCTACACTGAGGGGCTCCCCGGGCCAGGACAGTGAGTTGGGACAAGCTGCAGAAAAACTGGTGTTCCTAATAAAGCAGTTGTGCTGGAAAACATCTACACCCTGTATTTTTCCTCAGTACTTTTCTTAATCTTTGCATCATTCTTCTCTTGAAGACAGAGAACTGACCAAGTTCTCTCTCTCCAAGAGAAGTTCTCTCTCTTCTAGTTTACTGACCAAGTACTGGGGAAATTATTGCATTTTCTTTGGAAGGTGAAACTGTGCTCTGATCCAGCCTTAGCCTGCAAATTCAGATATTCAAGTTTTTACTCAGCAGGCTCTTTAGAGGGAAAATCTGTAAAAGTAAAATACACCTTTTTTGCAGACTCACAGCTCACTGAATCATGGAAGGGGAGAGAGAAGGAGAGAAAGAGAGAATGAGAGAAAAACTCTGTTTCTCTCTCTCTGTTTTGACATTGTAAGATCATTTGCTGTGGTTTAAAAATAAGTAACATTTTTGCATATTTTGACATTTGTCTGTGCAAAGTTCATAGCCAGCATCATCAGAAAAAGAAAAATAAAATACTTCAGGGAGAATCTTATGCCCAGTATAAATTGTCTTTTACACACATGAGATTAAACTATGTCCAGAAGCCTGCTAAAAATGAAAAGTAACAATCCTTCTAATGCTGAAAAAGACAAGTTAAATTACTACCACAGACCAGACTTTACAGCTTTCCTGTGATGCAATCCAGCTTTCTTTGTCTTTAATTGGGTCAGCTTCTCATTCCTTTCTGTTATTCCTTTGCTTTCATGCTTAACCACTATATTATCTGACAAAGCTGACCTACTTGGAGATCTAAAAAGATTAGTGATGAGAAGTTTTTGTTTCACTGCTAACAACCAAGTTTAAGGCCCTTCTTTCCCGTATTTCCAGTTCATCTGTATTCAGATTGAGCAAAAGAAATTTAGTATCCTGATTTGATTTATTTCCAGATGAAAGATCTGAACATACCAGTCAGAAAAAAGCATTTGAATTTACTTTTCCACCTCAAACTCATGCTTCCTTTCAAAAACAACTGTGAGGGGGAAAAGAAAAAAGTTGATGAAGTAAAGTCTACTTTTAAAAAATGATGCATCTTTTAAGTTTTGTAGACTTACTTTACAGTGTATGTACTGGGAAGTCTCTGGCAGAGCCAGAGCAGCACAGAAGGTTGCACTAGCTGCTGCTCCCTGTATGGAATCAATAGGTTTCTTTCACCACTTTCTGTTTAGAATCTGCTAGCAATTTCTTGGCACATGAAAAGATGTCAGGGAAGTTGCAGTGTTACCAGAGAGTGCATTATTTTTAGATAAAAGACTTGCACAAGTGCAACAAAGGCCTTGAAGAACCTCTGCTATGGGTGACAAGCCAGAAGACTGGAAAAAGTTGGCTTGATCTCAGACTATCTCTAAATGCCTTGGCAACGACACGAAATTATCTTTTCTCCCATAAATAGGGAGTACCTGTGATTGGAAAGCAGCATGAGACAAGACATCAGTCATACCACAATGTGGATGGTCACTTTTCAGAGTACTTCTACAGAGCGCTCGTAATGGTATTCAGCACCAGGCAAAGTTTAGCCCAATGAGCTGCATAAATTTCCTGTTCCAAGTCATTGCCACCTAGTATATTTAATCTCTATAGGGGAAGAACTAAGCTGGAAGAAAAGCTAACTCTTTAAAAACAAATAGATTCTTACCATAGAACAGAAATGCTCTTGTCATCTGATTGTGCTGGTAGGTCTTGTTGATAGTAAAGAAGCATACATCCTCTCCACACCGACTGAATCTCCCTGTGTCTCCAGTCAGCGGAGACCACCAGAGCAGGACAGGATAGTGATTTACATCAGACTCTGTCCTGAAGCTGCTGTGAGGTTCCTGCTTCTTAAACTGAAAAGCATGTCTCTCCCCAGGCTTTAATGGGCTGCTGTGTAAACTGGAGATTACTGACACTTTATTCTCTGAATTGCCCAGTTCGGTGATAACCTTCAGAGAAATAAGCATACAGATCACAATGCATCACTGTTATTAGCCAGGACATCTGCTTGCAAAACAGAATTTAAGTATCAATCACTAAGTTGGTATGCTAAGTTTCTGTCAATCAAATTGCATGCATTTCACTGACTGCAGACATCAGGTCATCTTATTGCAGAACAGCAAAAGCTTTAATTTGAAATTTTAAGAAGGCAGGAAATACATTTCTGTACTGAAATATGGCCACATCATATGTGACTTAACAACACAACTTCTGCTTTCTCCCTAGAAAATGCATAGGACAGAAAACAGCCCTTCAGTAGCAAGGTTTCTCCAAAAATTAGCTGTTTAAAAAACCATGAAGTTTTCACATCTCTATGGGTCCAGCCCTGCCCCCCAGCCTAATGAGCTCAAACACGTGAAAAGAGGAGGCAATGCTGGATAGAGGCAAGGCAGCATGGCATGGTATGTTGCAACATTCCTGAGAATGTATTGTGCATCCTCAAGGAGCTAAGGATGTATACAAGAAATGTATTCTCTAGGTTATGTCACTTCCAGAGTCAGCTATCATCACAAGGCCAACACTGCTAACAGAGTAACTCCTGGTGAAGCACAGACTAGAAGGAAAAATGTCTGTTGCCTCTCTCACCTGACAGAATTGTGTCCTGCTTTGACACACCCCACCCCCTTGCCCATGTACCTGGAGTGTCAGCACAAGGAAAAAGGCAGCTGCAAAGCAGGAGCAAGATGCCCAAAGTATCTTCCTCCTCAACCTAACCATGCTGCACTACCAGGCCCACCAGTGCAGTTACATCTAGGCATTAGGAAGGTCAGCTTCACTTTAGAGTCTTCACTCTTTGCTTCTGGGCTTTAGACTTTATCCTTATTGCTCTTCATGGTTACTGCTGCTGAAAAAAAAAAATAAGAGCATCAACACAGACAGCTCCTTCAAAGCTCAGTGGTTAATTTCATGTCCACCCATAGCCTTCTGTAGGTGCCAGAGCCACATTTTCGCCAGGTATCCAGAAAGCAGCCAGCACAAGACAGCACTCTTGCTCACAAAACCCCAGGCACCTATTCTCCCTGTGGTCATCCTAGACATCCTTGAATCCTTGTAGTCAGTGTAAGGAATGCTGATGGCACTGGCACAGTACAGTGTGAGGAGGGCCACTACTTTCATGAGTTTCAGATGTCAAGTTGTGCTGCTTCTCAGCAGACTCACAAACAGGGAAGCAATGAAAGATTTTCCTTCCCTGGGCAATCTCTGAAAATCCTCCTGGGAAAGGCACACAACTGCCTGGTCTTGGACTTACTACACTTCAGTCTTCCAGGACTTCTCTTTACAAGCATAAAGAATGCAAATAGAATATGCTCAATGCCCAATGCATAGAGAAAGTAATCACACAATACACAGACAAACTCTGTCCACAGCTAAACCCGGTTAAATTTAACAAATTAGCCTTTCTGAGTAATCTGCACCTGTGTTGGTCTGCCTCTCTTCAAATAACTTTCCCTTCCCTGATACTCTTTTCCACTTTCAGAGAACCCTACAATTTTCTTGCCTGATGGATGTTTCTGTAGCATTCCACAAACAGAGAAGTTTGAAAATGTGGATGTTCTCAAAGCTCAGAAAGCAGAAACAAAATGCTTAATAAATTGCTTTTTTAGAGCTATGAGAGATATGACTATGAAATGTATGCTGGTTTTCCTGCCAGCTTTCCTCCCCATCTTAATCCCAATCACCAAGTTCTAAAGCCCTGACAAAGAGTGATGGGTCCCAAACCTACTGCCTGCTGTAGTACTATCACGGTGGTGCTGACAGCTAGAGGAAAAAAATTATCCTTTTTCTGCTCCCACTGACACATGAGTTCATCCCTTTCCCTCCAACACCAGAGAGGCCTCTTTAGCAAAAGCTGACATTAAACCCTGCTGTGCAATTCTGCTCTGCACAGGCCAGCTGCTTTTGAAGGTCTGTGTGGGTGTGAAAGTGCATGGCTGCCAGTTAAGCACTTCTCAGATCAGGCAGTATTTTCTATAAAGCCTCTGCACCTTCTGTGTCTTCCTGCAGTACTGCCAGAAAGGGGCACCAGGAGGGAAAGGGGATGAATTCTGCCCACTGCTGTGTTGGCACAACTCGAGCTGGACAGAATTTTTAACACCTTATCTCACCAGGTCAGTGCATGGCAAAAAGTAATATTCTGATGATCCACTGAATACCACACTACGACCTGCCCTGGTAAAAGAGTAGTAACCGTCTCATTTTTAGGTTCCAGAGGGGGAACTGCCCGCAGCATGGGTGTGCTGCACCTATGGACCCAGGGTATCACACTGAGCCATGGCTTCATTCTCACATCGGCGGTGCCCAGCATGCAATACTTCTGCCCAGCACTGCGGCGCGTACTTGCAGAGGCAGGCAAGGTTCTGTCCCGTCCCAGCTCCACTGCAAGGATGACCTTGCAACGCTTTCCCATCTCTGTCAGGCTAAACGGAGGCCCTGAGGACTTGAGAGAAGGATAAATCACCACCCCAGGTTGCCCTGCGGGAGCAGCAGCTCCCTGCAAATCCTTCCAAACTTCCTGCCAGCTCTTCCCGCCGCCTGTCCTTCCAGCTCTGTGTCGCCGCAATTCTCTGGGCTCAGCATCCCAGCCAGGGTTTTTCCTGCTTCCCGAAACGCTGCTCTTTCTCTTCCCGAGGCTCTGCGCATCCCGCAGCTCCGGCCCTGCTCCCGCAGGGAGGGTCGGGCATCCTCCGGTCAGGCGCCCGCCGCTGTACTCACCCCGAGCAACTCGCTCCACCTCACCGCCGCCGTCCCCCTCTGTCCGGATGTGAGGGGGTTTGGGGTGTTTTGCTGCTTTTTTTTAACTTTCAGTTAGTGCGCCCACTTGGAAGGCGGAGGGGCGGGGGCGGTGCGGATGCGCGCCTCCCTCCGCCCAGCCGCGGGGCGGGGAAGGGGTCGGCTCTGCCCGGGCTCTCCCGGGCCTGCACAGGGAACGCGGAGGTC
>WEIU01009823.1:7606-28236 GCA_013389925.1 Aegithalos caudatus | reverse complement strand
TAAGTCTTCCAAGGTTAAAAAAAAAAAAAAAAAAAAAAGACTTGTGAAAAGGCAACCAAGAAGACAAATAGAAAATAGTATTTTTTCTTTTATTGTGTTTTGAAGTTTGCCTGCCTGTTGTTGGAATTTTTCCAAAATGAATGGGAACAGGCAAAAGAGCAGTATTGTTACTGCTAGAAAACTTTACTCTGCTGAATGCTTTGACCATGAGCGTGGATGTATGTTGTTTCAGGTGAACACTGCTTGTCTAAAATGAGATGATTGGCTATTGTCTGTGTGTGGTTAGACTTTTTGGAATATAAATATGTGTCATGCATTTCTCAGAGCCAAGTGAAATGTTCTGGTATGCTTAATATGAAGTATTTAACTAGTGGGTTTTTTTCCTAAGTGGTGCACTTGCTATAAGCTGCTTTTATGCAGACCACACACTCACAAAAAAAAAAAAAAGAATTTAGACTTTGTTCCTCTCATCATTAGGCATCACAGACGGGTGCTGGTTGAGTGGTTGCAGGATCCATCCCGAGAGCTTGAGTTCATAGCTGACATTCTTAACCAAGATGCCAAAAATTACCATGCCTGGCAACACAGACAGTGGGTTATTCAGGTATTGTATCCACAGAACCCTTGATTCTTTAAACAACCTGCATTTTTAATGTGTGGCAGAGGTTAGCTATAAACTTGGCTTTTAGGAAATCAGTTCAAAAAATTGGATTGTTGCCTAATTACTGTTGTGTGTGTGAATTTAATGATGAGCTAATACCATTGTGTACCACTGAATAGTATAGCATGTTCCTAGTTCACCCGTACTTACTTTTCTTTGAACTTTCTGTTGATTTCTTCCGAAAAGGCTCTATCTGATGTTCAGGCAACTCAGGAACAAGAATGTATTAAAAAAAAATAAAAACTTTAGATTGTGATAATCTCTCTTCCTTCCCTTTCTGCAGGAGTTCAAATTATGGGACAATGAACTGGACTACGTAGACCAGCTTTTGAGAGAAGATGTGAGAAACAACTCTGTTTGGAACCAGCGGCACTTTGTCATTTTCAACACCACTGGCTATGATGATCCAGCAGTCCTAGACAGAGAAGTCCGGTTAGTAATGCTATGCAGGCTCGCATTGCATGAAAGCAAAGGAATACTTTTATAGTCCCAATGGGCTTTGTTTCCTGATTTTTATTCACTTCTGGGACTAACACTCATGGTTAGTAGATCAAGCGTTAGACTGAAGCAAGCTCTGCTTGCCCTGGGCAAGCTACTATCATGAATCTGTTTTTCTGACCTGCTGTTTATTGTGCAAACAAATTTTTGGGGTTTATGGTGAACTAGTTATAGTGAGGCAAGCTGCAGAATATCTGTGACACTGTTGTGCTATTTATTAGTATTCTACTCCCAGAAAGTTTGGAAAGAAAGGCATTCTTCAGCTCTGGTGCCTGGAGCACTTGCCCCCTCGTCCTTCTTCACTGACCTTAGTATCTGCAGCATTGTTCCTCTCGTGTTTTCACTCGGCTCTTCTCTGGCCACAAATAAAACTGTGCAACCACCTTTGCTTTTCTCTCTTAAATATGATACCACAGGCATTACCATCCTTTCTAATAGGCCCAGCCTTGGCTGATGGCATGTCTATCTTTGGAGCCACCAGGGACTGGCTTGATGGACATGGAAGAAGCTTCTGGCAGCTTCTCACAGAAGCCACCCCTGTAGCCACCCCCTGCTACCAAAAAACAGGCCATGCAAACCCAATACAGTAATGTGGACGGGGATTATAGGAAGAGGAGTTGCCATTTGTGAAGAATTTGATGCAGCTGGAAAAAGAAAGCTTTCAGGAGTATGTGGTTGGCACAAAGAGAACTACCTCTGTGAGATGGCTAGTTTTCAGGAAAAAGAGTTTCACGCTCACTGTTAATAGGTTGCATGTTTGTAACTGAAGACAAACTGGGCTTCTAGGTGTATTTTACTACCCATGGTGGTAAGAGAAGCTTCTTCATATGGTTTTCACATCTCAGACTGATATGGGTTGATGGTTATGAAAGATATTTGTCAAAAATGATGAAGCAATTAAAAGTACTGTGATTTTTTTAATAGAGTTATTTTTCAGAAGAAAGACTGAATCTCTGAACAGGTCCTTTGGTACAGTATTCATAGATGATCCCAGCCCTCACCATCTTCCATGGTTGTCTTTGCAACCTTCTAAAAGTTTTACTTCTCTTCCAGTTTATAACTTTCCTAGATCAGTGAATCTGAGCCATTTCCATGACTTAGACTTGGATATCTTCAACTTTTTCTCTCCAGAGTTTAGATTGGACATCCTCTCTTGATCTTCTGAAAATAATTCAATTCCATATTAAGAACCAGACTGGTTAGATTCAGATTTCCCAGATGTCCTTATAGAACTACTTGTTAGTTTATAAACTCGGTCTTTGTCATAGTGATTGCAGAATGTTAAAAAAGAGTTACAGTTGTAGGTTGTTTTTTTTTATTACTCCTGATATAACTTTTTATCAGTATCTGCAGCCTCTGAAAATCATCAGAATGCCTGTTTATGCTGGGAAAAAAACAGAAAATCACCAGTTTTGTGTGAATGAAATGTGGCTTTGTGGCTGTATTGGAGGTGTTTTGCTTTTACAGCAGTTGTCTCACAGCTGCTTGCACAGAAATGCTGCAGGAGGCTGTGTGAGCTGAAAGCTCAAGCTCTACCTTTCTGTGGGTTTGCTTGAGTGCAGCCTCATGAAAAAAGTTCTGCAAATAGGTACAGAACATACCACTTGCAGTCATATTAACAGAGCTCAGTTACTCTGGCCATTTTCAGCCCCTTGCCCTTTCCGAGCATCAGATTACAAGTTACTCCTTTAGCATACCAGGAGAGTATATTATCTTGTTTCTCAGTGTTTTTGCTAATAATTTTGAGAACTGATAGATTATTGTATAAAGTCTATCAAATTGAATACTTAAATCTTAAAACATGGTGTCTGCCTCTTTGAGACTCCTGGTGATTATATTGTGAGCTATTTTTGATCACCCCACGTGAGATGATCTGCAAAAAGAGTGAAGTATAGGTTAGAGACATGCATTTGGAAGCTTCTGAGCACATTCATGTAATTTCTAACTGCATTATTACTGGTTGCATTCATGACCTATTACGTTTTGGTTTTTTTTGCAGGTACACTCTTGATATGATCACAGCAGTGCCACATAATGAGAGTGCTTGGAACTACTTAAAAGGGTGAGGTGTATTTCTCTAGGAAGCAAAGAGAGTATCTCTGGAAGGTGTCTGATGCCTGCCTTGTTGCTTTTTGTTCTAGTGTGGTGTGCTTAAGTAGGCAGGCAAATACAGTCACAAGGTGTTATCATATTTTAACCTAATTTCTCTGTAACTCTTCACTAAGTTTCTGGCCCTGTAGTTCTTGTGGAAGGACTACAGGTACTTGTCATGCTTTTAAAAACTTGACCTGTAATGTTAAAAAGCATAGATAGGAAATAATGAACATCCTTTCAGTCTTATTTCTGTTCAGTTGAACAAAACCTATACTAGCTTACTACAACATGAGGCTGTACTAGTGCTGCATGCTGCTTAATTTCTGACTTACTTGTATTTGCAGACTGATTTCAAAACTAATCTCCAAGTAAAGAAATCATAACAAAAATGCAGTCATTAACACCAGATTTCCCATTGTTATGTGTCAAGCCTATTAACCTGTCTTCTAGGATTCTACAGGATCGTGGTCTTTCTAAATACCCAAATCTTCTGGAGGAACTGTTGCATTTACAGCCCAGTCACAGTTCACCCTATCTGATTGCCTTTCTTGTGGACATATATGAAGATATGCTAGAAAACCAGTGTGATAACAAGGAAGAAACACTGAACAAGGCATTGGAGGTATGTTTTGGGAGCTTGGTTTTTCTTCTCGGGGATGCTGTCTATTCCTGTCTGGTTTTATAGCTTAACAAAAGGAGATTGATCTTCATAAATAGAACAGCTACTTGTTAATCATGAGAGGTCTATGAAGAGTTTAACACAAAAGCCAGACAGTCACAAGGATCTCATGAATTTAAATAATAACTTGCCTTTTATGAAATTATTCTTAAATTGTCTTCATCTGGTAGTGAAGGAAGGACTCTAATAATACTTGCAGAAAAAGAAGGTGTTTGAACAATTGACGAGTTTTCAGTGTTAACTTTGTAGCATTAACTCACTCTCTTCGCTGTAGGCTAATGAATTTTTCCAGAATATCCATGTTCAAACCACCTCAATTGAAGTCCTTTTGCCCTTTTTAGTTCTTTCTAAGAAAGTTGACAGAATGAGCTTATGGCCAGCAGGGACTGGGATATCAGTGAGAAATGTCAGGCACCACTTCCTACAGAGCATAAATTACTCCTGGCAATGTTATGTGTCTCCCAGAGGTTCATATTTGGCTGCTCCTTGGTGCAGTTTGTAGTGTAGTTTTTACAAGAACACTTTCCATTCACTGTGGGACTGACTGGAACCTCATGTAATTACAGCTGCAGTTTTTGTGGAGTCTTTGTGTTCCAACATTGTTCTTTCTCAGCACTTTTCCATTGTTGTGTTCCAGTACCAGACTGTAAATAAGTGCAGTTATATCTCCTAGATTCATGTCCCCTTTATAGTATTTCACTCATTTTGACTTCTCTATTTTGGCATCAAAGCTCTTAACTTCTTAACTCCATTTCACTGAGTAAGGCAATGTCATCTGCATTATGAAAGGGAATTGACTAAAACATTTGTCAAGTTGATGCTGTGTAAAATTTACACAGCTTGTCCTGTAAGTAGTATTGACTTCTGTTGTGCTGCTTACCCAGACCAAAATTTAAAAAAAACCAAACATGTAGAAGTATCTGCACCAGCTCTTAATGTAACATGAGAGAAAGTTACTGACTTGCATGGAGAACCTTTTTGGGACAGTCTGCTGAGGAAAAAAACAAATAATAGATCTCCTGTCAGTCCATACAGAGTACTGAAGATTCAAGAGCAGGATGATCCTTCCAGTGTTCGAAATTAAGTGGTTTACAGCCTGTTGGATGACTAAAAGGCATTCAAGGTTCTCAGGAAGTATACTGTGCTCTACTACGGGATGCATAAGGCTGGCATGGATGATGAGTGGTAGGCATGGAAATAAGTGAAAAGGGAAACTCCTACAACTGAAATGGGGCTGGAGGGAATTTTTGCAGTGTCAGATTGGTTGGCTACCAGCTGGGGTTGTCATCAGTTTTGATGTCACTAAACAGCTATAAATCCCATGAGTAAAACAAATGTTGCAGAGAAACTTACTTCTAATACTGTCTGAAATGTATGTTCTATGCGTTTTATAGTTAAAGATTCTGTAAGCTTTTTGGTTTAACCCTCCAGTCTCTCATTTTTCTTTCCTAGTTGTGTGAAATTCTGGCTAAAGAAAAAGACACCATCCGAAAAGAGTACTGGAGATACATTGGAAGGTCCCTTAAGAGCAAGCACAGTTCAGGAACTGAACAGAGCAGCACACTGACAGATAAAGAGCAGTAACTGAAGATGGAAGAAAACAGTGTTAAGCTCTCAAAGCTGTTCCAAAGCTGTACTAAGTAGGGTCATCAACAAGTTTAAAGTCCATTTGGAGGTATTGCAATGAACGAAGAATGCAGATTGCTGTATAGTCCTGAGTTCCTGCTGCTACTGGTGATAGCTCTAGGTTCAGTCAAGAAATGTATTAAGGCTTAATTATTGAAATGTACCAAGTAAGAGTTTTAGCTCCTAACTAAAAATACATAAAGCCATACCTGTTATATTGGCAGTGCTCAGTTAACGGTTGGCCTTGATCTTAAGAGGTTTTTTTCCAACGTAAGTTACTCTATGATTCTGTGAAGCACTAAAACCATTTCTCATGTCCTGGCTTACCCACTTGTGGTTCCCAACACTGTCTTATCAGATGCTGCAGTAGTGACTGCAGGTAACTTAGCTATAGGGGATATAAAGTAACCTGATTAGTGCAAGTAGGCGCTGCAGCTGTTGCCTTATGTGAGAGCAGCTGTGTGACGCTGACAGCCTATGCTGTTGTATGCAACTAACACCAAGTGTAATTTTGTAATAAAAATAGATAACTTAGAGCATTTGTCTGAATTTTATTAATGTGTTTCTTTTGGTCCTTGTAAGTGTATAGTTCTTTTCAGATGCTAATAGAGATAAAATATCCCCTTGTGTAAGTTTTGGATTCTGTTGCACTGAGATGTCTTTTGCACTGGAGTATTCTTGTCCCAGAAACTTTTAGTAGACTTGATATATTCAGTGGAGCCCTGAATTCTTAACTGCAACAGGAAAAATGCTTTGAGGATCCTGGGGGATGTGCGTACCTATACCAGAAAAATGCATTTACCCTATTTTCAGTAAATGGCTATTGTAACTTGTGTTCTTATGGAGTGCTTGTCTGATATGAAATATTTTATTGGAAACCATCTTTGGAAATGAGAGGGAACAAACAAATGCTGGTATTTATTCCATAATATGCAGTTTCCTGACACTAAATATTAAATTTCTGATACTAAATATTAAAAGGTGTTAACAGTGATTAAACAACAGTGGAGATAATTTTTTTAACACTTGGAATTCTTTAATTCAATGAACTTGAAATTCAAAACAATCCACAGAGAATTGAATTGATATATGAAAGCTATGTAATTTTTAGTGGGTTTTTGTGCTTTCTCAGCAGTAGAGAAAACCTTTTGTAGTGACAGATGAACATTCAAAACAGGCAACTTTTGGAGATTACTTAACCTGGGGGGTTCTTTTCTCTCTTTCTCTCTCTCTCTCTTTCTCTCTCTCTTTCTCTCTCTCTCTCTTTCTCTCTCTCTCTCTCTTTCTCTCTCTCTTTCTCTCTCTCTTTCTCTCTCTCTCTCTTTTCCCATATTTGGGTTTTTTTTTACCATATTTTAAACTCCAGTACAAAGCAAAAAGACTGTTTCTACCCCTATGAATTGTTCATAATTTAAACTGTACTAAATATGGAGTACTGAACAGCCAGGGTGTTCAAGGTCTTCAGGACAAAGTAATGTGTTTGCCACTATCAGTCAAGAAAGCTCAGAACAATGAAACAGTCAAGTGCAATCCTTAAAATAAACATCATCAATGAAGAGGGAATAGAATTTTTTCTCTGCATATGATGTTAAAACATTCCTGTATCTTTCACAAAATTCAGACGACACTTGGAATAAAGCAGAGTATTCTTTACATAGACTAGCATAAATTTCAGCATATAGACACTAGCATAAATTTCAGCAATAAGTCATCACAAGGTAAGATTGATGAAGGGTCCACAGGCACAGTGTATTTTGGGATGTGATCTCAGTCACTTGTGGGCTGAGAGAACAGCTTAGATTTAGCCATAAAGACTGCCTAGTGGCAAGAATAGGTAGGATTCCTCTGACAACATTTTTGGGATATGGTCAACCTATGGCCTTCTCATTCTTGAAAATGATGTCTAGAAGGAATGAGTAAGATTCTAACAGTTGATAGGGTTTTATACTGGTTATGCAAGCATAGCAGTACATGGAAAGATAATATCACTTCTGCACTCCATTGATCAATAAATAATCAGATACATACTCTTAATGGAAAAAATGTAGAACAAATATGTAACCAAACAAATCATGTAAATCCTAAGAAAAAAATGTGGTGGACCCTGGAGTTTGCCTAAATGGAAACCAAAAAGAGTCATTCTGTTGTATTAAAAGTATTCCTCCTTTCAAATGTTTGTATTTACTGTCATTTGGATTGCAAGGAAGCTTTCAAATTCTCTTGCGAAGGCACCTCACTTTTGTGCCAGTTAACCATACACAAAAATAGTGAGCTGTCAAAGCTGGAAAAATGATGGCTGCCCAGCCAGGTTGCAAGTGCAGCTACCAAACCTTGAATTTTAATGTGTCCAAGAGAAAATGTTTCTGGTGGAAGAAGGAGCTTGACAAAATGCCGACCTGTAGAGCTTGACCTGTAGAGAGAAGAGTCTTAGGACAGGACATTAGAGAGGACTAACCTGTAGGCATTGGTACTGACTAGCTTTGATCAAGGCAAACATCACAGTTATTTGCCCCAACTGGTTCAGCTGTACAAGAAAATTTACTGTTATTTTTATTGTGTGTAATGATGTTACTCTTGTGTACAATTGTATTACTGAAGAGCTGTGCCTAAATGGATACAAGTCTTCCTTGTAAATCAGTGTAACTGGAACATTCAGTGGAGTATGGAGCATTAGTAAAGTTTGAAATCATATCCTATGCTTGTTTTCATCAGAGGCTGATGTTCTTGCCTTGGTGTAGCTCTGCCTTACTAAGCCATTATTGACTTCCACCTTTTTGTCTTTGCAACTTAGCTGACAAAACAGTGTGGAAGTCCTTCCTAATCTATTCACCTCTGCTAGCACAAAGTGCTTCTCTCAGATGCTGTCTGGTTGTGCCGAGGCAGATTAGGAGTGTGCCATTCAGCTGGACCTTCTGTAGGGGCAGTATTCTCCAGTAAGGATGCAGGGAGATTTCTAATGGCTCCCTCCACATGAAACACTTTCATTGAAGTTCTAGCTGCCAATTCTTGCGGTGCTGTGGTGATAAGGAACTTACAGAGAAATTGGACACCCAAAACTGAGGGTGTACACACTTTGGTTTCTCTTAGTATGTGCCATGATGAGCTAATAGAAGTTTCACCAAATATAGCTAAAAACTCCACTTCAGGATACCTTGATGCCTATATCATCTGTCTAATGAAACCGGTTGGGGCTAAGACTGTGCTCCACGAAGTGCATTACCATCACTCTCTCTGAAGAAGCCCTGAAAACCTACGTAAGATTTCAGCCTTGGGGGATTAGAGTCGTTGCTGTATCCTGCTGCTACTGCTGTCGCCCGGCCGAGAAGGTGGACACTGGCCACTAGATGGGACTGTGACAAGCACCCCTGAGCCCATCGGGGCAGCTCATGTGCAGGAAAAGCAACGGCGTCACCACCTCCTCTATGCAACATCACTGCTTTCACACCTGCTAATTACGGAAGAACAGCTGCTTGGTGATTCAATACATAGCACCACACAAGCATCAACCACAAGTATTCTGGAAGGGGCTAAATGGTTATCTTCATGTTGGTGTTAATTAGCAATTTCTCATTAACAGAAATTATGTCTTTCTGACACTGGACACCTTGTACAGATTTGGACTCTGTTTAGTCCTGATGTTCTAAAAATAATGCTGTGACTAAACCCCTGTGCTCAGAAATTGGGGTTTATGGCCCATTTACATCTTTTGGAGACATGACTCCAGTCAGAATGCTACACTCGTATGCCTTCACAAGATAGAAAGTTTGTGAAGAGCCAGCCTTGTTATGATAAATTTCTATGGTCCCTCTGTAATGAAATGCTGGCCATTGCTGTTTGTTTCTGGGAATATAGATTGAAGGACAAGATGACCTACTCCTGCTTCTTGGAACTCAGGGGAGGACTTGGGCCAAACTGAGGAAGTCAAGCATGCTGTTGCAGATCTGAAAGCAGTTTCCTTGCTTTCTGGTAAGCAGGACTGGAAACTTTGCTAAAGAAGGTCAAAGACAGACCGCTCTTTCTCATGCACTGGTTTGTCAAAACTGAGGCTTGTGGCTTGTAACCACAGTGCAGGAATTTTAAATGAATGAAGAGATGTCTCGTATCACTTCAGCCAAGCCAGCTTGAGCACTCAGAGTGACTCAGATGCAGCTCCTTCTTTGTGTGTCTGCACTGAGCTCCCAGGACATGCTGCCATTACCCTCTCCCACAGGCATTATGCTAGTTCTGGTACCTCTGTCCACACCTGAAAAAGTTGAGTGACAAATATAATGCTGTCATTGCAGTACTGCTCCTGAGCAGTGATTTTGCAACTGCAGAACACATCTTGCTGTATTTGGGCTTCTCATTCTTTTGGGTTTGGGTTGCTTTGGGTCGGTCTATTTGGTTATTTACTTCATTGATTTTCTATTGTGCCCTGACTGTTGTCCAAGTCCTCTCTCCAACAGGTCCAAAACCAGCTGAATAAGTGCTTGTACTGCTAGAAAGAAGCCTCAGAAGGAGGAAAATGAAAAAAAAGAAATTGGGTATTCTTGATGTACATTCCCTCTGCTCCCTCTTCTGCCAAAGCCTGCTTGCCAGGATAAGAAAGTGGCAGGTAGATAACCTTTTCTTTCCAGGTGTCTGCATACTGCTCTAGCTTGCAGACACAATGAATATGAGTTTTATTCTTAGTTTCACTAAAGGACAGTGAGAGCACACTATTCTTGTACACAATAGCATACGATGCTCACTGGTTTTGCTGGCTGCCTCTTGCACTAACAGTTTCTCTGCTGCAAAATGAGTCCAAATGACTGTTTGCAGGTACCTAGACAGCAGGTGTGAAGGGTTCCTGAGCACTGTTCCAGCATTCTGATGAGTGGTACTGCCAATCATCTTGCTAATTTGAGGTTTAACCTGCAAAGATCCTGCACTGAGCTGAAGGCTACAATAAAAGGGAGTGAGAGTTCAGTATTTACCTAGACAGCTGAAAACGAGAAACACATGTCTTTAGAAACATATTTTCAAATTATCAATTTCTAAATGACTCCTTAACAGAAAAATTTAAAACTTGTGAAGTGAGAATAGAAAACTGCTTATGTGAGGAGATATGCTTTAAGCCAAGACCTAGTTTACTGCTAGAAGGTATGCCTAGATAAAACCCCAAAAGCTGGATGAGATCTATTTGTCATTTAGCAGTGCCCCAGACATATCTAAGTGTCATTTGGAGCTCAAATTTTCTCTGGTTTCATTGCAGGAGGAAGGGGAAAATGAGGGATGACTGGGAAAGAGCAAGCCAAAATCACTAGTCATGCACCACTAACAACAGCTCAGAATATTACAGCAAATTATTTCAGTATAGGTGCCTGCTGCAAAACCAGACAGAGACACCTGGCACACAGAGCAATTTTGTGCATTTCAAATAAGAGCAGTCCTTGCCCTCCAAGTTAACTGTATTGACTTTCTCATTTCTTTTTTTAAGTGCTAATACTCTGTCAGATACATGCTTGTCTGAGCCATGCAGGCTAAAATTTCTAGGGAGAGAAGAAGAAGAGAATAATGAGATATAACCCATTTTACTGCAGGATTGCTACTCAGCAGCCATGGCCAAGACAAGACCCATATAAACTTGGGTTTTGTATCCCACAGTGCCAGCTTTCAGCTGTCACTTTATAGTACAGACATTTTACAGCAGAAATTACATGTCGTCGTATGTTTGAAAATTCCTGATGTACACAGACATGCCGCTCATTCCAAGAAATGCTAGTAGTCTCTGACTCTGTGGGAGTTTGCCTGCTTCCTGTTACTCAGCACTGTGCCTGAAAAGCAGACACAAGCAGTGCAGACAAATGCTTCCACAGGCATTGTCATGCTGCCCTTAACCTGGGTAGTCCTGGGGCTGATGAGATCTTGCAGTGAGTTCTAGAGTGCTGCTTTGGTCAAAAGGGTTCTCATGGAAAAGGAGCCAACCATAAAGGCCACTTGCAGGCCCCTGAAGTCTGAGGCCAATTTTAGAGACTGGCATTGTATCACCTCATCATAGCATCTCACACATCATATGATTCCAAAGATTAACCACCAAGTTTTGCAAAGGGTAGCTTGTCTCTTGTATGTCAGTATCCAGTGCTTATAAAAACAGGCACAGAGCTGCACTCAGAAAGTTCAAATAGAATCACTCAATGATTTGAATTCCCTTTGAATAAGGGTATTCCTTATGAATAAGTACAGGTGATGATTTGAAAGAGAGAGGGGATAGGAAGAGAAGAAAAGGGCCAAAAAAAACCTAGAGGGTAATGAAAACTTAGCTCATAGCCTGAACCAGTATTGCAGCATGACTCTAAGAAATACGTGGAAAAAACACATCTGGGCAGCAGAGGAGTTTTTATGGTGATGAGCAGATAATGTTTTAATTGCTTCCTCCTGTTCATAAGAAAAAGGCTTTGTAAATACACAGGATACATCCCTGATATCTCCTCCTTGCAGAAACAGTGCTTGGGGAACTGTGTTTCTGATTCATTCACACAGACTTGAGTCAAAATGGGAATATTTGGGATTATCAAATAGAGGATTATTGTTTTGTTCAGCGCTAACCTCCAAAGGAGTGGCAAAAATAATTTCAAGGAAGGATAAATTCTTTTTTTCCTTGTCCCATTTTAACAGATTCCAGAGCTGGAATCTGGAGAATTTGAAAAGCCATTTCTCTTTCCTAGTGTGCTGTGACTTTAGGTCCTGTAAGAACAGTGTGCCTACTGGAACCATGCCATTACAAGGGTATGTGGTCAGTTTGGAGTATTTTTGTAAGAGGACAGAATAATTTGATGAATTTTCAGTGTTTGTTTTGGCTCAAATTCTTCATAAAGGTTTGGTCATAAAAGTTGAAGAGGAGTGAGCTGGGGCACTTTAAACTTTATATCAACATCTGGTATCTTAACCAGCATCAAAAACTGACTGTGGAGAAGATGAAAGCTCTCAGCAGTAAAGGACCGATCTGGAGTAAACTCTGAAGTCAGACTCCAAAATGGAAGAGATAAACAAGGCAATTCCTCATTTTGCTGAAGTCCAGATACACTTGCTGATAGAAGGAAAAGAGCAGCAGTATATTAGAATTCTGTGTAGTGCCTGCATGTATATTTCTGGCTGTGTACAAGTACTCATCAGCTTAACCTCTTAATGCCACCTGTCTGACTTGCAAAAAAAATTCTGGGATTATGCAAAATCTGTTACAGAGGGCTTGGGAGTGGCAGTGATTTCAGGGTACATGCAGGTGAATATGGGGATGCAACTGATGCCATGATGATTTTTTGCCTTTTCTTTTAAATACCTTTTATATACCTTTTATGTACCTTTCATGTATTCTCAGTGCTCTTGACATACATATTTGTAATTCCTTAAATCTGATAACTTAATATAGTATTCTGCTGAGCTAGGAAACCAAACATCCTAGAGGCCTTGCAACTGGAGGCCAGAAAGCCCTACGCTATCTTGAGAAACCAAAGTCCTCTCTAAAATACATCCTGTAAACTAGGATTAAGCCCACCCAGGGAGGAATTCTTCAGGATGGAGTGATATCATGCTATTCATTCAAGCCTCTCATTAAGGCATTTTTATTAGATATGCTAATTTGCAAAGTCAATAAAATTATATATGCAATCTGTTGGGAGTGTACATTTCAGCATGCTCCACCTTGGCAAAGTGTTGCATCATAAAAATCTTATTAAATACCGACATAAAACCCCTTTATCCCTTAACTGCACCTTGGTCTCAATTTTAAGACCAAGAAAAAGGCATCACCACAGCTCGGGAAAGAAGACAGATGTGACATTTACTCCTGGACTGTATGTCTGAAAAAATGAAACAGCTTTTGCAACTGCCGGTTGCCAGTAAAGTATTATCCTAGTGTCCAGCATTCAAAATTAGTATTTCCAATAAGAGTTTAAACTGACAATGAGCATTTTATAGTATACTTGGTTGTGCTTAGTGCAATATAGCTCTAAGGCTAAATACAGTTTCTATGTGAGAAAAAAAAATCTGCTAAAAATTCAAGTCCACTCCTGTCCAGTGAGATGCTTGTATTCCGTTGCAAAAGCTCCAAATGGAACTCACTAAGCAAAGCTGTCTGATGTTCCTGAATCCTTCAGTTTCACTTGTGCAGTTCCTCAGTGCTTTGGACACTTCCAGGTGGATTGTGAGACACCATAAGCAGGCCTGGGAACATGAAAGAATTCAATTCATAAGAAAGATTTATGTAGAAATACCATTTCCTACCTAGAATCCAGCCATAGAAATCCCAAGATCCTTGTGTTTTCTGGTCCGTTATCATGGCAAACCAGGCATCTTCAGCACAGAAAGTAAAGAAGAAGGTAAGAAGTCAAGTTATTTTAGGTCTTTCCTCATAAATTAGAAAGCAGCAAGACTGTCCTTCTCTGTTTGATTTTAAAAGCTTTATTTGGAAATCATGCTGAACACAGCCAGTAAGCAATTCTGTATCATTTTCACTACTGAGCAAAAGGAGGTAGAAAAACAGCAGAAAATAAAGAGTAGTGGAAGGTCCTGACATGTACCAGTGTACGAATTTAATATTTGAGTATGTATGCATCACAGATCCATATGTGTCTACTGATAAGCAAGCAACTGATACATGTGAGTTTTGTACCACTGCAGTGTTTTAGTTCCAAGTGTGAGCCTGAACCACCAAACCTGCAAGGAGCTACTGTAGTGGGTACTGTAGTGGGTTGTCCAGCCTTGGTAATGACATGTTCAAGCAAAGTAAAGTGTGGGAACTGTGGCAGTAAAACATTCCTCAAATGGATGAAGCCTGTTAGGAATAGCACTGAAATAAGTTAATACAGTTTTAGTGGGCTTTCAGTAGTTTACAAGAGAGTGAAAAATTCTGAGGACATTAATGGCAGTTAAGCATCCCCTCACATAACAGTTTTAACACTTGGGAGTTCTGCTCTAGTATGCCACTGTTGAATTCAAGTTCAGTAACCACAGTGTTAGAGTCTAAAGTTAGGGACTTTGGCAGAGATGTTTGGGACTTGAACAAGAAAGTTTAACACTTGTACAGAGGGGTTTAATATTTGTACAGGGGGGTCTGGGATCTGTACAGGGGGGTTGGAAACCCTGGCACAGAGCCCAAGAAGAGACTGGGTTTGACTTCAGTCCATGGGAAAGGCTTCCAACATTGAGAGAGGAATTGCAAGCCACCAAGGTGGGAAAAACAGAAGTGTAGTTTATCACCAGGTGAAATTTCTGTAGATTTGGGTTTTTAGAATGGAGGTGAATGGGACAAGATGGAGGATTTGGGGCGGTGCCCTGAGTTCTTCTTCCCCTCCATCTTCTGCTGTGATGGTGGCATTTTTAGATTAGTTTACAGTACAGATAGACTAACACAGGTGATAGGTATTGGTAATCTTATGTAAATATAGTACATGTAGTACATAGTATAAAGAGTTAACACCACCCAAAGCCAGTCAGTCGTAGTCGTCTGTTGTATTGCACAAAGTAGTTTTAGTTTGTATTGCACTGGGTGTTTTTCTGTTCACACAAAGTATCTGCTGTACCTACCCAGGATCCCCCATACCCTCGCTACCCGACACCACCTGAGCCTTACCTGCCCCAGGTCAACCCCAACTGGCTGGCAGACCCCTCCCCTCCCCCTCCTTCTCAGAGGGTATAAAATACCCCTGGCACGGGGGTTCAGTCTCTTAATCATCCCAACTGCATGGAGAAGGTTCGACAATAAACTGTGGGACTGTGTTCCTGGAAGATTAAGGGCGCCTTTTTCTTTCATCTTCGTCCTTGCCTCAGTTCCCCCCCCGGGATCACTGCTAGCCAGGGCTGAACCCCTGAGGTGTGGGAACTGTGGCAGTCGTCATCAGTCATCAGGCAGTCAAGGACGGTTTGAGCTGTAGCAGGGTCCAAGCAAGATGAAGAAAGAAGATATTAGATAAAAAGAATAAACAACATTGAAAAAACAAATCCGACGATTCCTCGACTCCTTCTTTGGCTGTGGAGCTTAGGAAAAAGATGTCTTCTAACATCTTAGGAGTAATTTTCAACACAGAGACAATCCTGAAACTGTTCAGTGGTCAAACTCCTGGTCTGTTCCAGACGCCCTTTTTACAATGACAGAGAAAGAAACTACATGAGGCCACACAACCATCTCTTCCCTATTTCAGAGGATTTTATGACTTTCAGACACAAATTTTATCATATTATTATTATGTGTTGGGAAAATTCATCCATTTTTCTGTTTATCACTGTGGCTTATCCAGTGGCCTAATTAGCTGTGAGAACTGTGTCTCTAATCCCTTGTCTAGCTCTGACCTTGCATGACTTTGGGTAAGAAAATTTTTATTTCTCAGCTTGCTTTTATCCATCAGGAAGATACTAATATTTAAGCTTTTTTTCTTCATGTCTTTAAAGGAAGTATTGCCTATGGATTCTTCTGCTGTATGTGAGAAAAAGCATAAGAAACCCAATTATAGCAGGCTCCTTAGAAACAGAAAGATTCATCCACACCAAAACTTTATAAACCTAACTAAAATCTTTCTTTCTTATTCTGCCTGTGGAATAACAGCATGTGGATTTGAGAAACAGTATTGTTCAAAATCAGGGCAGTATAAGTTATAAATTATCAAGATAATGCTAAGAAAATAGTATTTTTTACTGGTGACCATGACCTTGTAAAGGACATTAAAATTCTGTTATGTACCTCTTTGCACATACAGAGAGAGTAGCCACATCCTAATCACTGAGAGCCTGGTCATCTTACATTTGCAGTATTTGCTATATTTGCAGAAGAGACAAACAGAAAAATTCCCACTGCAGGATATAATGCAGGTGTTTTTTACATACTGCTGCATATGCAGGCATTTTCTAACATAATTCCAAAAGTACTGAGGCTTTTATCTATACTGTGTCCTTGGGTATAGATACAGGCCTTAAGGCAAGAAAACAGGAAATAATAACAGGATTACAGTTTTAATTTTGGACTTCAATTCTACAAAGATGGAGAAGATGCCACAGATGAGGGACCATGTGCACTCAAGAGATATCCATCTAAGTAATGCTTAATAGAGGAAAGTTTTTTGAACTGATTTTCAACTGAAGTGTGGAGAAACAAGATTATTAGAACAAGGACTTCCATGATTAAGCACAGAATCTTCCAGGTCCCCCTGAAATACTTGGCATGCAGCCTGTATTTTATCAGATGCATGGGGAGAAGCTCATGTGGGAGCATGGGGAGGTCACTCTTGTGTAACAGGATAAAACCTAGCACAACCAACAAAACACCTTAGTACTCAGAGTGAGGAAGTTATCTTCAGGAGGAGCCACAGTCTCTCACAGAGATGAAATATCTTTAGCCAGCCAAATTACTATCATGCAAGCTAGCTTGCTCTTCTAGGGACTGATGGCGATTAACTGGTGGTCTGTATTTTGCATCTGGGTGAAACAATTGCCATTTACATATAAAATTGTTGGTGACAAAGTAGTAAAACACATTACCCACTGCTCCAGTCTGTGCATTGCTGCTGTGAAATGATGGCAGGATAGGTGTTGCAATCCCGTGCGGGAACTCTAGACTGGTGACAAACACTCTGAAATATGTTTCATAGTTTAGTAGTCAGTATTATCACATCTGCAAGGTGCTCTTCAGGTTCTTGTCATCTGTGGTGTACTTCTTTCAAGCTTTGTGCATGATCAATGACTGCCTGCTTTCACAAGCAGTGAAGTAATTGGCTCCCATCAAATGGTCATCAAAATGATCTCCATTTTCCCCTGCAGTTTATCCAATTCACAGGTATTGCTTGCTGTCACTGGAATTTTAGACTTTTAGGTCCAGGTTATATTCTCAGTAGGCAGTGTTTATGAAACTGCATGTAGCTAAAGGAAAGCTGGAAGTGAACCAGGTGGTCAGAAGCCAGGAACACCTTTGTACCAGGAAAAAAGGGTGCACATGCCTGTAAGGTGTTAAGCAGAGGCTGTATAACGCAATTAGCAGGGGAGTGAGGTGGTGCCAGGAATGAGGTTGGCACTTCCTCCTTTCAACACCTTCTGGTTCTCTCCTGTCTTTCCTAAGATGCCTAAGCTGCTCTGGTGTGGATCCTCATGGCCTTTGAAACAGACTGAGAAGGTATTTCACCAACATAAGTTTATGGTTTGTGGGGCTGAGGCAGACCTATGGGAGCTATGGTGTAAGACAGTGGAGAAGATAGAGGTGTTGGATTGGCAAAGGGAAAAGGTGAGGAATGCCATGAGCACGATAGCTGGAAAACTTAGAGGAAACAAAGCAGGTGGGAGAAAGTGAGAAAGATGGTGCTGTTATCATGGGTGGAATCTGGGGAAAGGCCAGGAAGTCACAGTAAGGAAGGCAGAAACAAAATGTGTGATGTATGTGCCCTGTGCATCTGAATCAGGGTAGGAACACAGACAAGTTGCAGGTCTTTAATTAATTTCAAGACTGGCCCGCTTCCATGAAGTGGCAGGATAACTCCTCATGGTATGGACAGACTAAGACGCTTGTTTGGAGTACAGGGCCTTGATGGGAAGCCATATGAGAAGTGGCTGAGGTCCCTGGGTCTGTTCAGCCTGGACGAGATTGAAGGGAAAACCTCATTGCAGCCTAAAACATCCTCGTGAAGAGGAAGGGCAGACACTGATCTCTTTATCTGTGATGACCAGTGACAAGAGCCAAAGGCACAGAATTAAGTTTTGTCAAGGGAGGTTTAAGGTGGACATTAAAGAGAGGGTGGTTGGGCACTGAAAAGGCTCTCCAGGGAAGGGGTCACAGCACCAACCCCGAGAGAGTTCAAGAAACATTGGAAAACGCTCTCAGGCACATGGTGTCATTCATGGGGTTGTCCTATGCAGGGCCTGGAGTTTGACTCCACGATCCTTTTGAGTACCTTCCAACTCAAGCTATTCTGTGATTCTGTGAGTCGGACAACACACGGCACTCCGTGGCCATCCTCTTTACAGAGCTAGAGTTTAACTGAAGGACACTTCTGGCAGTCCTCTGCAGGCCTGACGAAGGCGGAACGCGGAAAAAAAAAAAAAAAAAAACANGATGCCACAGATGAGGGACCATGTGCACTCAAGAGATATCCATCTAAGTAATGCTTAATAGAGGAAAGTTTTTTGAACTGATTTTCAACTGAAGTGTGGAGAAACAAGATTATTAGAACAAGGACTTCCATGATTAAGCACAGAATCTTCCAGGTCCCCCTGAAATACTTGGCATGCAGCCTGTATTTTATCAGATGCATGGGGAGAAGCTCATGTGGGAGCATGGGGAGGTCACTCTTGTGTAACAGGATAAAACCTAGCACAACCAACAAAACACCTTAGTACTCAGAGTGAGGAAGTTATCTTCAGGAGGAGCCACAGTCTCTCACAGAGATGAAATATCTTTAGCCAGCCAAATTACTATCATGCAAGCTAGCTTGCTCTTCTAGGGACTGATGGCGATTAACTGGTGGTCTGTATTTTGCATCTGGGTGAAACAATTGCCATTTACATATAAAATTGTTGGTGACAAAGTAGTAAAACACATTACCCACTGCTCCAGTCTGTGCATTGCTGCTGTGAAATGATGGCAGGATAGGTGTTGCAATCCCGTGCGGGAACTCTAGACTGGTGACAAACACTCTGAAATATGTTTCATAGTTTAGTAGTCAGTATTATCACATCTGCAAGGTGCTCTTCAGGTTCTTGTCATCTGTGGTGTACTTCTTTCAAGCTTTGTGCATGATCAATGACTGCCTGCTTTCACAAGCAGTGAAGTAATTGGCTCCCATCAAATGGTCATCAAAATGATCTCCATTTTCCCCTGCAGTTTATCCAATTCACAGGTATTGCTTGCTGTCACTGGAATTTTAGACTTTTAGGTCCAGGTTATATTCTCAGTAGGCAGTGTTTATGAAACTGCATGTAGCTAAAGGAAAGCTGGAAGTGAACCAGGTGGTCAGAAGCCAGGAACACCTTTGTACCAGGAAAAAAGGGTGCACATGCCTGTAAGGTGTTAAGCAGAGGCTGTATAACGCAATTAGCAGGGGAGTGAGGTGGTGCCAGGAATGAGGTTGGCACTTCCTCCTTTCAACACCTTCTGGTTCTCTCCTGTCTTTCCTAAGATGCCTAAGCTGCTCTGGTGTGGATCCTCATGGCCTTTGAAACAGACTGAGAAGGTATTTCACCAACATAAGTTTATGGTTTGTGGGGCTGAGGCAGACCTATGGGAGCTATGGTGTAAGACAGTGGAGAAGATAGAGGTGTTGGATTGGCAAAGGGAAAAGGTGAGGAATGCCATGAGCACGATAGCTGGAAAACTTAGAGGAAACAAAGCAGGTGGGAGAAAGTGAGAAAGATGGTGCTGTTATCATGGGTGGAATCTGGGGAAAGGCCAGGAAGTCACAGTAAGGAAGGCAGAAACAAAATGTGTGATGTATGTGCCCTGTGCATCTGAATCAGGGTAGGAACACAGACAAGTTGCAGGTCTTTAATTAATTTCAAGACTGGCCCGCTTCCATGAAGTGGCAGGATAACTCCTCATGGTATGGACAGACTAAGACGCTTGTTTGGAGTACAGGGCCTTGATGGGAAGCCATATGAGAAGTGGCTGAGGTCCCTGGGGCTGTTCAGCCTGGACGAGATTGAAGGGAAAACCTCATTGCAGCCTAAAACATCCTCGTGAAGAGGAAGGGCAGACACTGATCTCTTTATCTGTGATGACCAGTGACAAGAGCCAAAGGCACAGAATTAAGTTTTGTCAAGGGAGGTTTAAGGTGGACATTAAAGAGAGGGTGGTTGGGCACTGAAAAGGCTCTCCAGGGAAGGGGTCACAGCACCAACCCCGAGAGAGTTCAAGAAACATTGGAAAACGCTCTCAGGCACATGGTGTCATTCATGGGGTTGTCCTATGCAGGGCCTGGAGTTTGACTCCACGATCCTTTTGAGTACCTTCCAACTCAAGCTATTCTGTGATTCTGTGAGTCGGACAACACACGGCACTCCGTGGCCATCCTCTTTACAGAGCTAGAGTTTAACTGAAGGACACTTCTGGCAGTCCTCTGCAGGCCTGACGAAGGCGGAACG